>JAJJWW010013462.1:0-84236 GCA_023531295.1 Papaver armeniacum
ACTTTTTGTTTCATTGTAATTTTTTTCTTTTTGGTAGTTCTTTATGGATCCAAATAGGATAATAGTTTTTAAGTCAAGACATCTAGGTTCTCATATTTTGCATTTGTTGGGCTTTCGATAAAGTGATACTAGGTTGTTGCAAGTTGTATTTGAGTTGTATGTGGGAATGCTCACTATAATGGGTTCCTTGCACCACATTTCGTGGTCCTTCTTGGATGGTGGTTATGTGAAGAGCGAGTCAAATGCGGAGGTCTAAATGGACGACACAGGATCGTCTGATGTAAAGTCTTTTAAATTAATACTTATTTTTCTTTAGCACGTTTTCCTTTGTCTCAAGAATAATCTTCATCCACTTCTCAGGTTTGCTACTCTGTGTGGGTTATTTTAGCCTAATTTTGATCGACGGAGTTCATTGGATAGACAAAGACAAGCTTGTTGGGTTCATTTTACAAAGGTACCTACCTCGGTTCTTGTGGGAATTTATCTTTTATCAGAGTCTTGATTTTACGTACAAAATTCTTATCTGGTGGTGTTTTGTCTTTGTTTGTCAACATGATCAAGTTGTGTTCGAAAAATTGTAGGATAAGAGAATGGAGGAATGTCGAATGGGCGAGATGATGTTGTTGATGTTTTTCTGTACATATTTTGAGTGTTCTTTGTAATGCTAGCATGGACCCCTCTTTTTGATGTTATCCATGCTATTGTTAGTTCTTTTATCATATACCCACTATCTCAAGGATCACATCATTGAAATGTGAGAAATACCATCTCCATTGGCCCTCTTTGCATACATCAGGGGTATAACTATTTTTTCATGAGCTCGTGCCCAGGATTATAGTGCTATTTTCCTAAATGTCGATAACGACATTTATTATTATTTCTGAGTATGAAATTGTGCTTATTCACGAACCTTTTACCACCATCATCTTTATTTTATCATCCCTTTGTTAAAAAATGAATGTTAATTGTTCTCTCGAAATTGACTAATGACATGGGATAGGTTACGAACACGGTAGTACACTTTCAAGCCCACAATATATCTATAGCCGGAGCGGGACTTTCACTTCTCGAGTATCTGAAATAAAAGTGATAGAGGTAAAATCCATTAGTTTGACAACTCATGTAGATGCTTCTTTACTCTTTGTTAATTTTTTAAGTTCTTGGAAATCCAATTGCTTTTTTGATATGTGCACAAGCTTTGTTCGGAGATGATGATTTAAACCCACATAATCATATGCACTCACACAGGCACATTTGCACCATTAAGCATTAGAAATTCATTACTAACTTTAAGTATGTTGTGTGGTGTGACATCAATTTATTCATGCGATACTAAATTCCATGCCGATGCTAAAATAAGCTTGTTCACTATGTATATTTACGTATTAGAGCCACGTGTGGGTTGGATTTAAAGAGGATTTGCTTTCATGGTTCGAGATTCTCCTCTGTCTGCATAGGGAGATCCTTTTTCTTTATTTGGAAGGTGTCGTCACGGGTCGGTTTATTCCTTTGTTTTACGTTCATACAAAGGAATTACAAGTTGTTGTTTTTTGTTTTTGTCATCCGGATGCAAGATTTAGATTTTAATATCGATAAAACATACTTTAATAGACAATTTATTTATTGATTTTGTTAGCTTTACGCTTTTTGTAAAGATAGTAGTCTTCATGACCAACATAGTGGGTCAAAATTTAACAATTAGTGCTTGCGGAAACTTTAGTCGGATTTTTAGTCTCTCATATGTGGTTCAAACTTTTTGGTGTAGGGTGACAATTGCTTTTCAATAAAGCAACAACTTGTAACATACAGAAGCAGCTGTAAACTGGAGAATGTGGACCAAGTTGAAGAAAAACTCATCATGAGTCTCGAGTCCAACCAACCAGCATCATTTTTCAATAGCTGGTTGTCTATGAATGAATAGTTACTCTTTTGTACTTCAATCGACACTAATTGTTCCATCTATGGAATAAATTTGCGCAAGTAGTAAAACACCTTAAAAATCCTACGTATTTTCTTCGGTGTCTCGACATCCATTGTGTACGTGTCCCAACACCCATTGTATGTGTCTCGACACCCATCATTGTCTGTGTCCAGACACCAATCATTTGAATATCCATTAGTGGGACCATTTTTTTTTTTTGGTACTTGATAAAATGGCGACCTCTGCATTATTGTTGGAGGTTGGCGTGGTAAGTTCACAAATTCTAACCAAATGGGTGACACACATAAAGAATCTAGTCCATTTCCACTCGTCTATAACTAGTCCACGTGTCATCTTATCTCTAAGGTCTCATATTGACCATGTAATAAAGAGAGAAATGATTATTAAAACAAATTAATCAAGAAAAGAAAAGAGAGTGAAGAAACTATTAGTTTCCCATCTCCATTATCAAACCAAAAATCATATCTTCAAATCATCTTAACCAAAATTCCAACAATTGGTATCAGCGCATCGATCAATTCAATCTGAACTTGGAGTTATGGATCATCACATTAAGGAGGAGAATGTTGAGTTATGTGATGAAAATGTATCTGTAAACAAGTGTTGTGCACAAATCCAACTTTGCTAGTATAAGAAAATGCGATTAATTTTGTTCATGTGAACAACTTGTTTGTAAAGTATTTTTTTTCTCTACATATTAATATTTGTATGGACACAACTAGTCCACATGTCATCTTATCTCTAAGGTCTTATGTTGACCATGTAATAGAGAGAGAAATGATTATTAAGAGAGATTAATCAAGAAAGAAAAAGAGTGAGAAGATCTTAAGAAGTGGGAAACTAATAGTGTCTACTCACTTTTTTTTGTTTTTAATTAATTTCTCTCTACTAATAATTTCTTTCTCTATACATGGTCAATATAAGACCATAAAGATAAGAACACGTGACCTTTAATGTCCATTCACTTCTATTGCAATCATTGACCATATACTACTACTATGTAGAAAACTAGAATACATGTAAAAACGAACTGTTCACATGAACAAACCGACTTCACTTCCATATGCTTGCTAAATTGACTATCAAGACAACACTTGTTTCCATGCACATTTTATCATATTACTCAACATTCTCACAAAAAAAAAAACAATTGCATTATCAATTCAAAATCATCTTAATCTTCAAATCATCTCAACCAAAAATCAAACACTACTAATGAGCCAAAACCGGTCACATTCATATCCTGTAAAATTTTTATAAATTACTTTGAGCTGTTGTACAAAAAAATTAACTGACATACAACTACACCCTTTATCCTGTACAGATAGATGTGAATCTCCCCTCCCTTAGATCAACCAAAAATCAACTTACAACCGACCCACCACCTTGCGTCCATGACCAATTTATCTTCCCTATTTGAACATTTAAGGAAGTGAAATACTGTTCACCCGACCACCATTGACGGAGTCACGCATTTCTTCACGCCCTGCATAAATTCGAGATTGCCGAGAGGCCTTCCTTTAATAACCTTACTGGAGATTATCAAGAGGCAAGTTGCTACCAACAACTCTTTCAATTCCCATCTCTATCTCCCATTGACTGTGTCACCTGAAAAATTCAAACCAGTGGGGTACCAAATTCATATAAAAACAGTAAAATTTGTAATGTCGGTATGAAATTGTAAATTGTAAACATACTTGTTCTACTTTGAACTTCCACCGCATTGGGAACATTGTGTTTATCCCAAGGGAAATCCAAATCGATATCTATCTTTATGCTTCTGGTTTCATCATTTATATCATTCATACCAGCACCACCAGTTGTGAAAGCATCTCCTAGCATATAAGAAATTTCTGCCACCTGCCATTTGGAAAGGGTGTGATTTCCTCTTTAAATATGAGACTTGTTTTCATTCAAAACACATCTCTCAACTCTCTCTGTTTTTCTTTCTTACAAGCATCATCAAAAACAAAATCAGTGTGTTCTTGGTTGGATCAAGGTCGTACAAGCTTTGAATCCAACAACCGTTGTGGGTCTTCAAGTATCCTGACGGCAATATTCAATTGACTTGTTTGTACTCGCCAATTCAATTGGGAAAGGGTCAATAATTGTCGAAAATAATCTTTCATAAGAGCCTTCAACCTAATACAACATTCTTTTCTTCACCCTGTTTTACTGCCAATTTTCCAACATATATATCCTTAAAGGATAGCAAATGCAAGAAACAAGATCAATAAGTCCTAGGGTGGCCAGGATTATTCACCTCTAATACCATGAGTTGGAAGTTTTTTTTTTTTTTTCTTTTTTAAGCATGAAAATATTATTAAGATTAAGCCACAATTACACGAGGGTAAACAATTTATCCAGCCAAAAGTTTTGAATTAGTTCCAGAATCATTATCTAATATCGAGTACATATTTGGTGAATATTTATGGCGGGACCATCCTATATTCATTTCACGAGTTAACTAAACTGGGGAAAGAGATATATCTCTTTGACTAAATAGACTTTTATGGTGGACCATCCTATACTCTTTTCAGGTGTTAGCTATTGGAAAGAGATTTATCTCTTTGACTAAGTAGGTTTGTAACAGAGACGATGGCTGCATGCGCTTACATAAATATATTTTGATTAAAAAATCAACAAAATTTGTAAGCATGGTTTTCTCCACCCGCGTATGCTTACGTAGGAAATTTTTTTATATGTACTTGAAGAAGACATGTAGCTTCAACAAAACTGAATAAACATGTGCTTTGGTGGGGCTGGCTGGGACTAATTTTTGTGAAAAGAAAATACATATTTGACTATACTATTTGACATGTTGCAGTCAAACTTGACGATGCATTTGAGTACCTAATTAGCTAGGTCATAGGGCACTTGTCAATTAGCTAGAAAAATATCTCAATGATGTGCAATTTAGAATTTTATAAAAAAAAATGACAGAGTACTAGAGTGTGAAGAGATTGTCAGCTCTGTCCCTCTTTGGATGTTTCATTTTCACCTCGATCTCATTGAGATCAAGAATTAATAATATACACAAAACTTGTGCACATGTTTTTTCCCACCCGCATATGCTTATGTAGGTAAGTTTGTTTATGTGTACAAGTCTTGTGCACAAAGTCATTCACGACATAGAACTCCCAGAAGTTCTTCTCATACTTTTTTGAGGTCACATGGTACGTTATTGGATTGACATAAGGAGATGGTCGTGAGTTTGTTGGTGGTGCAAGTATATGTGACTCATAAATTCACTTGATAGGCTTCCCAATTCAGGTAGCAATTTTTAAAATTAAAAAAATTGAAAAAAAATATGTAATTATCGTTCGAGATATAAACCCATAACGTTAATCAGGTAAAGTGCTTTTAGTCATCGAGATAATTAGAAAGATAAATGGCAGGTGGTAACCATTTTCAAACCCTTTAGACAGTACAAATATGTATATATAAGTTCATAATGACCGAAAGTTGGTTGCGGCGTTGTGACTTCCACTATTTAGAGGCGCATCTTGTGAATAAAATACTAGCAAAGGTTAAAGGTAAGTCATGTGTTGTCTTTCATGTTTATTTTGTATTTGTTTTTGCATTAAAAGGATATTCCACTATTTATGTTCCGGATGTCCACATATTGAATTTTCTGATGTGTACACATCGGGTGATCACACCAATATTTTGTTTGGGGCTTAACCAAAGTTGGGGAAACATAAAACACGGTCTGACTCGTTCTTAAATTTAAATAGGGTATAATGTTTTCATAAATTCTAACGATGAGGTACAAAAATAATGTACCTCGCCTTGGAAAGCGGATTTGACACAGATACAGTGTATTTTTTGTGAAAAGCGAGAAGGAGGTATACCTTGTTAGCATGCTCGCGAATCATCTTGAAATAAATTACTAAAAAGATTAAAGGTAAGTCATGCTTTGTCTCTGAGGGCGGAGCTCCTCTCTTCCACTTCTTTTCCATTAACACGTTTTTTTCTTTTAATTGATTACATTTCTTTTTATTTTCGGGTCTCTATAAGACCTTAAAGATAAGAAGGCACGTGGACTAATTATGTCCATACAATGCCACTACATAAAATAGACTATGCGAGCAACATCTGTTCACATGACCTAACTAGACTGCATATCCATATGTAGGTAAATCGCTGTCCGAACAACACTTGTGCACATGACCAAACTAGACTGCATATCCATATGCGGAGTAAATTGACTCGGCTCCGCACATCGAATAATTACAATGATTTTTCTTTTACCAGGGCACAATCAAGGAGGGGAAGAATTTGAGAGTGGGAAGGAGAATAATAATTGGAACCTCCCTAACCGGTCAAGTCAAAGGCCGGGCATAATAATTTATAGAATTGTAATAAAAAGGGAGCGCACTACAAAATGAGGGCCATTCGTGAGGGTTTATTTTTCCTAGCCGTAGGTAATAGGAAGTATTTCCTACTGTTGCTGACAAATATTAGGTTTAGTCAAACTTGATGTACATTTTGATTTGCTTCACAAAACCGACTATAGACAGGCTATATAGTACGCATTCCTTGCCCTCTTTTTCAGATCCAAATTTTCTTGACTTCTCTTCTCAACGAAAGTCGGTAACCATTTTGAGACCATTTAAACAATATTGAATTTCCTAATGTATACACATCGGGTGATCACACAATTTTTGTTTGGGACGTAACCAAAGTTGAGAAAACGTAAAGCACGTCATGACTTCGTTCTTAAATTTAAATAGGGTATAATGTTTTCCTAAAACCTAATGTTGAGGTACAAAAAAAAAGTAACATAACTCGCCTGGGAGGGAAGTGAGACAGTGCATTTCTTGCGAATGTCGAGTAAACGAGATATAGCTTGTGAGCCCGCTATGACTCATCTGTAAAATAAAAGACAATAAAACTTTTTTAAAATATTGCTCGTTAAAATAAGAATTTCTCTAAAATAATAAAATTATTTAGTTCCAAATAAGCTTGCAGAGGCTAAATATCTTCTCGATAAAATAATAATCTCTCCAAAGTAATAATTTTTAGTGGTCCCAAAGCTATTATTTTAAAGAAATTTTACTGCATCATAAAATGTTGAAAGGTAAGTCATGGATAGACTAATGATCCATATCATTTTTTGTGTTTAGATTATTATTCATCGGATTTAAAACCTCAATTTCCTATTGGTGAAACAAACGGAAGATCATGTTTGTCATTTTCTCGATGGACTTATAATTTTTTATTATCAAAACGGAATAAATATTTTTTTCTTATTTATGTGAACTGAAATGAAAACAAATTGATTTTATGATTATTTTCATTCTACCGACGACATGAACAAAACATTAACAATTTTGCCACAATTTTTTATCATGTTTTTTCGAACTCAAAATATACGTCATGTATTTTAAGACCGAAAATTTACACCTAAATTCTAAAATTACCAAGTCTCGTTCTTATACATTCTTTGGAATCAAATTTATATCTACTAGGAGGTCAACTCATAGCATACCACGTGGATAATGTGTGCAACAATGTTTTTCCTCGGGCAGTAGCTCCTCTCTTTATCTTCTGTTTCATTAACATGTTTATAGCGTGCTCACAAGGTATACCAGCTACTGGTCATTTGCAAAAAAAAAATGCACCGTATATATGTTAAATCAATTTTTCAAGATAAATTATATTACTTTTTTATTTGTACGTCAGTATTTTCTTTGAGAAACATTATATACTATTGGAAATGAAGAACATGTCTTATCGCGTTTTACGTTTTCCCAATTTAGTTATGTTCCAATAATTTTTTTTGTGATCATTAGTGAAGAGACAAAATTTGTGTACATTTCAAGTCATATGAAGTAAGATGAATCTCTTATTGTAGGTTGTTTGAGTGAATATATTTAATTTATTTTTATTGAAATGGAGAAGGGGGCAGTAGCTTTTTTTTTTTTTTTTTTTTGAAGGTGTTAACCGATTCATTAGACTCAGGGGCAGGGTTACAATTCTAGAGAATTTTGTCCTTTAGCATCTGCTTGTACAATGTTAGAAAGAAAGGGTGGGCATACATTTTGCCAAATTTTCGTTGTATGGCAATTTGAGTGTTGTGCTCGTTGCCAGAAATCGCTTCGTTCGCGAGCTCATCCGTCGCTTGGTTTGTTTCCTATTTGTATGTTCGATTTTTTTGTGTGAGATATTTTCCATGAGGCTTGTGATTTCTGTTAGCATTCCTTGTATATACCATGGTTAATTTTTTGCGTGCTGCTGTTGAAGTTGGATAATTGCCTTTGAATCCATTTCAAATCTGTTGCTAACTCTTGATTACATTTATCTCTCGGAGTTTTTCTTTACTTGGTAATACAATACCTTAAAAATAATACTCCCTCCGTCCCTAATTAGATGAGCTACTTGTAGTTTGCACAAATTTTAAGGCAAGGAGAAAAGTGGAGTATATTTAAGTATTTTTTACGATTATACCCTTATGGGCAATAATTAGTAAAATTTAGAAACGATTTATCTCTTAAACTATACCACGGTTTTTTATAAACTTTATACCGTTGAAAAGCATTTTAAAACACCTACGCAACGAATATAAACATGACTATCAAATTATACATATTTCTTATAGAAAAAATAATCAATTAAAAGGGTAGTTTTAGAAATATTCCCTTGATTAGTGAAATAGCTCATCTATTTGTGGACAAAACTAAAAACCAAGTAGCTCATCTAATTAAGGACGGAGGGAGTATAAGCCATGTGGACTAATTAAGTCCATACAATATCTCTATTACAGACTCCGTGAACAACATCTGTTCACATGACCAGGGATGATGCTACGTTGACAACCAAAAATACCGGGTGAAATCCCGTGACAGATCGTGCGGCAGAGAGGGGAGCGTTCTCACCATGCGGGGGTAAAGGCTTATGTGGGTCCCCAGACTCACCCACCTCTCCTCACACGGTTTTATACATGGATTTACTGCACAACAATCATTACCGCATGGATATACATGTAACTGAACAAGATCTGTGCACCTGCACATTTCAACAACCGCCAAATCTCCAAGTATTTCAACCACCGCCAAATTATTTTTTGGCGATAATTTTTCTAGAACCAAATCTCCCACCCAAAATTTCATCGTGTCTTGTGTCACTACAAGAAATATCCCATTTTTTTTTCTATTTTCATTCCGGGAACAACTTTCAAGGTTTCTTATTTCTTTGAGTATTTCTATCTGTTCTGTCGGTGGTCTCTCTCCCCAAAACACTTTGCCGAATAAGAAGAAGAAGAAAAAGTTTTCTTCTGCTAGGTCGTATCTCTATATCTTTTATCTGGGTCTTGTTGATTTGTGTGGTTTGTTTATTAACTGTAATTTTTTTGTGTAATTTTATTAATTTCATGTCTGATTTGTGATATGAGAATCTAGGGTTACATTTAGTTTAGGGATTTTGGTAGATTTGTGTTTAGGTTTACTTAATTTTGAATGGTCTTTTGTTACTGAACCCTAGTTCCTTAATTTTGTTTTTGGTAACTATTAGTTCCCTTATGTTGAATGATGTTTTTTAACATGTTAGTAGCCATTTCAGATCTTATTGCCATCGATTTTAGATGGCTTCATTGAGATTGCAGATTTCAATTGAACTGCTGTCTAGGTTTATCTCCAGGGTTCTCTAGAATTCTTTCTTCTTTATTGAATTTCTAATCTTTGTATCTGAACCATGGCCTCAGTTTCCATTCCAGGTTAGCTTTATTGATCAGTTTATAGCAAACTAATGAATTGAATATTAGGTTGTCTTTGACTCGATGTCGATTTGTCAGTGAGTCACTCAGGTGTATGGACAAATATGAATTTTTTGCTCTGTGTATTCCAAATTGCATTCTCTTAATTAGTACTGTAAAACATGTTACATAGCAAGTGTTATACTTCATTTTGATGCATCATCACTTAAAGTTTACATCTAAATGGCAGTGAATTGGAGACGCTACAAAAAGTTCCATCTTTTTTTATACGTGTGATCGAGTCTCCCATCTGCTTCGCGAATTTTACCCATCTCTAAGAGAAGTTCGCATATGATCTTCATCCATTACTCTGGGTTTGCTACAAGGAGTGTAGCCCGAGTTGGAGAAGTAGCGCATTAAGGTCAAGCTTCTCCCTTCATTTCCCAATACTGCCCGAGTCTGTGAAGCACAAATCGGGAAAAGAGACTTGCTCGTCATTGTCACTGGTTTTATCTCTGTTGCCACCTCGCTCTTTCCGGTCAAGCTGCTGCCGAGGCTACCAAATTGCTGAAATATCATCCCTACTGTCGGTGTTCAAGTTGTAATTGGAGGTGTGAGGCAAACTGTTGGAGCATAAACATACACTGGCAAATCCGTGTCGTAAAAAAGTTATGCCCTCTAAACCTTGTTATTTTAAAATTTAAAAACATTCAGTGATCTAGATGAGTAACTTGATGTACGGCAAAAGTATTCTAGACCTCGTTATCGTAAAGTTTAAAAAATGTGAGTTAGCTGCTCACTTCTCCTGAGCCTCATTTCACATAGAAAGTTGACATGTTTTTAATGTTTTGATTTTAAACCTTTGCCCGAATTCTTCTCTTTGTACCAATTTTTTCACCGAAGAGTAATTCTTTGATTATCTTTGCATTACAATTATGGTGTGATCCAGGTTAAAGCCGATGGAGCATCTTCTGGAGACGTTTAAGGATTCGTGAGTTATAGCAGATGAACCCAGGATTGACATTGTATTGAACTGGAATACATTAGAGTATTTGCCGAAGGTGACTCAGGTAGGTCTTAGTCTTTCAACGGTGATAGTGATTGTTGAGTTGAAATTGTTTGTCCCAAGGATTGGAATTGTTACCGTACCTTGTGTGAGTCCTAAGTTGCGGAAAAGTAACCTGAAAACAAGGATTGGGGACATGTAGTTTAGAATGGTCAACTTACAATTCTCATTCTTATGTGTTCTTCGAATTTGTATCTATTAGAATGTCAATCTCGTAGCATACCCGTTGTTAAGGTAAATGACTAGAGCTGCCAAGGTATATGTTCTTTACAAATAACATGAACCCACACTTGGTTTGGGAATCAACTTGATACTAAAATCAATTGATTTGTCTTGCAGGTTGGAAAAGGTTTCTCAAAGGATAAGAAGGCACAAAAATTAGCCCCACATCACTAGCTTGAATCAATGTTAGCATGAAAGTTAGGTATATTCTACATAATACTGATACATTTTTCTATTAGAGAGTATCTTTGTCTTTTGATTATGTTTCCTGTTGTTTTTTTCGGTTAATTAATGAGGAGATGAAGAGACAGTTTGGAAGATCTATGAAGAGTTATGGTTTGATTCTGAATTAATTTTTATTTTCATGTATTTCTTGTAGTTGTTATTTTACAATCACATGACCTAGTCAACTGATTCGTTTTTTAGGAATAATGAAGTGCCAAAGGAAATCTCTTGGCAAGGAAGCATTTTGCTCGGAGTATGGAAAACTCACGGTTCCCATTACTATCTTTAGTGTGCCAGATTTACTTGCTAAGGTTTGAGTTCCATATTTTATCTTGAACTGGATTTCTTTACCCTACCTACTTCGGGTACTTCAACGTATTATTTTAGTGTTTCTTAAGTTCCATAGGTACTTATACAAACATTTCATATTTGCTATCTTAGTGATTAAGGTAAACAACTAGGACTATCCTATCCTAGCGTTCGAGGTAAACAACCAGGAATATCCATGAGAATCATTAAAGGCAAGGTTCGACAATGACTCAAGAAGACATCTTAAGCTTTGCTAGACTTTTCTTCTTTGCAAGAGCTTATTTGTTCCCAAGTTCTTGAGATATTCGAATATTGTTGATTACTAAACTGTACTCATATCTAACCCATGCTACTCAACTTTAAAGACTATTGATATTTGATGCCATTGCTTTTTTTTTTTTTTCTTATACTGGTCTCGATGTACCTTGACCAAGGAAATTAAATTGGAATCTAATACTCGGGTAGAAGGCAATGCATCGCTGAATATTTTGCACTGTATTGGTTGCTACATGCTAGTAAAATTGAGACGAGATAATAGATAAAAGATGGAAGATATATGTAGGGAGCTACATGCTGTTAGAATTGACAATGGAGCCTCGCAACTATTCTTTCTTTAAGTGTGCCTTGGTTAGGAACAAGGGGTAAGGGTGCATGACTCACGGAACAATAGTAAGTATGTTTTTTCTCCGTTGGTCCGCATAACCGCATCCTTAGATAGCTAGGTTAAGTAAGAATGATCTAGTAGTGAACCACATCGGTTGGTATCATCTTTCGTTCGTGCAGAGTTATTCGGTTTTAGACCCATATGACTAAAATTACCGAGTTTGTGCAGCAAAAGATTACGAGCAGATGAGCATATAAAATAGGTTAAGAGCTTTTTTAAAATCAAAGTGCGGTTCTAATTTTCCAATTATTATAGATGAATTACAGGACTTTAAGTTCTATAACACGGTCTTAAGTCGTCTCTTAGGTATTTTTTCAGAATTTTTTCTTTCCTAACTTTTCATACAAGGTTGCCTTTGCAATCTGCTGCATCTCATTTCTACAAAAGTTTTATGTTATTCATGCGTTGGTTCTCGAATGTTGAAGTTAATCAGTAACTTCATTACGAATGTAGATCGATAAATGATAACTATGTTCAAGTCACTTTTAAGTCAAACATCTAGACCATCTTATGAGTTTAACAAAGGCTTGGATGTACCCATTTGTCCATGTTCAATGATGCATAAATCCATTTTTTTCTTTTATAAGCCATTCACTTCTATTCTCTCGTGTAACTTTGCAAGCTGTAACAGTAGTGAGACACCAACAAACTTGAAGCAATAGTTGATAACATAAGAATAACCTCTAATGGGAGTTTCAAGTAGAATTTGTTTGAGCTATTTATAGGCCTAACCAATTGACCATATTGTGGTTTTGTTTTTAGTTTGCAGCTGGCATTGGTGAATGGTAGGACAAGTTATGGAAAAGCCCGAAAGTTCAAGAACATGTATCTAACAGTTGGAGAAGCCATTGCAGATGAGTTATATGTAATACCTGAGTGAGTGATTTGGAAAGGTCTTACTTTATTCCTTTCATTGTTTCGGTTTCTTGCTAATTTGGATTAGATTTTCACGTGTTCGATAAATAGGACTCGCATTCTTAGTTTTTTTTTCCCCTAGTATCGAGAATAGTAAATGAGTTCTTTATGAATTTCCCTTTTAGGCCTTGATGTAGTCGCAATTAGTGTATTAAGTTTATTCCAAATTGTACAGCAGCTTAGTACATCATTCTATAGTTTATTGCTTTGAAGATTTCAAAATCTCTGGAATTCTTGGAGCTTATATTGACTTTACAAGTATGAATGAATTTAGGTTTTTTGATTTGAGTTTTTTTTGGTGATTTTGAACCTGTGTGAACTGTGTGCTGTTTTCTCACCTTGAGTGGACATCAAAACTTGTGTTTGTCTTTTAAGATTTCTCTTAATGTTTTCTCACCTTGAGTGGACATCAAAACTTGTGTTTGTCTTTTAAGATTTCTCTTAACGTTTTCTCACCTTGAGCATTTGGCCTTTGGTTTGGAGGCACATCCTGGGAGAGGGGTGGGTAAGATTTTGAACTTCGAATCTATCCGACCTTTCTTTTTCAGCTCTTTTTGTTTTCTCGCTAAAAAAAAGTTAAACCGGGAAATTAGGATATATATATGACCGATGTCCGCACATCGAATAATTACACAGATTTTTCTTTTTACCTGGGCACAATCAAGGAGGGGAAGAATTCAGTGGGAAGGAGAGTAATAATTGGAACCTCCCTAACCTAGGTCAAGTCAAAGGACGGGCATAATTTATAGAATTGTAATAAAAGGGAGCGATAATTCTGCTAGAATTGTAATACAAGGCAAAACGTGAGTCGCAACACGTGACATACCAAGAAACTAGCTCAGTTCTTTCTTTATCTATTGGGTAGAAATTCTATTCTATTTTTACACCTGCATATGCTTATGTAGCCATTTTCCTTCATTTGCACAAGCATTATGCAAGAGCCGTTCTATCACCTGCATATGCTTATGCGGGTATTTTCCTTTATTTGCACAAGCATTATGCACAGAGCCATTCACTCGCATATGCCTATGTAGATAATGTGCACGAATCTTGTGCAAATATATCTTCCCCCCTCGCATATGCTTATATGGGTAAGTTTCATACCGTATATCCTAAATTTCAAAGTGAAAAAGTTGACTTAAAGTGGCGCAAAGATGACGTAGATTCATATAGTGCAGCAAACGAAAATGTTCTTTGTAGAGATGAGCTTGTAAATTTAATAATGTAATGACAGAGGGAAAAATAATTGATATCTTTAATAAAGTGAACTCTTTAACATTCACAAAACTTGAGCATAACTTTCATTGTCAACCTATCATCCAATCTACAAAAACCAAAAGCAATGGATACAAAAGTTAAATTAGGGACTTTTAGGACTCTTATTTCACTTCTACTTTTTCTCCTTTTTGATCTCACCGATAGTGAACTGCAACAAACTGTTTTGCACCTTCACTAGAAAGCACGGAAGCCATTTTCTCCCTTCCACTAGAAATTAGCTCTGTGTTGTCCTTGTCCTTAACTTGGGAAGGAAGATGCTGAACCCCGTTGTCATCAGCATCAACTCTAACTACAAAATAAAACAATGCTCAGTAGTTGGATTTAATAGATTCCACAGACGACAAGCAACGACCAGTTATTAGTAATTTGAATTAAGGGTTCAACGTCTAACATGCGCAAGCAAGTGATAACCATAATGGAGAATCATTATTGGAGGATACAAGAAGAATGAATCAATCATTGTTCTTTCTACATTTTTATAATTTGTATGTCCTGCTTCTCACGATAACAATTGCGAACCGCATGGATCTCTTAATAAAAAATATCCTATGATTTCTAAATATTGTCACAAACAACAATGCTACATAGAGGGGAACTTTAAACTACTTGACTAGTTGTAGATCCAACAACTTGATCGAACCAGAAAGAAAACATTACCGTTGATTGTTCGAATATTTTTCTTGCAGCCAAAACAACTAAGATAATGCTATGAGTAGTTACCTGAACAGGTTGCATGCCTTGGGCATCTGAAAAGTCAATACCATCTTGATTAATGAACCTAGATTTCAGTCAGAACCAAGTTGGTATTTCAAGAAATTTGACGAGAACAAATTATTAATGCACGAAAGTATATACAAAATCTAGGATGTTTGCAAGAATAAAAGTCATTAAACTGAAAATCAGCTAAGTTTGAGACATTTTTGAGTTACCGTTGTAAGAGTGGATCAGTTTTACAAGAACAAGATATCCAAATAGATAGTAGGAAATGAAATTAATAACAATAACAAATCAAAGTATAAAGGAAATGCTTTAATGGTCGAACTCACGGTCTCATTTTTGCGGGACTTGTTCATCAGCACCATCACCAATCAAAATGCTTTGGGTCTTAACATTCGAGGTAAATATGGACCAATAAGTAACACAAGCTAAGGTAAACTTGCAAGGAATTTGAAGGGTATAAACAAATATGGAACTCAATACCATGTCTGACTTTTGTCAATGATGTTGAAAGAGAAACTTAAAGCAAAATAAAGTAAAAAGAATTTGGAACAAAGTGTAAATCGACAAAATAAATAACAAGACAACTTTGGGACTGAAAAACGAAAGGCAACACAACCAGTTTATTTAAGCGAACAGTTATCTCTAAATTGAGATGGGGCTACTAGGTCCTGTATAACATTTAATGACTCTAGTTCAATCTCTCACCCAGTAGAAATTTAACCTTCCTCAAACAATGAAATGCTTGCACCAACCTGGCCTAAGGGCTAAGCCCCAACTGGTGTAACTGAAATAGTCAACATTTCATAGTAAGTTTTGGTAAGGTAGCTGGATTTATGCATGTGTGGATCTGGTGATTTTTCAACCTTAACAGAGTTGAACTGGTATAATATCTGCTATATCCAGTGTAAACACATCTCCGTACTCTATGGACAATAAGTAGCAAATGATTAAAAAGTGGAACTCACATTCCTTCCTAGATGTTGCACTTCTTGTAAAAATTAATTGTAAGCGTGCCAAAATGCCGTCCATATGTTGATCCTATCATTATTCCAGGAACAAATTGATCAGCTGTACCAAACGTTATTACTGCTGAAGTGCAAAACATAACCTGGAAACACAAGAACAAGAGAAAAGTCACAATATGCAAGAGATAGACTATCATTATTCCCTAATTAACCGCCTAATATTCACTATCCCACAATTCCCAGAAACTCTAGGAAGACGCTCATCGTGCCGCCACTCCCCATCAAAAAAAACTTGTACTGATGTAAGAATGGTACTACCACCAGCCAAATTTCAAAATCATAGACACAACACAACACCATTCGCCATCTGAACAATTCACCTTACTGTTAAAATTCCATCTCCCATTACGTGAAAGGAATTCTTCACCGTTTCCCACCTTCAACTGAAGCAACAAAACATCACATTAAGAAAAATTAGCACAATCTTGCATTTTAAGCATTCAAGTAAAATCCAGAAGAGAATAAAAATTACAACTCCCGAACAATGGGGGACAAAAGAACACGTCCTTCGATTGGAGTAGGATCAGGGATAATTTTAACACGAGTAGATTTTAGCATCGGCTCATTACCATAATTGCCGATTTGCAATACCCGTAATAAAACCGAAATTTAATAGGAACAACAACATATAAAGAAAATCTTTGGCTGTGTGCAATTAAAATAAAACTAAGGAAGCTTACATTTCTCAAAGCGAGTCATACGTTCTCGGGGTTTTTCCTTGATTTTTCCACAAGTGACAAATCTTTGGGGAGTGGATATTTGCATTCGTGTATCGTTGCAAAGATACCAACTAAACAAATCAGATCATGTTAAAACATAAAGACTAATGCATCTGAAATTTCCAGGACTTAGTAAAAATACAGAACACTAGTCTAAAATAAAAACAAGAATTTGGAAGAAGTGCAACCGACCCTATTGCATAAAAGAATAAACGAGATTAACGATTCTGGATACTGTAAGTAATGAAACAAGACTATCAATTATGTAAAGTGTCATTACTAACTACCGAGTATTGCACCACCTTTTGAGTCCTCTATAATTTCTTCTAAGATGGTTTCTTCATCCAACAAAAGATTTTCTAGCTTCAAGATGCTTTGAGAGACATGTGTAAGTTGAGAATAACTTGAAACACCAACGGCAACCCTCCACGGGGGACATTGGAATGGACTTATCTACCCGAATTCAAATTACATTCCAATTGACACTCCAATATCATGCCCACATTCGAGATATATATGCAACACACATAAAAACAAATCCAAATTGTATAACACCCAAAATATTCGGAGAAATGGAACACCCATAACATCCCAAAGATTATAAACATGCAAATTTAAGACACAACTCACCTTGTAACAGAGCCACTAGTAAGAACACAACCAAATTAAACCTGCCGGAATTAAATTTAACATCCGTAGAAGCTCCAATCGATGATTACAACAAGATCTGCTCCAAAGCGTACATTGTTCTACCCTAATCTCAATTCACTAGATAATAATTTCTTAAATCAACAACCCCAATTCTTCTAACAATCACCTGTGAGAAAAATCATCAATCCTCCTACCAATTACTCAAAAGGAACCACATTTGAACATCAAAATTCAAAAACCAGGTTTTGATTTTCCTTCTAGATCATACGCAATCAAACAGAGAATCTATTAGCAATTACACACTTCTCATTCAGATCTAAAACCAACCTCCTTATAATGTGAAAACAAAAAAACCCAAAATTTCAACAATAAATCCTCAATTAAACTCAACCCTTAAGTTCAATTTTCGTTTCAATCCCTAAATATCCAAATTACTCGATCTTTGTTTTATAAATTCAACAACATCTCGGGTTACCCCAACCATATCGAATATTCAAACAAAAAAAGAACGAGAGATTTTAAGGAAATAGATACATTCTATTCCATAGGGTAAGAGAATCAAAACCCTAGATAACAACGGAGAAATAAAAACCTAATCATGAACAAAATTGAATAACCACGGATCTACGATGATTTCAATGCTCTCTCATGAAAATAAAGTTCCCTGGTTGTCTCTCTTGAAGAGATTGAATGATGAATGTAACTAACAGAAATAGAAGATGAAGCAAACAAAGAAGAGAAATGAACAGGAATAGGAAGAAGAAGAAGAAGATGGGTGTGGTGTTCTCTGCGGAGGAGGAAGAAGAAAAACCAGTTAAAGAGTAAGATGGAATCTTCTATTTGATTAAAAGAAAAAATAGATACAGAGGATGATTAATACTAAGTATATCACTAATTGCCGTATAAATTTTTAATAATCACGTATAAATATGCAAAGTCGGGACATCGCAAAATTGATGTCCCGACATAGGGAAAAATATTTTATGCCCATGTTCCCAACATTTATACGATGTCCACATATGCTATCCCAACATCCACGTGTGACACAAGTTAAATAATAAAAATATAATAACCGAAACCGTAAAAAATAATAATAATAAAAAATAAAAATGTTGTGTAATGGACAGGACAAAATAGGTCATAAAATAAAAAGAAAAGGACTGAAAAGTCTAAATACCAAAATACATTTAGTTTTGGTCAACTTTGGCCAACAACACATAGTTTTCGCCCTATTATTGAAATCAATATTACTTTCGGTCAAACACCCCAAACAACCCCTTTTAAGTCCCATTGCTGCCGCCGAACAGGTTGCTGTTGTTCTTTCCCCAAGGAAGCGTACTTGATCACCTAAATTCTTCACTTGAACCCAAGCCATTGCAGTGAAATCCAACCTCAAGACTTGTACTGTTGAGGCGACAATAGGTATACCACCACTTCTTGTACTGTAGTAAATTTTACAATGAAAGAGGTCATCAAATGTTCCCACATAACCACCTTCACAATATCGAGATCCTCCGATATATGGAGGGAATGGGTATTCTTCTTCTTGGAATTGTGTTATAGACAGGACTTGATCATCATCATGGTTATCTAATCCCGGGCCGCATTGTTTTCTTTCAATCTTCATATGATATCCCGATGTACACAAGGCGTATAGCTTACCTTTCAAGTATTGGAGGCATGCCACATTGCGATCTTGGTTATTATCAATATTCAAACTCTTACTTCGCCAGTGCTGAGCACCAGGGTGACTAAATATTAGAAGTTCCTCGAAAGTGTTTGGATGCTTGAGCAGGAAGAAAACCAGGGCTTCGTTATCACTCGGAGGCGAAGTTAAAATACAATCAAAGCACAGAAACCCATCAGTAAAACATTGGAGTAAACTTGGTAATTCAACTGTCTCCGATGAAACAGGATTCCACAAGAAACAATCACCTTCTTTGCAATCTTTATAGCTTCAGCAATACCGAGAATCACTAACCATCCTTGGTGACAAGGCCTTTGCCAATATTCTTTTTGGCTTAGTTCTGGTATATGTTTCCGGCATGTTTTGTTGTTAGGTTCACATGGATTATAGAATGCTTGGGATTCTTTCTTACCGCTTCCATACTTAAAAACAAGCCAAGGTGCCGCTTTTGGAACCGGTGGATGACAATGTTTGATTCGCTTGTCTAGCAACGTTGATGACTTTTCCTGCATTGCAGCTAAAGTGGCGAGTGTGGGCAAGGTATGTGTTGAGGAGGAGCGAATCCTTATATTTATAGGCAAGAATTTATAGAGACGTACAAAGTCCCCAAAATTAACCTGGACCTCAGCCTGTTTGTATTGGTTTGGGCCAAAAAAAAAAAAAAAAAGTGTCGGTGGATTGCGGAGATGGAGTGGAAGAGGTAGTGGGAGGTGGTGGAGAAGTATAAAAGGTCGTGGTTGAGACTTTGGACTGATTCAAGATGCGGTTGGTGTTGAAGCAGCTGCGCTTTTTTTGGGCTTTCTCTTGGGCGCCAGAAAAAAATCTGTCTAAAGTAATTTTTTTGAGCGACTGTCTCCAACTTGTGGAATTTGTTAATAGGGACAGTAGTATTATCGGATGGAGACGTAGAGATAGTGGGGTAGATTGTCGGTCTGTACTTTTTAATAGTAGAATTTTTAAAGTTATGTATATTAAGCGTGTTAAAAATCGTCTAGCTGATCGACTTGCACGTCGGGCTAGGAAGAATTGTATTACAGACTATTGGGTTCCTTTTCCTTCTTTTTTGGACACTCTAGTTAGGAAGAAACCTCTCGTAGAAGTTTGTAATCCTCTTTTTGCTTAATATATCAAGCTTGGTAAAGGGGCGGCATGAATTGGTAGAGGGGCGGCAAGTGTGATAGTAATGTCCCTCTTATTGGTTAGGGGGTGTCCTATAGGGATGTAGATTGACTAGATTACCCTTTCACCTTAAATCAACCAAAATCAAATCAATTTTTTTTTAATCTAATGAATCAAAAAAAAAATCAAATCAGTTTTTTTTTTTTTCATCTTCTTCTTCATCTTCTCTTCTCCTCCATCAATCCTAACCTCCATTAAAACCGAAAATTTCATCGTCTTCGATTAATCGGCGATTTGAAAAATGTTTGGAAAAACCCAGTTAGGGTTTAGTTTATCGTGTTGAATTTAAGTTAATTTTGTATCAAAAATTAGGATTTTGTATGAAAATTGAAATTGAAATTTCTGGGTTTATGCGAGTTACGGTTGGTAATAACTCAATTACCAACCGTACTTGTATTGGTTGAAGAACATACGGTTGCTAACAACCCAAATACGAACCGTACCTTAAAAAATTGAGAATTAGGTTTAGGTACGGTTGGTACGAAACCTTAGTTACCAACCGCACCTAGGTTCGGTTGGTAACTTAATGAAAGTTACCAACCGTATATCATCCAGAATGTTAAGAATTTTTGAAGTAGTGATGTACGGTTCGAAACTATAGATGACTTACCAACCGTAGTTTAGTTACGGTTGGTTTCGATCCCTTTTTTATGAACCGTAATTAGTTACGGTTCGTATCCAAGATTTTCTAGCAACCGTAACTGGTATTACGATTGGGTTTTCCCCAAATTGAACCAGTTACGGTTGGTAATTAGCTTATTTCCAACCGTATGTTCTTCAGGAAAATTTTAAAAATTTGATCTTTTT
This sequence comes from Papaver armeniacum, assembly GCA_023531295.1. Taxonomy (NCBI): domain Eukaryota; kingdom Viridiplantae; phylum Streptophyta; class Magnoliopsida; order Ranunculales; family Papaveraceae; genus Papaver; species Papaver armeniacum. Next base: position 21,106 of record JAJJWW010013462.1, read on the forward strand.
ACATACTTTAGATAATTTTGATCAACAAAAAGCTAATGGGAACTAATTTTGATCACTCACCTCTAATTTGCCACTTGAATCACTCATTTTGGTTGAGTGAATCAAAATCTAGGGTTTCACAAATATCACATAATTTATTTATTTTTTTATAACTCTAAAAATCTAATTTTAGAGTTATTATAAGTGAAAATTGATTATCAAACACTAATCTTGATTATCAAACACTAATCTTGATTATTAATAATAAGGGTTAATTGGTCATTTCCATTTTTTTAATAAGGGGCACTTGAATTTACTTCTAATGACCATTTTTGTCTTATTAGGTTGCCGCCCCTCTACCGATTCCTACCGCCCCTTTACCAAGATTGTAATATATAGTGTGTTTCTTAGTAAAAAAAAAAGGATGGTGGAGAAGTAGAAGTGATTCGTGACTTGGGTATTTTTTTTTTCTTCTTTTTTGATTAGTAATTGGTAATTTTATTATTGGGTATTTTCTGATTAGTTAGGTAATTTTGCTATTAGATGTAAATAAAATGTCTCAAAGGATGTATCAAAATTTATTTAGGTGGTACTTTGGATTATTAGGGGATTGGACTTAATGTGGATGGGAAATAGGAAAAACCTAAAATAATTATTAAGTTGTTTTATGTTGGAACCAAGTGATCAGAACACAAGAAACGTATACTTAGCCCATGAGTTGACCAGATTCACGAAGATGAAAACACCGAGCATCGGAAAAGGGGCAAAAAAGATGGTTTTCCCTATATCGCATCCCCATTTTCCCTATTTCCAATCCCCTTCACAATTTCTAAAATCAATATACTCCCTCAATCCCACTATTAGTTGACTTATTTATTTTTAGATTTAGTATTAGATGACCTATATCACTAAACAAGGAGATATTTTTAAGATTATCCTTTTAATTGATTATTATTAGTATAAGAAATATACTCACTGTTTCAAAATAATAGGCAGGTTTGTGTGTAAATTTACACACAAACCTTCCTATTATTTTCAAACGGATGTAGTACATAATTTGATATGTATGTTTATATTCGTTACGTAGGTGTTTTAAAATGATTTTCAGTGATATAAAGTTTGCGACCGTGGTGTAGTTTGAGAGATAAATCATTTCTAAATTTTACTAGTTATTATCCGTAAGGGTATAATTGTAAAGAATGCTTAAAAATACTCATTTTTCTTCCTTGCGTTAAAAATTGTGCAAACTTGATTTAGGTCATCTAATAATGGGACGGAGGGAGTACTTTTCAATTCTGAATTTTCCTATGTACTAAATAAAACAAAAAACTATAAGTTGAAAAAATTTCAAATTCATACTAATTATTATTATAGTACACCAATTTCTTAATATTTTGTAATTTAATTTGGATGATTCGATGATTGACAATTTTGGAAAAATATCTCAACCGTAATTCAATCGAATGTCCAAACGATTATGTTAATTCTATTGAAAACCCATTTAGTAAACAAGATTTGGAGGTTAGAAATTAATTTCTGATATCCAATCAGTAGATTTTTTTTTTTGGTCGTCCATTAAGATGAACTATGCGTCTAAAAGAAAAGAAAAAAAGGGGAAACTGTATGTATCGTCTTCCACTAACGGGGGACTTCTTGTTCTTTTTGGACCTTTTTCTATTTTTGAAGAGATAACATGCCAACTTTAAAGGTTTATTTTTGAGTTTTCTTTCTCTCTTGTTCTCATCCCCCTCTACTCCGATAGAAACCCTAGTCGCCTAAAACTCCATCTGCTCAGATTTGCTCCTTTGGAGTAGATCTGAGAAGATCAACCTTGCTCTTGATCTTCCATCAACAAGTTTTCCTTTATTAGCTTCAATCTTTAGTTGTTATAGGTTTTAATTCTACTGATTTTGTTTTGGTATTTTCTACTTGGGTTTTTTCTATTGTTTCTGGTTCTAGTTATGAATGTGTTCAGCAAATGGAGAGGAAGCTTAAGGGGGAGAACATGATTTTTGGAAGACAGATGATACTAGCTAGGGAGAACATGATTCTTTCCGGAAAACTTCAGCAATATTTTTAACAGCGTCAAATCAATCAACACCAGCAGCAATAATCACTGGAATATCACCTGCACCAAGAACATCAGAAGAAGCAGAGATTACAGAAGCAAAAATCACATGGAACATCACCTGCACCAAGAACATCAGAAGAAGCAGAGATTACAGCAGCAACATCAACGATTACAAAGACTCCAACACCGTTTACAATGACTCCGATACCGATTTAGGCAGACTTCAATAGACTCCAACCAATTCAGACCGAACCAGAAAACCTAGGTTACTTATATTACTGTTACTCTTGTTATTTATGATACTGTTACTCTTGTTACTTTTATCTCCAAGTGATTAAAAATCCTTTGTTTTTCGAAAAAACCTAGTTGGATCTCTTAAAGATCCCACTGCTACAAATCAGTATTGGTGCAAATTTGTTTTCCAAACAAAACAAATTTGGTCTATTTGTCTGGTCGGAATAGTCAAGAACGGTGGAGAATTTTAAGTCTCGTTGTTTGTAATCTGATCTTTGATCACCCCTGTATCGAATCCGATTTCAAATCAGCTCTATCAATCTATGTTTGAGGCTTGCCTATTTTATTAAAAAAAAATATACATGAACAGGGTACTCTCACCTCCATAAGTCTAACAACTATAACTGGCTAATATTTTTCTTTAATGCATCGGTAAATGTAGATGGAGCAATGCATGGTATACCTCTTTTTTCTTTTTGAATTGGGGGATTGGGGTTACTTATCTTTGTTTTTGTCTGGTGAGATTATTTTAGAACGCGCGATTGGGGGATAGTTAAACTAATTGAGGGATATAAATTACTATCCCCATCCAATAGTGTCCGCTAAGGGGTGTTTTAGGGGAGTAAATACTAAAATACCTTTTAGGTTAATACCCTTCCATCTAAATTAAAATTCAAAACTAAAAATCAAAATCAAAATCAAACCCTATCAAGTTCTTAAAGATAAGCTAAATTGAATTGTTGTAGAAGAAGAAGAAGAAGAAGAAATGGCTTCATTGAGAAGGTACGTGATACCCAATCTTATTTAAAGTGTTGTTGTTGTTTTAAAACTTTGTTTAGGTTAGAATCATAAACTGAAACCTTTCAGTTTCAGTTTCAATCCACTCCCGGCATAGTGTTTATGATGAATACCCTACCGACTTTTTGTGCCAGCATGGCTTTTAGGATGAATACCATGTTGATATCTTGTGTCGGCATGTCTTTTAGGATGAATACCATGCCGATATCTTGTGTCGGCATGGCTGTTAGGATGAATACCATGCCGATATGTTGTGCCGGAATGGATTTTAAGATGAATATCATGCCGATATCTTGTGTCGGCATGCCTTTTAGGATGAATACCATGCCGAAACTTGATATTTCAGACAGATATTATGTATGTTTTTTTCCTCAAACCGGCACGGTTCACTTATGAATCGACCATGCTGGCACTACTACCGGCATGCTCGATAATGAACTTTCTGTGCCGTCAGTGTACTTACAATTTCAAAATTTGGGGATATTGTGTAACGGCATGGTGAAAGTATGATTATCAGGCCGATTTGGTCCCTGCCGGCATGGTATTCATACTTTTACCATGCCGATACTGAGTTTTTCAGTGTAACAATGGCAAATTCATTGAAAAAAAATCAAATTTAAATACATTAATACTTATACTTGAGTAATTGGAGCACTTGTATGTTCAGCTTGTTTACTTTCCTGGGTTGGTTTTTCACCTAAACTTTCATGATCATAAATATCTTGATTTAATGTTGTTGCATCAACAAATTCAATGATAATGATTTACTCTAATGATTATCAAACTAATCTATTAACTTAACTAATTATATATTCTCATTAGTTGTGAAGAGAGAGAGAAAACGAGAGCGTGAATCGGGCGATTGAATCGTTTTCAAATCGGGCACCGAGTTTCAAAATCCAAGCTTCAGATCTGTGATTTTTAATCATGGATAACATGGAAAAAGCTCTAATTGAAGGAGTTGTTGAACCAGGAGGGTATAATCTTAATTTAAATTCAAGACCTGCTCAAGTTGATGTCCAAATGGAGGAGTCTCAAGACCGTATGAGAAATGAAGGTATGGAAGGGAATACGAAAGGGAATCCCGTGAAAGCTCAAATTTCATACAAAGGTGCTTTTCTTAATTCAACAGAAAGATTGAGTAATTGTTTCCAAGAGTGGGGTATTGAAGATTTGGAATCAAATCTGGATAATTTGAATATTGAAGGGGAGATGCCAATTGAAGATACTGAAGATATTCCATATATTGAAATTGATTTGAAGACCAAAAAGAGAATCATTCAGCCATAGAAGTATTGTCTTATAGGGAAGGTTGTAGGGAAAACTGTTGGGTACAAGTATATGTCTGCTAAAACAAGGGAGATGTGGAAATTAGTTGGAAAGATGCAGGTTTTGGATATGGGATGTGATTTTTTTATGTTCAAATTCGAAAAACCTGAATATTTTAAACATGCTTTACTTGAAGAGTCGTGGTTCATCAATGGAAGACATTTATCTATAAGAAGATGGACTACAAATTTTAAGCCGCCTACAACATCAATTAATAAAATATTTGTTTGGGCAAGATTGCTAGAGCTCCCATTAGAGTATTTTGACAAGGAAGTGTTATACAAGGTGGTTGCACTAGTGGAAAATGAGTTTTTTAAGTCTGTTTGGGATTTATAAAAACGACTTCCGAAAGTCCTCTTTATGCATTAGTGCTTCCTATTGGAGACTTTTTGGCTTGCCTTGGCCCTAGCCATGCTAGCCGCACCATGCGCCCATGGCATGCCAAGCCCTTAGCCCCTTCATGCCAAGCCAAACCATTCGCGCCAAACCCTTGGCCCTACATGCCAAGCCAAACCACACCTTGCCTTGTCCCTAGCCATGCTAACCCTTGGCCCCACCATGCCAAGACAAACCGCACCTTTCCTTGGCTCTAGCCGCACCATGTGCCAACGGCATGCCAAACCCTTGGCCCGCCATGCCAAGCCAAACACACCTAGCCATGCTAGCCGCACCATGTGCTAAATGGCATGCCAATCCCTTGGCCCTGCCATGCCAATGGCATGCCAACCTAGCCGCGCCTCCATGATGGCCTTCCCTATGCGGCTACTAAAATGAAGGCGTGCGACAATCAACGGTAGTCCTTCAATCCCAGGATCGAATCCTAGCCATCCAAGGTTACCAGGCAATGCATGGTAACCTTTGGCCCGAAACCCTAGTTTGGCCACGCCCAAACCGCGCCAATGGCATGCCAACCTAGTCGCGCCTCCCTGCTGGCCTTCCCTATGTAGCTACTAAAACGAAGGCGTGCGATAATTAACGGTTGCCCTTCAATCCCAGGAACGAATCCTAGCCATCCAAGGTTACCAGACAACGCATGGTAACCTTTGGCCCGAAACCCTAGTTTGGCCACGCCCGAACCGCGCCAAGGGTTGCTATGCCAATGGCATGCCAACCTAGCCGCGCCTCCCTGCTGTCCTTCCCTACGCGGCTACTAAAACGAAGGCATACGACAATCAACGGTCTCCCTTCAATCCCAGGATCGAATCCTAGCCATCCAAGGTTACCAGACAACTCATGGTAACCTTTGGCCCGAAACCCTAGTTTGGCAACGCCCAAACCGCGCCAATGGCATGCCAACCTAGCCGCGCCTCCCTATTGGCCTTCCCTATGCGGCTACTAAAACGAAGGCGTGCGACAATTAACGGTCGCCCTTCAATCCCAGGATAGAATCCTAGCCATCCAAGTTTACCAGACAACGCATGGTAACCTTTGGCCCGAAACCCTAGTTTGGCCACGCCCAAACCGCGCCAATGGCATGCCAACCTAGCCGTGCATCCCTGCTGGCATTCCTTATGCGGCTACTAAAACGAAGGCATGCGACAATCAATGGTCCCCCTTCAATCCCAGGATCGAATCCTAGCCATCCAAGGTTACCAGACAACACGGGGTATCCTTTGGCCCTAAACCCTAGTTTGGCCACACCAAACCGCGCCAAGACATGCCATGCCTATAGCATGCCAACCTTGCCGCGCCACCATGCTGGCCTTCCCTATGCGGCTAATAAAACGAAGGCGTGCGACAATCAACGGTCGCCCTCCTATCCCAGGATCGAATCCTAGCCATCCAAGGTTACCAGATAACGCATGGTAACCTTTGGCCTAAAACCCTAGTTTGGACACGCCCAAACCGCGCCAAGGCAAGCCATGCCAATGGCATGCCAACCTAGCCGCGCCTCCCTGCTGGCCTTCCCTATGCGGCTACTAAAACGAAGGCGTGCGACAATCAACGGTCGCCCTTCAATCCCAGGATCGAATCCTAGCCATCCAAGGTTACCAGACAACGCATAGTAACCTTTGGCCCGAAACCCTAGTTTGGCCACGCCAACCTAGCCGCGCCTCCCTGCTTGCCTTCCCTATGCGGCTACTAAAATGAAGGCGTAGGACAATCAACGGTCTCCCTTCAATCCCAGGATCGAATCCTACACATCCAAGGTTACCAGACAACGCATGGTAACCTTTGGCCCGAAACCCTAGTTTGACCACGCCCAAACTGCGCCAAGGCATGCCAACCTAGCCACGCGTCCCTGCTGGCCTTCCCTATGCGGCTACTAAAATTAAGGCGTGCGACAATCAACGGTCGCCCTCCAATCTCAGGAGCAAATCCTAGCCATCCAAGGTTACCAGACAACACAGGGTAACCTTTGGCCCGAAATCCTAGTTTGGCCACGCCAAACCGCGCCAATACATGCCATGCCAATAGCATGCCAACCTTGCCGCGCCAAGATGCTGGCCTTCCCTATGCGGCCACCAAAAAACGAAAGCATGCAACGATCAACGGCTACCTTTCTTCCTGAGATGCGAAATCTCGACCGTTGAAGGTCACCAAGCCAGCAAGTCTCCCAAGCTCGACTTTCCAGGCAACAACAATATGTTACATGTTTTCCATGGAAACATTCGAGACATCAACACATATCACAAACTGGGGGATCCTCTTTGGGTATTGATTTGGCGGTTTACAGTGTGCGGCGTACACTACGCCCGTCATATGGAAGTTTCATAAAGATGAGGCGGTTTGTAAATACATGTAGTAATGGTGAAACTCTTTTTTTTATGGAAAATCAATTACGTGCGTTAACGGTTATCACCTCCTCCCATTTACTCACCCATTTACCATTCATTAATGAGACCAGAGTACGTTTCATTTCGACTTGTATAAATAGGTCTTACCTATTTCCACCGAACAACAAGTTCAGTCAGGAGCATACAACACTCATAAAACATTTGCTAACTTCCCACTTTCTGATACAAGTCGTAGAAAACAACTACTCTTCCAGAAATCAACTATTCTGGTCTCATCACTTTCCTTGCTTCCCTCCCCAAAACCAACCCATTTTCCTTCACTTTGTGACCGAAGCAAGTCTAGAACGGCCATTTCTTGGTTTAGGCCGGATGTGTACAGATTGATCTCTCGAATCTAAAGTACTCATGTGCAGTACATTGTTTAGGGTTTAAATTCGTTTCTCACCCACACACCCGAAATTACCGAAATCAGCAGAAACCATTTTCACCCTCAAACACCAGGATACAGAGAGACCTTGATTTACTATTTAAATCCCGTTTTTATCTTTTTCCTATATCTCACAATTGCGCGTTCTTATTTTACCTGGAAGCACATCGATCAAATCACACAATTAAATAGTATCGTATACAACAGTAGGTTTTATCAAGATATATAGAGATATATCAAGATTAATCATAAAATATCCATAAAAAGATTAGCTAGCACTTCTAAACTCTCCCTAATTTCGATATCAATAACATCACCAACTCTAATCTAGCTCAATTAATCTATCAAATAATTGTTTGAACTAGCTAAGGGAGTTGGAGATGGTGAGTGGAGACGTGATTTTATCTAGGGTTTTCTCTTTGTTTAGTTGAAGGGTAGTTTTATTTTTGGGTGTAAATAAAAAGTCAAAGATAGTATTTAGGATATATGACAATTTATACGGATGGTACTTAGGATAACTAGGTATTGGAATTAAGGAGGATGGGAAATAGGAAAAATGGGGATGGGAAATTGGAAAAACCAAAAATATCCACAGGTAATAAAATTACAGTGACTCATAGGTTTCCCCAGTTCCGCAATGAACCCTTTACAAAACTCTTGCGCCGGTTTTTCTCATTCTCTTTTCTCTCGCGAACACAACGCGCGCATTCTATTGCAACCCCATGACAGATGAGTGCACTTATTCTTATTCTTCCTAATCCCTCACTCCATGGCTAGAGTTGCCGGTAGAGGTTTCTTTTCAAACATTTTCCTACTTTTGTCATGTTTGGAAAAGGAAACACGGATATTTCTTTTATTTTATATATATACCCTCCTTAATCGGAACTGTGGATACCTATAATTCTCCTTACACGTGTCACAATATTAGGCGATCAGGTGCAAGATAACAGAGTAGCCCTAGTGATACACGGGATCCAGGGAAGCAGCGTATCCCTTCCCCATCCACTTTATCTTATCTCGAGGAGGCTAATCTCGACGGTGAAGATGAAAAGGTTATTCCCTATTCTGCTAGGATATGGAAGTTGGCGAGGGGACAAAGGTAGCTGACATATCCAATCAGCAATAAATGCAATAAAGAAAAATCTTGGCGTGTGGATAAGGACGAGTTGGCAGGGTCCGACTGGAAAAGGCACAGGGCAAACGAATGTACAAACTTGACTAAGGTTGGACAGTCTTCGAGGGCACATGGGGAAGCTGAGGTGGCAGAGCTCGACTGGAGATGTCATGCGGTTGACGAAGGTACAAAACGTACAGAGGATACATCAATTATCGATGGATCTAAGGGCAGCGAAGATGTGCATGGTTCCGAAGTGTTATAAATACAGAGCTTCACCAACAAATGAAGGCATTCAATTCACCAAGAAAGAAATAGTCTTAAGCTTATACCTCTTAAATGTCTAGAACTTAAGTATTAACTTCGACTTGAGTTATCTTTATTACTTTGGAAAGCATTAAGATCCTTGTAACACACACAACTTAATACAAAATCATCACTCATTACCCCGTGGACGTAGACAAATGTCGAACCACGTAAATCCTTGTGTCTCTTGATAACTTAGTAGCATTTACATTATATTTGTGTTTATCTTTACTATTGATCTTATCTTAAGTACCTTTTATTACTAAGCACTATTAGTTCAACTGAGATATCATTACTTGTTAGTATTCGGTTTTCCGAGTTGTCCACATTACGTAGGTTATGGGAAAAATAGTAGTCACAGTTTACACCCACTATGGAGATGGCAAACTAGCAAACTCACATGGAAAAGTGGTATTTCTGCCACTTTGCCGGATGAGATCGAGTAGTTACCGAGATCGATACTCGACTGCTCGGTTGAGACTTTCTCTCCCGGTTTAGTCTCCATCGCTCCCAGTTTAATCTCCATCGCTAAGTAATTGTTTAGTTTTTCTATTTTTCTTCTCTCCTACTCTTTAGTTATTATAACGAATCAATAACCTAAAACTCAATACCATCCCTCACTCCAGAATAAAAGTAGCACTAGTGGAGCTTACCCTCTCTCTTATTGGTTGGTGAGTGTAGCCTCGCGCTCTCATTGGCTAATTGAGAAACCATTCGTATTCGTCGGATGAAATTTTGTTAGATATGGTGCGTTGATCTGACAATGTGTGGTGTAGATTGGGTGGATTGCTGGGACACACGCGACGGACGGCTCTCATTATTTAGAAAAATTGCTATATTAATTCCGTGCATTTATTGTGAAAATACAAAAAATAAATAAAACTACTATATTAATTTCGGACATTTATGATTAAAATAAAAAAAAATCAATTCAACACACTTATGGAATAAAATAAAATAATTTATATTTTTTGAATCTCTTATAATTTCATGTATTTATTATAAAAAATTCAAATAAAGAAAACAACTATATTAATTTCGGACATTTATGATTAAAAAATAAAATCAATTCAAAATATTTATGGAATAAAGTAATATAATTTATATTTTTTGAATCTCTTATAATTTCATGTATTTATTATAAAAAAATCCAGAAAATAATAAAAAATACTATATTAATTTCGTACATTAATGACTGAAATAAAAAAAATCAAACTCAACATATTTATGGAATAAAATAATAAGTTTTAAATTTTTAAAATCTTTTGTAAGGAAAAAATATTGGTAAGCATAAATATTCGAATTATGATAAGATGAAAAAATATTTGAAATTATGTTAGAAAATAAGATCCTATATTCATTTGTTAAAGAATTATTTTTCATGTTGCAAGTATTTAACTCATTTTGGAAGTTTTGGATCCTTTCTTATTTCTTCTTTTTAATTGTCTTCTGTAATCAAAATAAGCGTAAATTATAGAACGCGCAATTGGGGGATATGGGAATTAACTGGGGGATATAGCTACAGGACAAAAACGGTGTCCCAATAGCAATTCTGGGTGACCCCCTATGTAATTATTTTTTTAATTCCTAATCTAGCCCCCACTAATAAGGATTATTGATTAATTATAATTAGTAAAATGTTAAGTATTTGGGGGATAAATTAGTGTGTATTTATTTTTATTTGAATTTGTGTGGGTTAGTTGAGAGTAGAAGGAGGGAAAATGGTTTTTGAGTGGAATTTTTTTTTTTGAAAATGGAAGATGATTGTGATGAGAGAATTGCTGCTAAGAGGTTGAAAAATTGATTTTTTTTCTTTGAATCCACCATCGTTGCAGCTGAAAAAGCTTGGTGCCGGCATGGTATTCAACCAAAAAACCATGCCGGCATTTGCTGGAAATTTTCATAAATTGTTTGCCACTATCCGGGGGGGTTCGGCATTTGCTGGAAATTTTCATAAATTGCTGATCTTCAAAACCTATTTTTTCAGGTTTTAATCAGTCCACTTCAACATGCTTATCTCGATTTTCGAGCATGCCTAACTACTTCCAGATGGTTTTTGCTTAAATTTCTATGCTTGGGAACATGATGAAAAGTATCCAGAAAATTGATTTTTTTTTCACTTAACTACCGGCATTGATAGATTTATATCGAGCATGCCGGCATTTAGTTCCAGCATTGAATTTCATCACTTCCGGCATGGTCTTCATCATTTCCGACATGTTCTTCATCACTTCCGGCGTGGTATTCATCCTAAATAACCATGCCGGAACTCACTTCCGGCGTGGTCTTCATCCTAAATAACCATGCCGGAACTCACTTCCGGCGTGGTCTTCATCCTAAATTTCTATGCCGGCACATGATGAAAAGTATTCAGAAAATTATTTTTTTTTTCACTTGACTACCGGCATTGATAAATTTATATCGAGCATGCCGGAATTTAGTTCCGGCATTGAATTACATCAATTCCGGCATGGTCTTCATCACTTCCGGCGTGACCTTCATCATTTCCGACATGTTCTTCATCACTTCCGGCATGGTCTTCATCACTTCCGGCGTGGTCTTCATCATTTCCGGCATGTTCTTCATCATTTCCGACATGTTCTTCATCACTTCCGACAGAGAAGGAGAAGAGAATTTGAAAGGAAATGGGGAAATTTTAGAATTTGAAAGAGAATGGGGAACATTTGGGTTTCAAAGTTTTAACCCTAAAAAGATTAATAAGAAGTGGAGATGGAAATGGGGAATATGATTTTGTTTTTTGATTTTGAGTTTTTTGATTTTTATTTTGAGGGAAGGGTGTTTTAGTTATTTCGCCCCCAAAAGTCACCCCTTAGCACACACCATGGGTTGGGGGAAGTAATTCATATCCCCCAATTAGTTTTCATATCCCCCAATTGTGGGTTCAAATTATAACAAAATTATATAAATTTTAAGATATCCATTGATATTATTTTCGAAACCAAATATTTTTTCATAGTTTGGTGACTCCCTATATAAGGCACTATAGAAAGAGCCTCATTGTTTACACACTGCTTTTTGCTTCCCAACTGTTTGTTTTTATTTTGTTCCTTGAAATTAAGGTTTATGATGTCTCATCTATTTTCGTTATTTGTTTTGCAAGTATAATCAGTACTTCCAAAAGAAGTTGCCGCAAAGGGAGAGTTCTTGAACACTGATATTAAAGGTGAAGAAATTGATCTAATAGGCTTCTGTTGGTGTTTAGTATTTTGTTTGATTTTTTTGTTGATGTTTTTAGGATTTTGTTTGATTCGTTTGTTGATATTTAATTGGTGTTTAGGTTTTACGTCTGGACTGCATACCGGGTACCATGCTTAACAGTAGCTCCATATCCTTCACGTTGAGGTATAGCTTAGCAACAATTTTAAGAGCCTAATTTTAGAAAAATCTATAAAAAAAATTTAATAAAACATCAGCATCATTGTTTGTTCCATTATATTTATTTTATGGATGGTGCGATTGTATCATTTTTCTAGATAAATAATTTCAGGTACGGCCTCCGCAATAAGGTGGTGATGTAATTATTACTCATATTTTCCCTCTTGAACTATGGATACTACTCTAACCGCCTTTGGTTATGACTATTAGAAGGTAAATGTTTCACCTTGCTTCACCCGCTTACCTTACCTTGATTATTCCAAAAATTTCAGTGTGCACCTGGAGAAAGGCTACGGTAACATGGCTACATTTTACGGCTGATTTTGATACACTTGCGTCAAAATCTAATTTTACCAAAATCTTACTCTCTTTTTTTTTTTTTTTTTGTTGGCGAGCAGGGGTCAATGGGAAAATTGGGTTTCAAACAACCATAAATGTTGTTACCGACTTGAATTTCTTATTCGTACACTTTTTGATAATCTATGCTACACCTTACAACCGCTAAGATAATATAAGGTTAAAATATCAATGTTTTTTTTATTACTACTAATATCATGTGGTATAAAGTGATACTCCCTCCGTTCCATTTTACTTGCTTTTTTAAGGTTTCTTTTGTGTTCCAAATTAGATGATAGTTTTAGTTTTTTTCCCCAATTTTCACTAATCTACCCTTGCTTTGGAATCACACCAGAGAATTAATTCTCATGGTAATCAACACAAAAACAATTACTCTAACTTTTAAATATACCCCATGGAGGATATATACTCAATCTTGTACATCCCAAGTACATTACTATGGGATTGATAACTTTCCCTCTATTCTAGAAACACAAAACTAGGTTATTTAACTTTTAAGTAGGAATTAATATGGGTATTATTGGAAAGATTTTATTCTCTCTAATATTTCTTAATATCCGTGAAAAACTCTACAACGTCAAGTAAATCGGAACGGAGGGAGTAGTAATTAATTAAAAGTAAGATTTGATATCTGACTCTAATTACTTAACTACTGTTTTCAATTTTGAGGTTGAAAGAGCAGCTCTATAATCAGATTGGTAGAAGTATCTTCGTCATAAAAGGTGATAGCAGGATTTAGAGCACCCAAGCAATGTACAGGCATTTTCGAAATATCGAGGAGTCCATCGAGCCTATGCACATGATGGTTCTGTGTTAAATAGATATTTATGGTAATGATCATACATGCATTTTTAGTGTTGGTTAAAGTAATTACCATACTTGATAGATTAGCGTAGATAAAGACAGACCGAACTCTAATCAACTCTCCAATCTCTTTTTTAAGTTTTTGCAGAACAACACATAACAAAGTTATGTGCAAGATCCCATCAATTTCCTATTTTTTTTTTTCAAATTTTCTTTTGAAGGTTTAGAAGAAGGTGCAGCTTTTGACTGAATCGGATTAGTGTTTGTACATCTAATTTATGTTGCTTTTGGAGATGGTGATATTAGATGTATAACTACTAACCCTGTATGAATTGAGAAAAACCACGGATTCCGCATGTTGTCCATTATTACTGCTTGGCCAGTTGGGTTACTTAAGCACATTCCATTGGATTTGTTAATATATTAATACATGATAGATGTACATCTTCCATTTGAGATCATTTAAGAGATTTCATTTTGTTCCCATTGTCAGTTGTGGATGATTATTTAACGTTCATGGTGTTAGCACACTTATTTGGTGCTTGACCACCTGCTTGAACTCTTAAAATTGGAGTGGTAGTTATGAGGCTTCATCTAATGCATCGTAGCCTTAAATATTTGTGAACAGGCTTCTCAAAGTCCGCGGTATTCCCAACCAAGACTATGGGGCTTTTTCATTTTGCAAATGCCCTTGCATGGTTTATGGTTTGTGTTATAAAAACATACCCATATGTTCTCTCTTGAACTGCGAATCATCTGAAAACAAAACCATTAAATTCAGTTCATAGAAGTTGGCTTCCAACCTTAGAAATTTGTAGGATCCGTTGCCATCCGGATAATCATCCATTTTAATATGATTTGACAATTTGTTCTTATTTCAAAAGTGACATGTAAAACGCTACAGATTTTCTGCTTCAAAAATAAATAAAAAATATACATACTTTCTTGGTAAAATATGATTTAATAGTGTGTACGGGTTTAGGGCACAATTATGCAGTGCTCATTTCTTAATTTGCTAATTTGTTATTCATATCCTTTGTGACTTTGTTTAGCCCAAAAATAGAGATTACGTACAGTTGTACATTCATATTTCATTAGTCCACATTGTGCTTTGCCATTGCTTGATTACGTCACGGTAAATCATTCCGAGAATTTTCAATACATACAATAATTTTGTCGATCAAATTCTTAACATTTGTTTTTTTTTTTTTTTTTGTTCATCATTTAGCATCCCTTGACATGCTCATTTATTGATAAAAAAAAAAGACATGCTCATTTCTTAGAGTAAAGACTTCAAGTTGTAACAGGGACTTACTTAGTGAGTAGGTTCATAGTGCAAATTAAGGACGTTCATTGGCGGATTAATTGTATAGTTTGGACGATACAAAGGTCATGAAAAAATGTCGTTGAAAGACCTGAATCCTTTCAAACCCCTAACTTAAAATGATTTTATTAGAATCCTATTATTGGGCTGCACAAGGTTGACTTTTTTGGGGGTTGCATAGGTCATGAAATAGAAATAGCCATAGCCGGTTATCCGGCTATTTTATATAATGACTAATTTGCCCCCGATTTGGTTACTGCTAATTACAGTGATTAACTAAATTAATTATTAGATTAAAATTTTGAAAATGAAAACTTTTTTTTTCCCTTTTATTTAGGAAGAGGATTTTTCTTAACTTAAAAAAAATTCTTATAAGAATATGATGAAACATATCCTCGAAGTATTCCTAGAAACCTTATACTTCACTCTCATTACAATTTTATTGATTCAAATCATTAACATACACCAAAAATTTTTTTTTTTTTTTTTTTTTTTTTTTTTGCACTTACGGCTGGGAAATGTTTTCTACCCAACCGCCACCGACACATTTCGGCTGAGAAATGAAGACGTTGTTACGACTGAGAAGTGATGAACTCCTAGCCGTAAATATGAGCTACCAGTGAAAACTATTGGTCGTAATTGAAAACCATCCTTACCTAGCCGTTTTATTAATAAACCCGCCGGTTATGATTCATAAATACCCAACCATACCCGTTTTAGCTAATACTCTAATTATTTTTTATTGGGTAAATAAAGATTACTAACCAAAGATTTCTCCTTATTTATTTTTTACTATCGTCACGGATTTTAATGTAGTTGCGTAAACAATGGAAAATCAAGCTAAAATGTGGACACAAGCCCTCCAACCTTGGATTGAACGGGGTGGTCCCACCCATTCCTTAAAATCCGACCCTCGTAAATCCAACAACAGAGCATCTGGTAACATCACTAAAATCTAAAAGCAACTTATTACAAGTTCAGTTTATAAAGGCAGAAATAGCAATGCTTAAAACCAATACAAGGAATAGAAGAAATAACAATGTTTTGTTGACACCCAATAATCACGGGATCTATTTCCTCTATAATCGGGATTGATGCATGCGTAAGTAATTGCTCACTCTCTCAGTAATAATCTTGGGATTATACAGAGCATTTTCCTCAAAGAAAATATTACATATCAACCATAGTTTAACTACACGAAGTATATGATTTATGAAGAAAGATATATCAATGCATTTCCTTGATTACGACTTCTTCAACGGGAAGCAATTCATAAGCTTTTTACAACTTTGAGTTTGTAATCTATTTTATATTAATATCATGTTTATCTTTTAGTATATGTAATAGTTATTGATACAACTATATAATGAGAGTGATTTTTCAAGGAGCAGTTGATTTAATTTGGCCGCTTGATTCTTAACGCAAGTATATGATTTTTGAGTAAACATATATCAATGCATTTCCTGGATTAATTTGGAAGCACTCCATATGCTTTGCACTTTTTAGAGTTGGTAATCCATTTTATACTGATATTATTTTTTTAGCGTCTCTAATATCAGGTATTGATATAACTATAGAGTGTGATTCTTCATTTAACTACATCGAGTTGAGTTGACTGTTTGATTCTTAATGTAAGTATATATATGATTTCTAAAGATAGATATATCATTGCATTGATTACATCTTCTTCAACGGGAAGCACTTCTTGTGCTTTGCACTATTTAGAGTTGGCAATCTGTTTATATTAATATCGTGTTTCTTTTTAGCGTCTTTAATATCATATATTGATCGATACAACTATACAGTGAGTGTGATTTTTTATTTAACCATAAGAAGTTAAAGCACTTATATATCTTTCTTCGACGGGAAGCACTTCACATGCTTTGCACATTTTTATTAATATCACTTTTTAAATGTCTCTAATTTCATATATTGATACAACTATATAGTGAGTGTTACTTTTCATTTAACTACAGTGATTTCAATTGGTTGCTTGATTATTAATGCAAATATATGATTTATGACTACATATTCTTCGACAGGAAGCACTTCATATGCTTTGATCTATTTAGATTTGGACATCTATTTTATATCAATATCGTGTTTGTTTTTAGTGTATCTAATATAACTATTGATACAACTATATAGTGAGTGTAATTTTTCATTTAACTGTAGGGAGTTAGATCCTGAAATAGTAATTGAGTTGGCCGCTTGATTTTTAGTGCAAGTATATAATTTCTGAAGAAAGATATATCAATGTATTTCCTTGATTACATCTTCTTTGACGGGAAGCACTTCATATGTTCTGCATTATTTAGAGTCAACAATCCATTTTTACTAATATCGTGTTTCTTCTTAGTGTTTCTAAACATCATATATTGATACAACTATATAGTGGGTGTGATTTTTCATTCGAATACGGGGAAATAGAGCAGTAGAGTTGGCGGTTTGAATCTTAATACAAGTATATGATAAACAATATTTGACCGAACTGGAAGCCATTATTGGAGTTTTGAGGTAGAATATTATTAGGACTTTGTTTCCTTACATTTAAGTAGCAAAAATTGATTAAGCAAGAAATGTGTATTCTAAAATCTAGCAAGACCAAGTATCGTTGTAGTGCTACTGGATTAGTAGACTTCAAATCTATCCTTATCAATTATTTTTAGAGTGTTGATATTGGCAATTTCATGAGCTACTTACTGATTTCAAAAGTTGGATAATTTTACAGGAATATTTTCTTTAAGAGGGTTTATTAAGCTACAAAACTTTAAACACTATTTAATTGGTGAATTTGGTTCCAACTGTTAATATAGTAAATCAGAATAGGTGGTTTCACATACAGTTGTTAATTGGAACCTCTTCTGGGACGGGTGCGTGGCAAAGCCCTGCCTCACCAAATAGGAGCCAATTCCCATAGTACCTGATGTTTAGGTATCATGTTGGTTGGTGTTTAGGTATCATGTTCGTTAATTAGTAGCTTCTAGATAACATTATTTACTTAATTAGTTAATATTTATTTTGTTTAATGTTCATGATTAAATGTTTTGAATTAATGGACGAAATTAATTTTTTTAGTTACTTTCATGAGTTATCAAGGCTAGCAGTGTTGAACATGTTATATTTGTTTTTAGTATGTGAGGGTTTAATCTGGTTTTATGCTTTAATATCTAGAGTTTAGTTTAATTTTATTTTTGAGATTACTTAGACCTATTTATTTTAGTTTATTTAAAAAATTGATTACTGGTTTTATTTTAGATTACTTAAACCTATTTATTTTAGGGTTTTATTTGGTTTTATGCTTTAATATCTAGAGTTTAGTTTAATTTTATTTTTGAGATTACTTAGACCTATTTATCTTAGTTTATTTAAAGAATTGATTATTGTTTTTGAACAAAGATATCTTTAGAAACCATTTTTTTCTTACGGTCGCATCACACATTAGACTAAGTAAATGAGCTTACTAACTGGCACTGTAGAGTTATAAGATTTCTCCGCAATTAACTAACTCTTATATATAACAAGAAAGATTATTCTAGACGATGAACAGTGGAAAAATAATATTTTGTAATGAATTTATCTGCTAAATCTCCTAAAAGATCTATGGGTACATACATAACCTAATTTTTCAGCTAATATTTTTTTGAACCGTTGTACTCAAGTGTAAGAAGATCTTTCTAGAAACTTGAATGTGGGGCTTATCTAAAGTAAAAAAAAATGTATAAAAGAAGCACTTTAAAAGATGTTAGATGGCTCTATATACCCTTGGAAGAAGAGAGTAAACAAATTGCTAAAGACCGAGATGTAACAATGAAAGGTTCAAGTCAATTATATGCTACGGTATAAGAATTTTTTATCATTTGAGATTGTGTTCAAAGTCATTTAGGATTCGTTTGGTTTCTTATTCATTAAATTTATCTGATATTAGATTCTTTGATTTTCTATTTATTTTGGTAGGGTTTGTGTTTTTTGCTTTTTGCCTATTGCACAACATTACTTGCATTAGTGTAGGGTGTCTTTGCAAAGCAAGGAAGTCAAGAAAGGCCTCAAACCGGCGTTATAAAACATGCTTAATTTCTGAAAAAAGATACACTGCATTTTATTGATTACATCCTTTTTGACGGGAAGAACTTCATATGCTTTGCAGTATTTTAAGTTGACAATCTATTTTATATTTATATCGTATTTTTTTTCATTCAACTACAGGAGTTGGAGCTTGGAAGATCAGTTGAATTGATCGCTTTATTCTTAATGCAAGTATATATGTGAATTCTGAAAAAAAGATATATCAGTCCATTTTCTTGATTACATCTTCTTTGACGGGAAGCACATCATATGCTTTGCACTATTTGAAGTTGACAATCTATTTTATATTAATATCATATTTTATCATTTAAGAACAGGGAGTTGGATCGTCGAGGAGCACTTAAGTTAGCACTTGATTCTTAACAAGAGTATATAATTCTGAAGAAAGGTATAATAGTACATTTTATTGATTATACCATCTTCGACGGGATGCACTTCATATGATTTTCAGTATCTAGGGTTGGCAATCTATTTTATATTAATATCATTTTTTTTTTGTCTCGTAATAAAGTGTATCGATACAACGATATGGCGAGTGCAATTTTTCATCTAACTACAGGGAGTTGGAGCCGGAGGATGAGTTGGGCTGGATTTTTAATGCAAGTATATGATATCGTACCTAAGAAAAGTAGGGAGTATATAGCGGTGAAGTAAAAACGAGATGCGACCCAACTAGATGCCATTGGTACCGGTGTTTTGAGGTAGAATATTGTTATGACTTTGTCTATTTACTTTAAGTTGAAAAATTTGATTAACGAAGAGATGTTATATGGACATTCTAAAATTTAGCAAGACTAAGCGTAGTTGAAGTGCTACTTTGAATGACAGACTTCAAATGCAAATTTTCTAATTATCTAGATCGTAGATGTTGCCAATATCATGATATACTAATTGATTTCAAAGTATACTTTTTTAAGATGATTTCTTAATCTCCAACATTTTAAAAGTATATAATTAGTACATCTGGTTCCAATTGTTAGACTACTAAATAATAAATGTAATTTTCATTATACATTGCAACTGTTAATTGGTATTCCTTTTAGGACGGGTGCGGGGCGAAGCCCCGCCTCACCAAATGGGTGACGATTCCTATCGTACACGGTGCGTAGCACGGGTTTCAAGCTAGTTTTTATTAAAAAGAGGTCCCACAAAATATTATATAATCCCTAAAATTTAATAAAGGCTCCACCAAACACAAACAAATAAATTTTTTATTGCTAAGGGTCCCACAAAACACAACAAAATATATTATTTTAATAAAATTTGCCAGTTTTACCATAGTTGGGAAACAATGTGGCATGACAACACAACTTTTATACACCAAAGGAAGGATCCTCCATCGTCATTTAAGGGACAAAATCCAAAAACAAAATAGTATATAAACTTCTTGTAAGTTTGTTTTTTGTATATAAATTTTTTGAAGAGGATCCATGGACACTCTTAGATGGACAAGGTCGGACAAGATTTGCGCCATTTTATCCGGCAAACTCAAACGACAATGAATTTAAGTCTAATATTTTAATGATATGTTCCTACTATAAGACTTTATATTCCTACCAAAAATGAATGCAATTTGAGATAGCAAACCTAACCATCTACCGATCTTAATTTCAACCGTTAATTTTGAACGGCTGATATTCAAAGGGGTAGATGGTGGTTTTATACATCTCGAATTGTGCTCATTTTTTGTAGGAATGTAGAGTCTTATAAGAAGAATATACCATCAAAATATTAGACTTAAATTCATTATCGTTTGGCTTTTCCGAAGAAAATGGCGCAAATCTTGTCCGACCTTGTCCATCTAAGAGTGTCCATGGATCCTCCCTCTTTAAATAGTATTTCCAAAATAAATAAATCTATTTAGTCTGCCGGCCAATTCGTCCCTACTTGAAAATCAAACAATAACTTAAAATCGGTCCCTAGAGTATTTTTTTTTAGAGAGCACACACACATCCCGGTCTACGATGATCACCAATATTGTGCTTATCCCTAAAGTTAAGAATCCCACTAAACCTGTCGACTTTCGACCTATAGCTCTTTGTAATATTGTCTATAAGGTTGTTTCTAAGTTGATTGCACAAAGGCTTAAGCCTCACCTTGATGGTCTGATTGACCAAGCTCAATCTGCTTTCGTTCCCGGTAGATTAATTCTCGATAATATCCTTGCCGCAAAAGAGTTAATGCACTCTATGAGTTTATCTAGTTCTGTCATAGGGTCGTTTGCTCTGAAAATTGATATCAGCAAAGCTTATGATAGAGTGTCTTGGAGATTCCTTAGTCATTGTCTTAGAACTTTTGGTATTGTTGGTAGGAGCCACGATCTTATTATGAATTGCATCACCTCTGCTTCTTTCTCTATAATTGTGAATGGCAGTGCCGAAGGTTATTTTCTTAGTGAAAGAGGGCTTCGACAAGGCTGCCCTCTATCACCATATCTCTTCATTCTCTGTTCTCAGGGCTTATCTTGGCTAATGAGAAGTATGGAAAGGTGCAACCTCTACAATGGTTATAGGGTGAACAGGTGGGCTCAAAGTGGTCTCTCATCTTATGTTTGCGGATGACTTGCTACTATTTGGCACCCTAAATAATCAAACATTGCGAACTTTACAAGACATCCTCAACACATATGCAAGATGGAGCGGTCAACATGCTAATCTCC
Source organism: Papaver armeniacum (assembly GCA_023531295.1). Classification (NCBI taxonomy): domain Eukaryota; kingdom Viridiplantae; phylum Streptophyta; class Magnoliopsida; order Ranunculales; family Papaveraceae; genus Papaver; species Papaver armeniacum. Next base: position 42,728 of record JAJJWW010013462.1, read on the forward strand.
AAAAATCCTCCGTCTACTTCAAAGAAGGGGGTTCCAGATCAAAGAAGAAGTGAAGTGGCTAAGCTACTTGGGGTGCAGAAGATGGAACCAAATGATAAGTACCTTGGGTACCAACTTTTAAAGCCAGTCTACAGAATAAACTCTTATGATTTCCTGGTGGAAAAATTTGAGAACAAGATGCCAGGTTGGAGGACAACTTCCTTGAGCCACGCAGGGAGAAGTATTCTTATAAAGCACGTCCTCGGTCTCATCCCTCCCTACTACATGGCTACTACTATAGTTCCCAAAACTGTGATTAACAAGCTCACTAGAATTATGCGCAATTTCTGGTGGGGCCATTCTGCTAACGAGAGAAAGATACATTTTATCAAGTGGGAGAAGATGGAGAGTGACAAAATGGAAGGTGGTCTTGGCTTCAGATCCTTACATGAATTGAATAAAGCTTTAATTGGAAAGAATATATGGAGATTTCTAAATGAACCAAACTGCCTTTGGGGAAACATTATGAGTGCTAAGTACTTAAACGACTGTTCATTTTGGGATTGTAAGAAGTCTGACAGGTGTAGTTCAACTTGGAATGCTATGCTGACCTGTAGAGATGATATGAAGAAAGGTTGTTGCTGGATTGTTGGGGATGGGACTTGTATTCAAGTATGGAAAGATCCTTGGTTACCTCAATCTACAGATTACTTTGTTAAAGATGTTGCAACCCAAAGAAGCGAGATTAAGTATGTCAGTGAGCTGATGGAACAGAATCCAAGAAGATGGAATGAAGAGCTCATAAACGAGCTATTCCACCCTCAAACTGCAAGACAAATTATGGATATATATATCCCTTCTGAAGACGAAGCCATAAATGACAGAATGATCTGGACTAAGCATCCTAATGGCGAATTCTCTACAAAGTCGATCCAAAAGATGTTTCGTGATGAGCGTGCTTCTACCTCACACTCCAACGAGGAGGATATTCAATGGAAAAAGTTCTGGAACTTGAAAGACATCCCACCAAAAATTCTTGTTTTTGTGTGGAGAGTTTTGCAAAATGGACTCGCAATATCTTCTAGAATAAGTAAGTTCATTAGAGGCATTAACCAGACTGCAGAGCTCGCAACGTCTTGTGTGGGAAACTATCGAACATCTATTTCTCTTTTGTCCTATAGCCAAGATGGTTCTCTTCATATCTCCGTTGAATTTCAGGTCTGATTTAGACCCAAACTTGACCGTCAGAAAGTGCTTTGCGGATTGGCTCAACGAAGGCAATGGTTACAAATCTTTCAAATGGGGAGCGTGCCTTCTCTGGGCAATTTGGAAACCAAATGCAGCCACTTTCAACAACTCTAAACCGGATATGAATAGTATAATCAGATTAGCAAGCTATTGGTTCCATTTTTATAACCAAAGTTACGGAGGACTTGATGGATGATGCTAGAACGACCACAACTGGGCCTAATTATTATGTCAATTTGGAGAATGAGTGGACTCCTCCTGCTGACAATGTGATAAAGATTAATGTTGATGGTGCGTTTGACGTAAGCAATTCTGCTTGTGCTGCCATTGCGAGAAACCACCTTTCCAGTTTTGAAGGATGTTGTACTGATGCTTTCAAATGTCATCTCCCTATCGAAGCCGAAGCCAGGGCATTCCTTCTCGCTATTCGGTTAGGTGTGCAGAAGAGATTGAAACACATTATTGTGGAAGGAGATGCGCAGACCATTGTCAACATTCTTAAAGAGAAATCTTCCAACATCCCATGGAGAATCAGACCCCAAATCTTACAGGTCAGAGAGCTTATGAAGAAAATCCCTGTTGTGGATTTTTCTTTTGTCAAGAAGTCTGGTAACGTTGTGGCTCACAATCTCGCCAGCTTCGCTAAAACTAACCAGGTTTCAAACTGGTGGTTAATTTCCCCTCCTTCGTGTATTGCTCCTCTTCTTAGTGAGAGCTTCTTGTCTTAATCTTTGTTTGTTTGTTCCTTGTTTTTTATATAGCAAAAAAAAAAAAAAAAATGATTTCCATTTTGTTTTAATTATCTACTTCACGTCACAAAATCCAGAAACAAACAAACAAACAATACCTGCTTTCTGGTAAATTAATCTCGACTCCTATAGTCTGCCGGCCGATTCGTCCTTATCGAAAATTTGTTTTAGTCAAAAAAAAAAAAAAAAATCCACATGGAAAATGACACAAAATGTTGACTCCGCAGAATAATCTGCAGAAATGTACGGGAACCTGCGTGTCAATTACTCAACCGTTCATGCAGAAAATCAATCAATCCCTAGTCTAGTCACAAAATTGGCGTTCCCTACCTACTAGGGATATTGACACACTTCATCGAATTCAGTATCATCTTCCTCTTTGAAGATCACAAAAACCAGTTTTTGATCAACTAGTTCAAACTTATCAATGGCTACAATTCCTTCATACACATCAAATTACCTACTAAACCATTCCAAAATTGTATCATCCTCTTCTTCATTCGATTCGAGACAAAATCTTGGGTTTCATGGAGTTGGGCATCGTCGTTTCAGTCTTAGAACTCATGGAAAATCACTTCAATCACCAATCAAGGTTGTTCTGAGTTCTGATCGAACAGAGCATACAACAAATAACAGTATGATTCATGATACTGTTCCTCTTCTCTCATCTTCAGAGGTTCATTCTTCATCTTAATTACCTTTTTATATTCATTTTTGTGCAATTTTCTCATTTTTGAAGTATGTGTATAATAGGTTATTGAAAAGCTAAGAGCTTACAGAGGAAACCATGAAAGTAAGCAGAATTACATGGCTATGTATTCCAGTGTTGTTGGTGGAATTACTACTGATTCTTCCGCGATGGTCATACCCATTGACGATCACATCGTTCATAGAGGACATGGCGTTTTTGATACAGCAGCAATCATAGATGGGTAAGAATTTAACATATTTACTGCATATTTTTATTACTTAATAGGTGCCTGAGTTCCAAACTGGACGGACATTTCTTCCCTCAGTTACATTTTTTTTTTTTTTTTTTATCAGAATTTACATGTAACTTTAACATAGTCCTGACATATGTGAGTTAGCATTTCAGTTTATGACAAAACCCACATATGTTGTAGCTTAGCCTTATTATCTCCATTGCGCATTTCTCCACATTTCGTCTTCGCATTTACATTTGCTTGTTAAGTAACTCACAGTGAGACTAGTGTCTCAGATTTTGGATGGATAATTTTAGTGTTTTACGAATTCTCCAATTAAACGAGTATTTACTTTCTTGTTCAGTAATCAATTTCTGTAATGTTTTTGTCTCCATCTTAGACACCTCTACGAGCTAGACCAGCATATTGACCGTTTCTTAAGGTCGGCAACCAACGCAAAGATCAACCTCCCTTTTAGCCGGGAACAGATAAGAAGCATCCTGATACAAACCGTTGCAGCATCAAAATGTAGGGAAGGATCTCTACGGTATTGGCTCTCTGCCGGACCAGGTGATTTCCAGCTATCTCCAGCAGGCTGTCATCAATCCTCTATGTATGCAATTGTGTTCCAGGATCAAAGTCCCCACCTTCAAGAAGGTGTTAAAGTGTCAACTTCAACGATTCCGATTAAACCACCCCAATTTGCCACGGTGAAGAGCGTCAATTACTTGCCAAATGTGCTTTCAAAGATGGAAGCTGAAGAAAAGGGTGTGTTTGCTGGAATATGGTTGGATGATGTTGGCTTTGTTGCAGAGGGACCAAACATGAATGCGGCATTTGTTTCGAAAGAAAACGAGTTTCTGATGCCATACTTTGACAAAATTCTTAGTGGGTGCACTGCTAAAAGAGTTTTGGCTCTTGCCGAGAGGCTTGTGCAGAATGGAGTAATTGCTGGAATCAGGGTGGGAAATATCACTGTGGAAGAAGGAAAGGGAGCTAAGGAGATGATGCTTATTGGAAGTGGGACTCTTGTGCGTCCTGTGGTGCAGTGGGATGATCAGGTTATTGGCAACGGTAAGAACAAACAAAAATGTTCAGTTTCGAGTTATATTTGGTTCTGACACTCGGTTTGTATCGAGATACTTTAAGAAATAATTTACTTCCTTAGAATTCATTCTAACCTGTCATTGTGATTGGTTTTTTCTCAGGCAAAGAAGGTCCAGTTGCACTGGCTCTTCTTAATCTTCTGCTGGAGGATATGAAATCTGGTCCTGCCTCAGTACGAGTACCTGTTCCTTACTGAGCCTTGTGCCACGCAGCTATTTCTCGGTGTGGCGGGATAGGGAACCAATCAAAGTGAGAACAGAAGTATAGAGCTAAATTGATACTATTATATTTTCAATTGCTCAAGTCGACTTCCAAATTTTCACATTATCCTTTGAAATCTTAACAATTTGCCTAATTGTGGGACAGAACCCATTTAGTTCTTCAAACGTTAAGCATTATGCTTAGCTGCAAATTTGACGAAATTTCTATTACCCATCTCATAAACAAGTGAAGTGGAAAATACTCAAGTTTTCCTGCCGGCTTTGTTGGGCCGAGGGATGCATAGACAGCATTTCGTAGTACTTAGGACTATGTTGTAAAAGGCGCCCTGGGCGCTCGCCTAGGCGCCCCTAGGAAAAAAGGCGCCTTTGGGGGCGCCCTAAGCGCTAGGCGACGGGCTTGGCGCCTCGCCTCGCGTAGCGCCTGTACAAGGACAACAATAACAGCTTTATGTCGCTTGTGTATAGACGTATGCGTAACATAAGTCATTAGCAAGAGCTTAAAACCGCTCAAAATGGGGTCATCTAAAGCCATACGGCCCATACCAAAAAAAAACAGCTACAGTGCAATATCCAACGTCAAAAATTTGCCCAACCTTGGTACTAATAACCATCATGCAGTTTATTGACCATCCATCCAAATAAACATGGATCGCAAAATCCGAGAGATTGCTGTTTTGCAGAAACGAAAGAGAAAACATGAGAAGAGAAAAGAAATACTAGAAATTTTAGAGAGAAAAGGGATTGAAATTCTTTGGCGATTTTATTGAGAAATTGTTTGGAAAAATGGTGCATCATTTGGTTGAACGAGCAACAAGTGATAAATTGATTGGCCCTGATTGGGCTATGAATGTTGAAATTTGTGATTTGATGAATCGTGATGCTACGTATGATTTCATCTCCCTCTTCTTATTTTCTATGAAACTTCATTTTTTTTAATTCTAATTTCTTATGATTTTAGAGATTTTGCATCTGTTGTTAAATTCATTTCTCAATATCTGTTGTATATTGTGTTTGCAATATCTTTCTTGCACCATTTTTGTGCAATAACTGTATAGTCAGGGGTTTGGACGTCTGGAAAGTTGGTGGGCGGACGGCCAGGCATAGGCCGTAGGCATTAGGCGTGGAGATTAGGTGGTTGCCGCTCACTAAGTCGCCATAACGGGATGTTGGTCTATTAACCTGCTTGTGTTCTTATGTGAAAATGGTGTTTATGTGAAATGTGAATGAATCCGTTGTCCATTTAGAAAACGAAGAGCCGGAATGCACAAATGATGATTCATATTCCTGTAAAATTTGATGAGATGCTGAATTTCAGTTTACATATTCCAAATGTTTTGTGCTCTGAACAATGTTGGATACATGTTTGCTGAGTTTTGGTTTTCTTTTCTTTTTTTCATGGAAATTTGCCTGAGTGTTCATTTGCTACTGCAATTTGCTTGTTTCGATCAATATTCTCACTTTGATTTTTGGTTCATCAGGCAAATCAAGTATATTATTAGAGGCATTAAGAAGCGGCTTAAAAGCAAAAATCCGAAAGTCAAAGTTCTTGCTCTTACGGTACGCATCTTAATCCCTGTTGTTAGTCAATGTCTTGATTGTGTTATAATGGTTACCATGGTAATGGCCGCTTTTGATGTTACAACGGTTGTTTCCGAAAAATCGCAATACCTACCTAAGCAATATTTGTTGCATCAAGACCTCAATTAGTAGCATTCCAGTCAAACAGCTCCAAATGAATGACTACTGATTTGGTTTCTGTTTTCCTATATATACCAGCTTTTGGATACGGTTCTAAAGAACTGCGGAAATTTTGTGCATATGCATATTGTGGACAAAGAAATTCATCTAGTGTTGGTGAAACTAGGAACAAAGAAGGTTTGGATATACGTACTTTTTGTCAGTTCAATATTTGGACCAACCTTTGAGTTTGTTGTATTAATTGTAAATTATCGTTTGTTCCATGCTTTGTTCAGTACAATGAGGCTGTCTCAGATAAGTTAGACTCCGTACTTGAAACATGGAAAGAAGTTATCGGTAGCGCAAGGCGCAGACATCCACAACATTATGATGCACAATGTGATATTGGGGTACGATTATGATTGGGTATTTTAGAAATGGTTCTTAATGCCGAGACTTATGTGATTTTTGCTTCTTCCTTTCTATGTTTACTTAAAAAAATTATCGGTTTCTGTTTCCAGCGTGCAGGTGGAACCGTATTTTCCAAGGGTTCTGACATGCCCTTGCCCATGTATACTACTAATCCTCGAGCGCATCCTTCTACATCAGATTCACAAAATCATGGAACTGACTCTTCATCTGATTCTGAATTTCCAACCTTGAGGTACACATATGAGCTTCTAATTCACTATGCTGGTTTACACAATTAGGACAACTGAATATAATAACTGATTCTGTTATTTCATATCCTAAACTGCACATTTGCTTGCTTCCCTCCTATGCTGTCATATCTTGTTCAGCATCTAACCAAATTGAAATTTTCATTAACCTGACTTTCTAAGGAGAATGTGCTGGCTTTTCAGGTGATCTCTAACTTGTATTACTTTTTCTAGCCTGACAGATATTCAAAATGTGAGCGCGCTCATAGATATCCTGTCAGACATGCTAAGTGCTATAGATCCTGCAGATAAAGAGGTGAAGTGAAGTTCTTTTCTTTTTTCCTAGTTGGTTCCTTTTTACAAACGAGTTATTGCACTCATATCTTGCTTTAAGCTCCGCTAACTATTATTCTGCACTAAGCATAATCAAGGAAGCAGCTTGCAGTTTCTACGCGATTTCTGATCATCTCAGTTGGTCGTCTAGCAGGGGCTCAAACAGGATGTGCTTGTTGATCTGGTTGCACAGAGTCGTTCCTACAAGCAGAGATTGGTACACCTTATCAACACAGCTTCGTAAGACTCTTGCTTAAGTTTCATTTCCCAGACAACCCGTAACGATTTTAGTTGCAATTTTTGAGTATCTTCAGTCTATTATTACCCAAGTTGGACAATGGGTGAAATGCTGTTTATTATGGGACATTATGAATTTTTTTGGCTGAATTTATGTTAGCTGTTTAGGGATGAAGAGCTTATTCGTCGGGGGCTATCACTGAACGATGAGTTACATCAAATACTTGCAAAGTATCAAAGCATGGTTTCAGGAACGGCTGTACAAACGGAGAAGCCTGACCCAGATGCACCTCTAATGGATATTAAGGATCTTATTGTTACAACAGAAGATGAGGGGTAATGTTCAAATTTCTTAAATCTTTTCAATACTTCCTCATAGATACACCAAACTCGAAAGACATTAAAGCATATTATTCTATCAATGCAGGTCGAGTGCAAGTACTACTGCAGCAAATCAACCTCCACCAGGTCCCATCATGGACCTTCTCAGTTTCGAAGATCCTGGCTCTTCAAATGCAGGCGAAGAACCAGCAAAAGAGAACTCACTAGCAATCGTTCCTGTGAATGATAATGCACAACAGCAGCCAAACGGCGCTGCAGTATCTCAGCCGAACAACGCTCTTGTTCTTGCAGGATTGTTTCCTCAGACAGCACCAGATCCTTATAATTCCCATCCAAACTATCCCGCTGGACAAATGTCACCGCACTCATTGATGCTACAGTCTCAGAATCAGCAACAAATGTTTTACATAAACGGAGATGGAAATTCTCCACGAAATTACGATGACCAGACGCAACCTCATTATGGTCTGCCATGTTTTCCTTTTTGTGCTACCATTTTTTGCCGTACTCTTTTGCTTTTTTACCCTTTCCTGGAATCAATCCATCTTCTGTAACAGGTGGAAGTTATGAAAGCAGTGGTTCTCTACCACGACCACCTTGGGAAACTGAGACGACAGACAACAGCGAGCTGGTGGGAAATCATCAACAGCCTCAGCAGCTGCAAGTCACTCAATTGGTGGTCACACACACACACCAAATGCCTGGTGCAACTCATTCCTATCATATGGGAAATGGTAACATGGTTGGGATGCAAATTCAACCAATAACGGATGGCCAGATGACGAACATCAATTATCAGACAATGCAGAACAACCAACTTGTTGGTATTCCTTATTCACCCCAAGGAGGCCAAATGATGGTCATGCTCCCTCATCAAGTACATGGTAGCCAGATGAGTCCACATATGATGCAACAGAACAACCAGCAATTCCAAGGTGGTTATGGATATGATCATAGTCAAGGGGTTCAGTTTATCAACCAGGGTATGCACGGTCTCTCTATGCGAGATGACAACTCTACGAGGGACTACGCTTCATACGTTCCACCGATGAGAAAGCCAAATTCAGGGGATACTAAGCTGTTTGGTGACCTTGTAGACATGGCAAAGGTGAGGCAAAAGCCTCCTGTCCATGACACAGGTGCAAGTGCGTGAACTCACAGTTTTCGCCATCTTACACATTATCTGTCATTAGTACTACCTATCTGGTAAAAAGAGAAATCTATGTATAAAGTTAAACATAAAAACTAAAATTCAACATTTGACAATGATGAAATATAATGCTAACAAATAGTTACAGAATATAATTGCAGTGAATAACTAACTCAGTCCTGTAATGCCAATTTTCATAATTCTGGTTGGCTTGCGGCCTTGCATTAAATGTTTGATCAAAGTACAAAATGTAATTACATTCACAGTGTATATACAAAAGAAAAATTGCAGTAAAAAAATGTCAAAATAGTGCCAATTTAAAGTACATCAATTACTCGAAACTGCCTGACAGCTCTCTCCTGAGAACGAACTTCCACTACTACCGGATGCGGATCCAGTTTGTGAACTGGTTGCTCCTCGAGCTTTCTTCATTTGTCTAATCTTGAAAAGATCTGTTGGAACTGGTTGGCTTTGGACAGGGGTTTCATCATTTTGTTGCCTGTCCATCTCTTTTCTCTTTACCCCTGGATGGATTTGTTTAGTTAATTTGACAGGCACACCACCTGGATTGGCGCGCGACTTGTTTGCACCAGATGGATCATTCATGATAGGTCCTGGAGCTAATTTTCCTGTATGTACTGGAGGAAGATTGCTCTGCAGTAATATAGATAAGACTATGTCCACATCCGGCGCAGGCCCATCAACAGAGGGCAAGTTTCTGACAAATCCTGCCAAAGCTGGAGAAAGCACTCCCAAAATTTCATTAAGTGATTTTGTTGTCCCAGTCCCCCCAATTAAAGGTGCAGCAGGAGCAGGTAATAGGGAGTTCGAAGTAGCTGGGGATTCTGTAGTGTTAGGAAGTAATGCAGCATCTTTAGCAGTTGTTGCAGATGTTTTTGCATTGTTGACACCATTTGGTAGAACTGACTTTTCGGCCTTCTTATTGATGTTTTTCACAAGCAAGTCTTGACGCGCCAAATAATCCAGGTCTTTAGATGAGCACGGCGAGAGACCCATAAAACTGTACCTTGACACAACATCATGTAAAGACCCCGCAAACGCAGAGGATCCGTCTTCACCTATTCTAGAAAGAGCTTCTTTCCTCCTTTGCTCTACTTTCAAAATACTAGCCAGATTGCCATATGTTTGCTCAAACTGGGTATACCGCTTCCAGACCTCTACAGATTTCTCTGGTGGGAGCGAGCTCAAGGCCCTCTCGAACAATGCACGGACATTTTTATCATCATTTAAACGGCACAAGAAATCTGCATATTCGAGGATGTAGTCAGGCTCATGCATAAATCTTTGCATACCAGCTTCAAAGACATTGTGCGCCAACTTTGGATCTTTGTCCTGACAAAATGCCATCATTGCATAAGCAACAAAGACATGATACGTGCAGTTTTGATAGTTACGAGCATCTACGAAGTATTTGCGAGCTGCTTCAATTCCTTCAGTTCTTCTCAGAAAACGGATAAATTGTATGTGTGCCAGTGCACTTGCATTCACCCCATCCCCCAAAAGGCTCTCATAAATCTTCTTAGCAGGCTGGATTTCACCACGAGATTCCTCCAGTTCCGCGTAGGCGTATTTCAGCAATTCAGAATCAGGCAGAACCTTCAAAGCCTTCTGATAAACTTTGACTGCAAGATCCATAGAACCATTATCTGCATGCCATGTCGCATAGTCATACCATATGTCTGGATAATAATACAAATACATTAGACTCTGCTCGTAGCTGAGGATAACTCGACTCTTCGAAGCTTCACTATCTATCCTTTGTGGGTTCCCTTTTTCAAAGGCCAGAAACTTTTTCCACGCCATGCATTGCTGCTCTTCCTTGTCAGATCCAGTTGGAGGCACAGCAAGCATATTCCAATCAATGCCATCAACCAATTTCTTTCGCTCTCTATAAACGGCCCTGGCACTGTTGAATTTCGGCTGGTATTCAGACACTAGACCTTTTGCTAATGCACGGCTGACAGAGTTCTCAAAATTCCCATAATCCTTCCACAGCTGTTCCAAGTGATGAGTTGGTGTAACGATAGCCTTCTGATACACTTTCCTAATCGAAGCCATACGTTGAGACTCTTCCTGTGGATCCGCAGCCGGCAATGACTTCAAAAACGTAATATACTCAATCCATACTAGTCCAGATGCAATGTCAGAACCAACATAATTAAGCATAAACTCAAAAGCGTTCTTGGTCTCTTCTTGTCCCTGTGCGCCCTTCTTGTCATTCAATCTCCTTATCAAACGAATATAACAGCGCCATAGAGCAATTTGACGATTATCTAATAAACAGCGACCGAATGCCTGTTTAGCTGCAGCATCATTGTTTGCAATCATGTATGCCTCCACATACTGCTTCCAGTATTTAGCAGCTGTTGGAAACGTTGAGAGAAGTTGCTCGTATATTGGTGCCGCTTCTGTTAATGGCAAACGCAGAGCTTGATTTGCTAGAATTTCTGAGGCTTCAACATTATACTTGTCCGCCATTAAAACTTCTCTGGCTTTCTTTACCTTCGCATCTGCCATATTCATCTCTGTTTGTCAATCGGCGAGAGATTTTTTGCAGAACCTGTTTGTCAACCGGCGAGAGATTTTTCGCAGAACCTGAAAAAAGAATCGCTGGATGGGAGATATAAGATGGAGTGCCCTCCTTTTATAAGCTTCTGTACGCGTGATGGTAACGCGTCCTAGCTGAGAAAGGTTTCCTTTTTTAGAGTGTTTCCAAATCTAGCAATCTCAGGCCAAAACCGCCTTTTGGCGTTGCTTATTTTTAGAAATTGCGCGTAATTCTTTCACGCTCAACGCAGAATCAAATGGGAGCTTTATATTTACAGTATTCCTTGAACAGGAAACCCATTTGAGTTTATTGATGTTTGCAGTCCAGTTCTTTTTGAAATATACAATTCTACCTAGAGACAGCACCCAGAGGAAAAGCATCTCCAGAAACAATACTCTTACACACAGCTTAAACTTAATAGCAAGATCAGTGCGAAAACTAAAAGCTATTAAGGGAGCTTTCTGCAAGACATTTTCTTCGAATCTGCTCTTCATGGAAGGTGTAAGATCTGTGCTTTGAATAGAAAGAGGTGCACTCAGATTTGGAAGTCAATTGTGCAGCCACTAAGTTTCTCGGCATTCTCAATGTCAGAAATAGGGGTTTGATAGTGTGAATTTGATAATAGTGAAGCTGATAAAATATTTCTAAGGTTCCTGTAGGTTTCTTGTGCAGGAGGGGGTTGGCTATTTTCATGTATCGTTGCACCTTCACTATGATCTGACGACGGCTGCTTCATGGTTTTACTTGGAGATTTGCTCTTCATGTTGTTAGGAAGATGTGCATCTGTTTCAGGATATAACATTAGGTCAAGAAAACCAGATGATTTACGAAATGGCATTAAGCAACTAAGACCATTTTACGATATGGTAATAAAGAGGGGGCAGTTAAAAATCGATAGAGCAATCAGGACAAAAATAAAAAGGAAAATAACAACGAAACTAAACAAAAAGATACTATTCAGCAGAATTCTATGGCAACTTAGCCAGCTTTCATTCTATATAGAGCCTGCAATTACATGGGTACTGATCAAAAACCATAGTTAAGACATCTGACAGAAATGTTGTGACAGATTGTGCTTCAAGTCCCAGTTTTGGCTAGATACTGGACTCAGAAATCATCTTGAACTACTACTTATTTCCTCGTGACTTCCAAAATAGGTTGGTAAACTTTATCAAGAAACTACTGGTATCACACTTCACTAACAAAGAAAACAAAACTTCTGATAGTGTTTTCTTTAAAATATTTCTTCTGCAAAATCAGGGTGAAAAATGTGGTAGTGCTAAAAATGAAAACCAAAAGTGTCACAGAACTAGGTGCAGGGTCTCATATAACTCGTGAGCTATAAGAAAGTCATAGTCCATCCATGCTCCAAAGAGAGGGAGAGGGAGAGTGATATTGGCAAGTTGGGTTCTAGTGATTACCCTCATGTCTTTTGGGAAAATCTTGATTTTCAACATGCACGCGTGTTGCACAAAGCCAAGTTCTATCTCGTTCAGAATCTTGTTCTGATGCAACAGGAATATGCCAGTGTCCACACTCTGATTCCTGTATCATAAAGAACGGGGCAATTATGTAACAATGGTTATAGGTCTCCACGTATCGACAGGGTGAAAGTTGGTATTTCAGAATCAATGCTTCTCATTAAAGAGATAATACATGAATTATTACTCCACGATCATAGACATTAAAGCAGGCTTGGACGAAGTGAAACTGACCTGAATAACAACAGAACAAGGAGGAGGCATTTCAAATTCTGGACCCCACTCACTGAAATTGAAATGTACCTTCATGAAAATCAGAGTATGACTTGTTAGCGCTACAGGTGTAATTGGAAAACATATTCGACTCAGAACCTTTCTTTCAACTGACAGATAAATAGGAAAATTACTATCTCTTCGAGTGAAAGTCACAAACACAGATCAAAGAAATGTTAAAGAGTCTGTAAATAGTTTTTGGGGTTTCCCCGCAAAACTCGCTCATTTACATGTTGCTTAGATATCGCAAACTAAAAGGAGTGAGATAGCAATGCATTAGTTGATCAGAAAAATATTCACTTTTTCAAATACAGCGGAAGACTTCGAATGTTTCTTGTCAGTTCAGTGCAAGAATGATACAGTGTTGTTTGTGTCTATAAGCTTGAAATTTCAGTAGAAAGAGAGTTTTTTATTTTTCTGTAGTATTGATTGTATCAAACCATGCAGAGAACATAAAAGCTTTGTACAATGAACAAAGTTACCTACCTGATGCCTCTCTTTCCATCTCGGGAAGAAATCATTTCCTAAAAGTTGAAATATGTGATCTCGCATTTCATCATTGGTCACCAGTAAGCACTTAAACTTTATAGCTGCATATAACCAGTACCTGAAGCATAGATTATTAATCTTGGGGAGTGAGAATATAGAAGGAGAAAGAAAAAGAAAAACGAAGCGTGCGTGCGTGCATGAACACCATCACATACACTGATTTGTCAAAATATAACAGGATAACAACTTTGTGGGACCAAAATTATCATATGCTCACCAATCATCATTTGATCCAGTTGGTGTAGCGAAGATTGCATCTGCATTCTTCCACTTCTCTATAATTTTCTTATTTGCTGGTTCTTCCATTTTGCCTCCTTCAATACGCTTATGATGCACAATAATCAGAGGCAACTTCTTTGAAGGAAGCCTTTGGCGAATTCCATTGACAATAGCATTCACCTAGAAATGCGACTAAAATTAGAAGCATGGTAACAGATATATATAATTGTACAATGAAATTATTGAGTTTGTGTATAGTCATCCTAAAAACAACTTGGCAGAGAGCGGAATGCAGCAAAGACCATCAATTGATAATATTCAAGGTTTAATAGGATCTCATTGTCCATGTGGGGCTATTCTCAAAATGCCCCCTCACAAGTGCTGTTATATCAAGCCTTTACCCTTTTCATTGTGTGATGTGGAGCACGTGAGGACCCTGGTCTGGAACCATGGTAAAAGAAAAATGAAGCTAGCCGAAGGGAACAACAAAATTACCTTAGATACTGAAAAGCTCTTTTGGGTAAAAAGACCCACATTAGCACCGTCTACCACTGCTTCAAAAGGTCCATAATAGTCCAGCCATTTCTGTAAATAGTATGTCCCTAATTGATAAAAGCCATGAAACAAAGTCGAACTGAAATTGAAAGTTGAGGGATACCTTTTCATACTTGGAATCTCTGAAAGCTTGAGTTTTTTTTCTCTCTTCATAGCAATAGATGCCACACATTTAGCAAAGTTCTCAGTCTCAATTGGATCTAGATCAATGGTAACCAATTTCTCCCCACAGCCCTCACAGTAACCATCAGCTCCAACATACGTTCTTTTCACTGCCCAATTTCCCTTACCCAACCAACCCTGACCATGCCAACCTCCACCCCCATTTTTCACTGCTTCCAATATCAATGCCTGATCCCATTTTCTCTTCCCAACTCTTGAAGCTGCCTTACTTCCAAACCATTTCTCAATTAAATCTGCAGTAGAAACTGATACTTTCCTGACACTACTTCTCAGTTTATGCAACACATAATAGACTTTATCCGCAGTTCCAGTTTCAACACTTACTTTCAGCAGTGCTTCGAGTTCAGGCCCTTCAGGGTAAACCCCATTTTCCAACATATGTTCTTCAACTTTGAATGCTTTTTCAACATCTCCTTTGCTGCAAAAAGTGAATAATGCAGGTCCATACGATCTTAATCTGGGGTTTATACCAAGTTCTTTCATTTTGTTTACCATCTGGAGTGCCATTTCTCCATCACCAATCGACATTGCCAACCGAGCAACAGAAGTCAAGGCCGCTTCATTCAACAGAATCTTCTCCCCACGCATCTTCTCATAGATTTCAAAACCCTTCAGACGGGCAATTCTTTTGACATTATCATCTAGCCGCATTGCACCATCTTCCCTCTCACTCATTCCTTCGACAACATCATCTCCAACACTCATTAAACTGAAAGTCCTACTATCATTCCCACTTTTCATTGGGGTAACAACACCAACAGCCGCAGAAGAAGAAAGATAGAGAAGCACAGTATAATGGTACTGACCTAACTCAAGATTCCCTTGTTTCTGAACTGAATCATACAGTTCAATTGCAGTTGAAAAATCCCCTCTTTTAGAACACTGATCCAGCTGAATTCGAAATTGAACTTCCACCATATCAAGCTTCTTTTTCTTAGGATATTTCTCCTCATTCACATCAGACCTATTCCCCATCTTTTTCCCTCTAATAACTCCTCTACTTCTCTTTGGTTTAATCTCTACCTTTTCATCATCTTTAGACCTCAAAGAAGAAACCCCAGAACCCACTTCTCTCTTTCTTCTAGGCTCAACAACATCACTATCTCTTCTTCTAAATTGTCTCTCCATTTTCTCCTCCATTAATGAATTAGAATCAGATTTTTTCTTTACCCTTTCTTCTCTAGACCTTAATGGAGATAACCCATGATTCAATTTTTTATCAGAATCAATAACTTGTGTTGCATTTTGATGTTGTTTATTAGCTATCTGTGGTTCTAATTTGCCACTAACACTTGCTTTTGTTATAAAAAGTGAGGAAATTTCTTGATGAAGTTTGTGTTTCAGAGTGAAAGCATGAGAAAGAAAGTGATGGGTATTTGAATTAAGATGTTTTGATGAGGACTTACATGGTGTTAGGCTGAGGAAGTGTTGTTGTTGTTGGCGCAGAGATTTGAAGCTGAAGGTGGCCATGGCCGTTAGAACTGGAAGAGTTCGTCCCCTAGTTCTGCTTTTTAGTACTTTTTTATGTAAAAGAGGAGAGGATAAGGTAGAATTCGCTCATTTGCCCCAGTGAGTTTCTCGATTGTTAAAAGAGGAAATCAGTGATTTTTTGCTTTCCCTGCACAGATGCAATTCATTTTTATTTTATTTACTTATATTTGCTGGATAAGGCCGATTCCTATGGTTGCCCGAAAAAAAATGTTGTTTGGCATATCAGGTGGCATGGCAAACCATTTGTGCAACTATGGGAAAATCACGGAGCGACCGAATTTCTAGCGAGCGATATTGACAATATCTCCAGCGATAAAGACTTTATCGCTCGAAATGAACTCCATCGCTGGCGTTATAATCAATTTCGCCATCGTTCGAATTTCTGACGCCTATAAATACCACAGCTTATTCTCTTCTCTTCTAAACTCTTCTCAATTCTTCTTCTCAGATCTTTAGATTTTCTTAAACTTATGTTTTTAAACTTAAACAAATCTTTTGATTTTCTTAAACAAATATGGAGAGAAGAAAAAGAAATAGAAAAGCCAAAGGATGTACTAGTACCCCATCTAGTGGAATAAGTTTTGTCGTGGATACAAATTATGAGTTTGGTAATGTCAGACAATTAGCCGGTGAAGGTATGTTATCTAATCACTTATCTGACCATGAGGAGCGAGCTAGTTCGGTAACTCTAAGAGGTGGATGGACTGAGTTACGTACGATTTTTCAATTACTTCCCCTTGTTGTTCAAGAGAGAGTTAGAAGATATCCTTGGCGACATCTATATCAAATACAACCTAGAAACCACAGGACTCAAGGAGTTCAAGTTATATTAGAACGGTGGTGGAAGACTACAAACATGTTCTTTTTCAAGGACTTTGAATGCGGTGAGTCAGTTTTTTCTAGTAATTTAATTTTTAGATTATGTGTTTAGTTTTATAAAAATCAACAAAATTCTAATTATGAATAATTATTGTTAATATGAGTTACACCGATAGATTTGTACATGTTAACGGGAATTCCATGTGTTGGAAACTTACTTCCATTTAACAAACTAAATTGGGTATCAGAAGAAAAATGGAAACAAAGACTTCCCTTATATTCAAGTGATGTAGAAGAAATGTTTCATATAGACAATTAAAAGCGGAAGGGTTAAAAGTGGCTAGGTTGAAAGCATTTATTATACGTTATGCTAGGAAAATGAATGAAAACAAGGTAGCTGGTAATGAATATTTGTTCCCCGACCATTATGAGGAGCTCGAACGTCTGTTTGTATTATGTACACTAGGCCAATTACTATTTCCAAATGCTAGATCAGTGGTGTTAATTGGGTTTCTCGAAGCATTAGAAGATTTAGAGCAAGCACCAATGATGCGTGTCGTAAGTGCAACAAATTATTCAAGATATTTCCCACTAATTAACTGGTAATATAGCGGTAGTAAGAGATCGTTCCCACAGAAAGCTGTGTAATTGATAAGTTATTTAGTTTAGCAAAATAATAAAAGACAATGGGGATTATTTGATTAAAGTAAAATAAAAAGATAATAGGAAAGCAAAGATGATTATGGGATCATTCGCCGCCACTGAATAGAAACTTAATAAAAATACTTGTTTATTTCTTGTAAAATTTCTATTGTCACCAACCGTAGAATAGCAATAAGCTATCTCCGGAATTCATGTTGCTACTGGATACGGAAGTGCTCAACTACCAGATTATATCCAACTAACCCACCAAGAAGTAGCGCACTCAGGATGTAAATTAGTCGGATGCTTTAAGTTTTGTGAATTAGGTTGATCCTAGCATCAGAAGCATAAGCTCGGTCTGCTTACTAGTATCATCTCTATGCACAAGTGCTTAACAAAATCCCTCTGTCAGCTTTTGCGATGTACTACTTGTGTAAAGAATTGAGTGAGAATTACACGTATCACCAACCCCAATACTAGTAGAAGAATTACTATCAGATTAATTCAAATGGCAAATTGAATAACCCAATAGTAATCTTAGACACTAAAATTAATAGAGATAATCGACAAGAAAAGTAAACTCAAAATAAACTCGTAAAAAGAAATTAAGACTTCATTATCAGGACTTTGAAATCATCCATAATCAATAAAAGTTTAGTTACACATGGATTTATGTTGGGACCTTAGTCCCAGGTCGGTACCCTAACAATTTACTAAAACCCATGAAAAATATATAGAAGGAGAAGAAAATAGATATAAAATAAACCTGGCTAAATTGGGGCCTATGCCACTTAATTGGGGCCTATGGATTTTTTCATCCCCCCCATAAAGAATGATAAGGGGTGTCTAAATTTGATGAAACTACCATTTTACCCTCTATCAAATATTAATACTACTAATTTGTCCCCATCAAATCCTAATCATAAAATTAAAAACTAAAATCAAAATCATAAAACTAAAATCATAAAATTTAAAAACTAAAATCAAAATCAAAATCATAAAACTAAAATCATAAAATTAAAAACTAAAATCAAAATCAAATTCATTTCCATCTCCACTTCAACTGATTCTTCTTCTTTTCTTCTTCTCAACCCAATCCTATAAACTAGGTTTTAGTAACATAAAATTGCTCAAAAATTGAAAATTTTGAAATTAAATTTTTCCTGGTTTATCAGAATAGGTTAACGTTAATGTATATGTGATCCGATTGCAAATAGAAATGGCTTATGTTCATGCCCACAAAGACCGATTGTCCTTGATATGTTTTCTGGTTCGAGAAATTTGAACCAGAATCGGATTACATTAACACTTATAAAAACCCATTGTTGTTCTCAATTTTTATGTATCTTTTTTTTGTTAGAATCGGATTACATGAGCATTCTTATAAACCGATTCCTGTTGTGCAATGTTAGGAATCGGTTTTTACATATGTATCGTGTAAACCGATTCTGGTTAACCCATTATTTTTTTAGTTAATACTCGATCATAAAATGAGTATGAAATCATACTCTATTTTCATTTCGATTACAAATGAAAAAAAAAAGAAAAGTTCGGTGTGATTTTACCCAATTTGAAAACGAGTATAACTTTATACTCTAATCGAAAGCGAGTATAACTTCATACGCTAATTGAAAGCGAGTATAACATTTTAAACGATCTGAGATTGAGTATGAAGTCATACTCATTTTTAACTCGGGTATAAAATGAAGTTTGATTTTATTTGATGTTTAACAACACATAATTCACAGATAAAAAAGAAAAAATATACCCACAATCGGTTTATGTTCATGCCCATATAAACCGATTCTGGATAATCGGTTGATACCAATGAAAACATTTACCGATTCTGAGTTGGTGTTCTTCAAAAAATTTCAAATTTCAAATTTTTTCATGTTCAGATGATTCATTAACACACGTTAATTTCACATCTAACACTATATTTTACCACTAATCACCGAATTAACACTAATTAATTAGAGGATAAATTTGTCATTAAAAAAATATTTGGTTAAGGGGCTTTTCATTTTACTTCAAAATGTCTCTATTTTGTCACATAGTGATAGGCCCAATTAATCCTTATAGGCCCCAATTTAGCCAGGAAAATAAAAACCTCTCTTCTTTTCTGTATTTTTCTCTCTACAAAAGTTAATGCCACTCTCCTCTGATTAGCTGCTTTATATAGACATCGGCTGGCCTTGTACGATCCATAAAAATCGTATTGGATATAGAAAACCAAGTCCGTTGAGCTTATCAAAGAACAAAAGATGCTGATTCGGTATTGGGGAGCTACGTTAGTAAAATGGAGATGCGACTTCCTATTGGCAATCACTTCAGCAGGACATATGTGTTGTCATCTGCATCGTCGATCTGTCCGCCTTCAATGACTCGCCTTGCACCAAATCATTCCATTTTCCCAAAACGCGTAGGAGATTGCGAAGAGTACTACAAACATAGCCCTACCACGTGCTTGTTGTATTCCTCTTTTCTTTTGATGCATGTGCTGGGTGGGTCCCGCCGTGACGTCATCATTCCTCATCGGCAAATGGCAGATGCCATTACTCAGTTCAATCGTCCCCATGTCATTGATCCAACTCGTCGATATTAATCACTAGCTTCATTATCTCCAACAGCAACTCCCTTTCGTTGTCGATCCTAAATGATTTCAACTTCCATCACCGTAAACAGAATGTGCAATCAGCTCAATTCTCTTCATCTTCTCTTCTGAACACGGATCCATCATTATCTCGAGCTCCGATCAACAATGGCAGCAACCACTGTCGATTTCATCTTATCTTCACTGCCTTTATCAACGGCAGCAAGCCATTATCTATCCAAATCAAGCTTCAGTCAATGGTCCGCCAAATCCATCGTGAATGGCAGCACCTCCCTGCTTTAGCTCGACTCAAAACTCATCTTCTTCTTATCTTTCTCTCCATCGCTATTATCATTCCTAGCTCGCCAACTCGAGAATCGGACATCGACCCATCTCATTTAATAACAACGAAACCCAATGATGTGGATTCGGCTCAAACTCTTATCAATCAGAAATCATCATCAAATCATGATCATCAGCATCAAGAATATCGGCCATTGATTGTGTGTTGTTTTGCAACAGTGAAGACGAAGTGCCCCGGGTAAATAAGTCGGGTGCCTTCAACGAATTTGAGTTCTTGCCTTCCCCTTTATAAAATACCTGACTGCCTTTAGCAGTTCCTTTGAAACAGTCTTCCCCCTAACATAATGACCTCCCCTTAACGTGCAACGGGGTGCCGATAGCACCTGCCTTGAAAATGACCATTTTGCCTTTTAATCTTCTAAGTTCTTGTCTTGCTCATAACTTCTTCATACGAACTCAGAATGACTTCGTTCTTTCGCCATTTCCTTCGTCTTCTCGTCCTCTACAAAATGATGACTAGAAATCATCCATTCGAACGAGTTCCACTGGGTCTTTGGCCCTTCTTCACTTGTGACTTCACTTTTGTAGTTATTTTCACTTCTTTTTGGATGATTCACCTAATGAAAGACAAATACAAGAAAACAAGCGTAATATACAATAATTCACCAGAAAGATCTCAATTACTAGCATGAAATTGACACCAAATATATGTGAAATATGCACTTATCAACCAACATATGGTTGGGGGTCATTGATTTTATCAGAGATTTACATGGCCCTCGGCGATTGCTCGACGTGTGTCAAATATAGTTTTAATGCTTTTTGGGGAGTTCCGGAGGTAAGAACCAATATTTTTCACGCTGATATTTTGTCTTTCTTTGATGTTATGTTTCCAATTCTTCTTCTTCACAGCTCTTTCTTCGCAAGATTCTACATCAATTTCATAACACTTCTTTCCTTCAATCCAATCTCCTTTTATGATGCCAATACCACTGGGATGAGGGAACTTGATACATTGATGGAAAGTCGATGCTACACCTAGAATTTCATGTAACCAAGGTCGTCCAATCAATGCATTATATGGTGATTCCACATCGACTACACAGAATAAAATTTCAGAGGACAATCCTTTCAGTGGAATTCGCGTATGAACTTCCCCTTTAGGCTTATTGGAAGTACCATTAAAACCATAGATTTTGTAAGTTGAAGGTATTAGATCTTCATCTTTCCTTCCCATAGTTTTATAAGTATGATAAAAAAGGATATTCACGGAACTTCCAGTATCCATTAAAATTCTGTTGATTTCCCATGAATCTTCAGCTTCATCATCTTCATCATCGCTAGGTTTTGGGTTAATCTCCAATCTTACCACTAATGGGTTATTATGCATTTCTCCACCCTCTGGTACTTCTTTAGCGGTGAAGGAAATAGTCTGCTTTTGCCATTCTTTCAATGGCGATGTTTTCGCAATGTTCATTATTTCTCTATCATCGGCATCTCTTGCGAAAACCCTGATGAGAATGTTATCATGAAAATCTTCAATCGTTTTGTACGAGTGTACAATAGAGTGACAAAACAGATTCTTTGCCTTTGTTCCAACTTCTATTACAAATGTTTCTCTTTCCTTTGTTGTGTTTGTCCTGTGAATATCTGGTGGAGGTGGTAATGGTTGAGATTGAGGTTGTCCTATTAGAAAATGATTTAGTTTTCCCTGATCTATCATTCGGAGAATGATTCTCTTTATATTTTTGCAGTCATTTGTTGTATATCCATGGAAATGATGATAAGAGCAGAATTCATGACTTCTGTGGCTTGGAGGTGGTTCACTCCCCATGTTCCATAGCGCGGGTATGTTTTCCATTAAGATTATAGCTTCCCATATTTTCTCCACACTAGCATTCAGAGGCGGCATTTTGATTTCTTCCCATATTACGTTGTGACTTCTCTGTCCTCTATGATAGTTTTGCCTCTGATCTCCATAAGTTTCTTGTGGCTGATCAAGTCTTTGAATTTTGTTATTTCTACCGCGGCTATAGAAGTTTCTTTCTTTCTCGAATTCTTATTGATCACGACTTCTCATTGCTATTAGTTTCTGTTGACTATCTCCCATTATCCTCTCTTGTTGTCCTTGCAAAGCGCTCGCCACTGTATTTATCAACTTAGGTAACAAGCTTGCATTCGCTGCTTTTAAGCTTGTGTTCGCAACTGGGTATGATTCCATCTCATTTTGCTTTTCCTCAAGAGCAATATACTCCTCCTGGAATTCTCGCAACTCAGTCATTGTGATCGTATTCTTGATTCTGAAAATTTGAATGTACAGCAAATTGGTAGCGAACATAGCATTAATGAATGATATAATGAGATATCTCTCATCCACACGGCCAGCCATATCACTACACATTGTCTTCCACCTCATGGTTAGATTCTTCAAACTTTCGCCAATCCTTTGCTTTAACCCAAATACATCTTCAATGCCAGGTCGCGAGGAATTATTACTTATATACGCCCCTAAGAACGTAGTCTGCAAATGGTTGAAAGATGTTATGGTATTCTTGGGTAAACCTTTAAACCACTTTAAGGCTTCTCCCGTTAAACTTGATGCAAAATACTTGCACAACATAGCATCATGATTTTCCCATTGTAACATACATCTCACATAAGCTTTAATATGTTGAATGGCACAAGTTGTTCCGTCATAAATGCTAGTTAGCGTGGGTAAATTGCACTTTGGGGGTATTCCTCCTAATTGTACTTCTTGTGTAAATGGAGTTTTCACAGCTTCTTCTATGGCTTCATCCAATTGTCTCCTACCTCATTCTTTTCTGTTATTTAACATTCCTCTCATCTCCGCCAATTCTCTCAAGATTTGTTCATTTACACCAGGATGTTGGTCCATTGGCCTCTTTAACTCTACTTCTCTTCTTCTTCGCTCATGTCTGTCTTGTCTTGCGAAATTTTGCGCTTCTTCTTCATTAACCTCATCTTGCCTTTTTCTGTGATCTTCTCTTTCATGAATTCGCACATGATTATGTCTCTCATTTTCTTCTCTGCGATTTTGTTCATTCCTCCTCAATTATTCTTGCCGCCTTTCAGCTCTCCTTTGTATTCTATCATATTCCTCATTGATATTACCAATATTGCGATTTTGTTCACGCCTTCTTTCTCGATTATCATGATTGTTCTGGCGAACTGCCTCTTTGAGCTCTTTTTCCTCCATTTCTGCTATCAGCCTCTCTCTTTCGCAAGCCAGACATGCTTGTTCAGCATAATGTCTCTCTATTTCCTCTTCAATTATTCGCTGATTCCTTTGAACATCTCTTCCCCTGTAATATTCTCCTTCCTTCTTCATGATTTTCTTCACCATCTTGATTACTTTGCTCCAGATGTTGCCCATTCCCCTGATTTCTATCGTTTTGTCCATTTTGGAGAGTTTCGCCATGTGGGATATAATGATCTTCAATCATTTCTCTTCTTTTGCGGTATTCTCTGTCTGGATTTTGTACTTCCTCTCGAGTAATTTCATTAACATTTACTATAGGCGAATTTCGCCTTATTTCTCCCCTGATTGATCTTGAACTTGACCTTATAGTGCTTCCTGACTTTCTATTCTGTAATCTCATGTTTTCTATCCTCAACTCATGATTTTGTCTTGTCAAATTTGCACATTCTTCTGCTTCTAATCTCTTCTCCTCGTGTATTCTTTGCCTCAATGCCTCTAACGCTTCGATCTCTTCATTTCCATGAATTATTCCTCCAACTGTTTCTTGGTCCCTCTCGTCCATTGCTTCTTAATTGCTGCTCTTCTTTCATTTCATCTACGGAATCTGATCGCCAAGTATGTACACTCACTCTGTCGTAATCTATAGTTCTATTTTGTGTTGGTGTACGTTGAATTGGTTGTTGAATTTGATTTTCTCAATCATTTCTCGTGTTCATCCTTGAAGACTCCTCAATTTCATTTCTCCCTCTACCAGCAAGCCTCTTACTCCTTCTAACAGTTTTTGGTTGTTTTGAGATATTTCTTCTAGCCATTTTTCAACTTTAATGAGTTATTGAAAATTATGTGAAATTCTTTACCTATTACTCCAAATTCTTTCAAATCACAATATCAATCTCAGTCCCTGTTTCTAGCGCCATTATGTAGTTGCAGGAATTCCTACAATACATCCCTCACAAGAATTCATAATATTCAACACATCTTTAAATCAATAATCACCCTTTTTATTAATTGAGTTAGAAATTTTACAAGAAGGAAAAGAAATCAAGAATATAATTGCTACTCTAGACTTTCTTTCTCCTCTAAACTTTCTCTCCACTCCCAAAAAAGATCCCCCTACCTTAAGCCTGTTAGGCTCTTTATATAGGATATTACACAGTGGATGACAGCTAAGCTATCCTTGTAGTTGTGTGATCTGATCTTGCTGATTCTATCATGTTGAGTACAATCATAATGATTGGCTTGAGATTGATATCTCGATAGGCAAGATATAAAAGTAATCACAAACATCTTCGTCTCATCGTTTGTGATTCCACAATATCTTCTTTCGCCGCGTCGATTAAGATTATTGTGAGGTGATTGATAATACTAGGTTGTTCTTCGGGAATATAAGTCTGGGTTATCAATTGGTTCTTGTTCACCTTGATTTATCAAAAGACGGAACAAAGCTCGTAGGTATTTCTGTGGGAGACAGATTTATCTATTACCGTAGACTTTTCTATGTGATACACATTTGTTTATTAAAGTCTTCGACTTTGGGTCGTGGAAACTCTTAGTTGTGGGTGAGATCATCTAAGGGAATCAAGTGCGTAGTATCCTGCTGGGATCAGAGACGTAAGGAGCGCAACTGTACCTTGGATCAATGTGAGATTGATTGGGGTTCAACTACAGTCTAGACCGAGGTTAGTTTGTAGTAGGCTAGTGTCTGTAGCGGCTTAATAGAGTGTGTGTTCAATCTGGACTAGGTCCCGGGGTTTTTCTGCATTTGCAGTTTCCTCGTTAACAAAACTTTTGGTGTCTGTGTTATTTCTTTTCTGCATTATATGTTGTTATATAATTGAAATATCACAGGTTGTGCGTTTGAATCAATCAATTGGGAAATCCGACCTTTGGTTGTTGATTAAAATTGATTGATCCTTGAACATTGGTCTTTGTAACCGTTCAAGTGATTTCTCTTGTATTCAATTAGACTCGCAGATTTCTATTTGCTTGAGTAAGAATTGAATCGAGAAAGAGAGATATAACTCTTTGATATACTTTATTAAGATTGAGTCTGGTTGATTCTCTTAAAAGTATATTGGAGTTAGTCCATACAGATTTCTAATCGAAATATTGGGTGTGGTTGTTGTACCCCCGCTTTTTCGAGTAGAAGATAAATAAAAAAAAGTTGAAGTAATTTTCATTTTTCAGCTTAATTAATATTTTAAGTAGACACAATCTTAATGAAAAACAATAATTGGTATTTAAAATTAAAATATTATTTTTTAATAAAAATATGATTTTATCAGTAATACTAATATATTTTAATACTAATAAAATATTTTTTATCTAATATATAAGGAGTTTTCCCTCCGGATATTGGTAGACCTACTAATGGCGTTAAACTTTTGGGGTGACCAGTGAATATGGGCCTGAATTTTATTAGTGACATGATGCTGAGGAGGGTACACAAGACCATCCGGTTAATGTCTGTCATTAAGAAACTCAAAAACTCCCACAGTGAGATGTTGTTACTTCGAAACTGCACCGGTGTGTCCAGACTATATTTTGCAATGCATACTACCATTTATTTCAGTATTTGAGACTTTTGGTCACATGATATGAGGATGGTTTGGGCCATTGCAACAGAGCTACTTTATATACCATGGCAAACACTCGCACCTACTGTTATCTTGCCTCACAAAGCTAGACGGTTCGAGTACAAAAGGTGATACTCGGTAGGTTATTATCATTAGATTAAGGTTCGTCTTATCAGATGGCTCTTCAGAACTTCATCCAGGTATGTGAACTACCTTCCAATTATTGCTTTGATGATACCCCCTCCCTCTATATGCACTCCATGACAGTTACTTAATTTGACGCAGTTAAGAAGCAAGTCCCCATCCAATTTTCAATGTCTGCAAGAGATTCCATTATATGGAAATGTAATCGTATTTAGTATGCACAACATTATCTTTTGGTTGTACCCATTAGTGGACTGAATCAATGCCTCAGACCAAGACAATTTAGACTCGTAGTTTGTTACCGCCTTGGCATTCCCTTGTTTGTCGAAGGTGTCGTCATCTGCTCAAGTTGTAATAGACCTATGAATACTTTTGGTGATCATGCACTCCATTGTGCCAAATATGTGGGACTCAAGTTCAGACATGATCTCGTACGGGATGTAATTGCTGACATTTGTCATAAGGATGGCGTTCATATGCATAAAGAAGTATCCCTTAGGTTTTTGTCAGACAATAATAGAGATTTGCACCCTGCAGATATTCTTGTTTATAATTGGTAGAATGGCCAAAATGTTTGTATGGATGTCACGGGTGTCTCACCCATCACAGGTGGTGGCATTCTTTCTTTTATTCCGGGCCAAGCTGTTTCGAATTTTGTACTGCACAAACGTACTATATATCTAGACAAATGTGTATCACACGGTTATGGTTTGAGTGTTTTAGCCTTCTCTACACCGGGGGGAGATTAATGGTGATACATAGTGTTTTTTTAAGAGATTGAAAAATTATCTAGTTAGTAATGATGCTAGTAGTAGTGTATGTAAATTTCTTTTTTATGATTTGGTTGTTGTTATTCAAAAGGGTGTTTGTGCCCAGCTCGTTGCTAGGCTACCCACCAAGGCTTTGTATGAATCCTAATAAAATTTTATTATTCCATTTAATTAGGAAAAAATAATTTTTATATATATCCAAAATATATTTTGTAAAAAAAAGCGAAAAATAATAACCATCAAAAACTAATTTCATTAAAATGGTAGTATATTTAATATTAAAAAATAAAAATATAATTATATATTAAAAAAAAAATTAATATGAAAGAAGATTTCGATTGATAGATAGAAAGCTTACACATTATTTTTATCTCTTTGAATTAATGTAATAACCCAGTCAGGCACATTATTAACCCAATCAAAACATACTTGAATGAGTTCTTGCAAATTTAGCTAAAGAGTCAGTTAAATGATTTGCATCTCTATGTGCATAAGTGCATAACCAGAAATCAAAGACTTTAGAATTTGCGGAGTATCATGGACCAGATTATAAGTTTTCCATTTCACTGCAGTTGGTTTCCCATTGATAGCGCAATTACATTCATGCAATCTCCCTCCAAGTGTATTTTCCTTCATCCCTTCCTTTGTGCCTATAATACTGCTCCTAGTAAAGATTGTGCTTCTGCTTGCTCCGAGTCAATTGCTAGAAATGCACTTCCTCGCAATTCATAGGTATTCCCTGCATCATCCCCACAATTAGTCCCCAGCCTGACAAATTGTTTTTATCTATACGTGAAGCATCAAAATTGATTTTGCAGACACAATTCACCGAAGGAATCTAGTGTTTTATAAGATGACATTGTAAACTATTTTGGTTAGTTTGTAATGTCGTAGCTTTAGTCCAATCTCCCATATGTAAGATAATATTGTTAGCTACATCAGTGGCATTTATAGGCTTATTATCAAAAACTTTAGCACACCTTGCTTTCCATATTGACCATATGATAAAACAGACTAACTCATACAACCTAAAATCCTTCTGCAACGTGCTCAGAAAGTGATAATTTTACAAGAAACTAGTTGGAAGTCTAGCAACAAGCTGAGCTCCAACATCATACTACATTAGTAGAAAAGGTTGACGTGCTAGCCTACCAGCGAGCCTCATAAGGAACTAGCCAAGGGAACCGAAGCGGATAACAATGATGATTATGTCGCAAGGGGGCTGATTATCTCACATGGGGATCAAACTAACTCTACCTTCCATGTCATATGGACTCGAACATGGGACCTCTTGGAGCACGTCAAACCTTTGAAGAACAGAGATAACTAGCTGAACTAACTACCCGTTACATAAAAAAATCAAACATTGTTGAAGTTAAGAAAAGGAAAATAAAACTCAATATCGTCAACAGATGGAGTTGCGAGGAATGAGTTTGAACTTCCATGGTGGAGGTGTCATTTGATTTTACACTAAAGGATGGAGCCTCAACTCCCGAAGGTAGTCCATTGAGATTTCAAATGACTTGCAGAGAGTTTCCAAATCTACTGTTAGTCCATAGAGAATTTTGGAGAGTCTCTTAATGTCTCTTGTTATTGGTTAGAGACTTTTTTTTAGGTCATTTAAATTCTCTGAAACTCCATGTTATTGGATTAGGATTTCGTAAGAGTCACTCCAACACCTTTGTTATTCAAAGAGAATTAAAAGTCATTGATTTGTAATTTTCACGGACTTTGGGAGACTTGGAAATTTAGGGAATATTTGGTTTTGAGAGTAGAACCAATTTTTTTTTCTTTTTTTTGGTTGAGGTGATGACCAATGGACGGGCCATTTGCGCAGTAATACTACCGACCTCATATGAGTTTATTGGACATCTCCTCTCTTTTTATCTTTTCCCTCGTGTATATCGACCGAGCTTTCTCTTTGCCACTTCAAAGGACATCTCCTCTAATGAAAAAACGAAAAGATACTAACCGATGATGAGATAGCATAGCAAATATAAAAAAATGTGGGATGACTGAAAACTTAGGCATAGGACAACGATGAGATTTATTCTGACAACGAAAAATATTTTACTAGGTATTCATGGTACTTTTATTAATATTATAACGTGCATAATTGAAAAAATTGGTAGATGTTTTAAATTTTTAGTTACAAATTATACATTTTTTGTCTTTATAAATCACAAAGACTTTTTACAAATCTCGTTTTTTTGTTTCTACAAGTCATAAAGACTTTCTAAAATACTCTATGAAAATCACTAGAAATCTCTAAATTTCCAGAAAATCTTCGGGAGTCACTCAAATAAAAAATCTATGAAAGTCAATAGAAATCTCATTTGACTACCCCTTGTAAACTCCGCCCTCAAGTTCCTCCATATTAAACACACCCTTAATCCATCTTCTCTTAAACATTACAAAAACTCATCCTTTCGCTCTTGAATGACCGTATGATTCTTAATTTAGTACTATTTCAAAATTAGCAATGCTTATAATCGTTGCTAATTCAAACAGGATAAGATTTTTGTTAAAGGGAGAGCAAAATGTGATCCGAGGAGTGCAAAAATCGTAGTCGACTCGCTAGTTAGGACCAACTCACTATAATTTTTTGACTTAGACTAAGATACCCTTGCTTATCACACGCATTCCTCCCCCATGTTAAGTAAATCTCTTTTCTTTATCATCGTTTTGAAAAAATTGTGAACCTAGAACATAAAATAAAATGTGTTAATCTGATTCAATTTAATTAGATGATATGAACAATTGAACCCCAAATAAATGAAACAAAAGATGAATGAGTCAAAAATATCAGAATTTAGAAATTAAAACCATATCAAATCAACAAGGAAAAGGGATGAATGATTCACGCAGCAGTTGCAAAAGTGATCATGCTTGATTCGACGTTATCATAATAATCATTTGACATCGTACATACATATTTATGCTCGTATAAAAATTGATATTCTGATTCATGTTTGCACTAAAAGATTTCGTGCGTGGGCAATGGTAAAGTGACCTTGATGTTGACATTAAAGAGCAGCTAGCGATAATGGCTTGTTATATTAGTTAAACAGAGAATCATCAAATTTAGATTTTCTTTTTAAGTTCTAGTTTGATTTCAACAATTGAACCCCAAGATTGATTAGTTTCACAACTATTATCTCTAAGGAAAACATTCCCAAATTGGTTTTTCTAGGGTTCTTAGCTTTTGTTCGATCAAAGAAGAAGATATAAATTTTTGAACGCATGCGAGGAATACGTTTGGAAACTATAAGTATTTTAGTCCGAATTTGGAAAATATATTGAGCTGATCCTAGTAACGAGTCGACTACGATTTTTGCACTCCTCGGATCACATTTTGCTCTCCCTTTAACAAAAATCTTCAAACAGTACCCATTGACATACATCAAGAACGAAAACGCAGCTACGGATCCTTACACAATCTTTATATCAGTCCATAATTATTCCTACAAAAATTAGACTCCCATTCTGGCATTAAATGGCCGGATTGTTCGATACGACCAATGAATGCCCGATTGGAGAAAAACATAAAAAAAAAAAAAAAAACCATCTGAATATTTAGTGTTCGAATGGAATGGGCCATCCGGTCGGCTTATGATCGTATGAACTACTCCGGAACCGCCTCTAAATTTTGAGCAGTAATATTTAGATTTCACGGAGATATGGATGATAAATCCACTAATAGTGGTATTTTTTGGTCCATAAGACGTGGACTATCACAAAAATGTCGAATATTTTCTCCTCCACAGGACATGCTATTAGGAATGGTCCATAGCTGGTTTAAACGGTAGATGGTAAAACACAGAAGGTTTACCAACATTGCATATTTCCCTAGGCCATTGGATGGGTTGCACGGACGCTCCGTTTTTTGAGTCGTGTCCGCGTCCGACTAGCGTCGGACACGGACGCGAGTTGGACGCTGACACGCGTGTCCGACGCACCAATATGCGCGTCCCACGCGCGTCTTATTTGGACGCACCGATGACTCGTGTTTGAAACATTTGTTTTTCATTTTCATTTAAACTTCTTCCTTTATTTTTACTACTATTAATTAAATGAAGAAAGACAAACAATTAGATCAATCATTTAAGTCTTTTATTAGGGTTTTGTCATTGGAAATGACATCACATATATCCTTGGTTGGGCATGTTTTGTTCTAAGAATGTATTTTGATTGTGTCATGTGTTTAATAGTGATAATTGCTTGACCTTCGGCGTGTATAAACAAACGATCTCTCATTTTCTTTTGAAATTTATACACATGTAGCATTATTTTCTAATTTTTAGGATCAAAACACTTGACTTTGCTGTATAAATACATAATTGTATATCAACAACCTAAACACCCAATCACATCTCTCACACCACGTCGAGAGTTGCGAAAACCTCCCCTCCCATTGACCGGTGAACAGAACCCTCGCTCCTGATTGGCCGAAATCAAAGTTAGCCCCCTTACATTTCGTGGCCGTCAATTTTTAATAGTTAATGAAATATGGACCTTCGGATTAGCGGCAAATCTACAAATATCTTTTGTGAGGGCCCGATCGATTTTTTTTTTTTTGGAAAAAAACGAGAATTACCATGTAAAAGGAAAATCAACATATATAAGTTTTTTTACAAGATTTACATGCCAAATAAAAAAATCTTAGAAGATCTTTAGGGTAATTATTTTTAGGAAAAATCCAAGAATTTTCATAACAGAAGAAAAATCATAAGAACTGACATGGTAATTAACCTCTTACCAATAATGGGAAATTTTTAACCTTAATGATAGTATTAACCTCTTCTTATCATATTTTTTTCCTTAATTAACACCGAATATTTTTGCACACGCTTATGCTATTTTCGCTAACAAATCTAAGAACCGCTATAAATATAATTTTTCAAATATATTTTCTGATTTATGAATATTGTTACCTTAATTATAGTTTTAACGAAAATAATTTAGGTATTTAATCTTTTGATTTCGTTAAAAAACAAAAAAATCTTATTGTTTCCCGGAAAATCTTTGAAACTTTCTTATTATTTTGGTTATTTTGTTTTTATTATGAAATATTGATCTAAAAATATAGCAAAAATATACGAGAAAATTTAGTCTTATTAGTTTCCATATTTTAATTTTTATATCATATTATTTGGTTTTTATGTCGTTAATTTTTAATAGAATAGACTCATTTTGACGCTCCAAATCGAGTGATGGTTTAGCAGATTCTTACACCGTGTTTACATGATTTTAATAAAATCTGGGCGCTGTTGAAAAAATCAAAAACAAAAAACGTGCATGTTTTATACATAGGAAAAAAAAAAGGAAAGGATCCGTGAATTTAAAAAAAAAAAACGAACATATCTTATTAATTTCCATAAAAAGAGATTTTTATGCGGAAAATCTATGAAACAATTTTATTAATTTCAGTATTTTGTTTTTTATAGCAATATTTATGCGGAAAATTTTATTAACGAACATATTGTATCCTTCACAATATTTTTTAGGCGAATTTATTCCCTTATTTATTTTTTTCAATATGGATCTTTGCTAAGATTTAATATAACTAAAATACAGAAATGGAAATATTTTTTACACGATATAGGTTTGTTTTTTAAGTTAATTTGATGTTTTATACGAAAATATTTAAAATTACTTACCATACTTATTGAACATGGTTTCCTATTTATAGATGCTAAGATTTTCCGTAGTTGGAGTTGATACCAAAATCCTAAACTAAAAATATAATTTTTTTTCATATTGCCATTCGGCCCATTCCCGTTCAATATATTTTGGCTAGCAAATCGAGTAATTCTTCATCTATATCTATATTTAGAGATGACTGAGAAAGTCCCAGGTATATTTTCAGAAAAAAAATAATCTAAGAGCGGTTAATTCATTGGCAACTTATGACATATTTAGAATCACAGAAATTTCGTAGTTTCCAAGCTACAAAGGTATGTATAAATGATACATTGAATGCATGGTACAATGTTTGATTGTTGTTACGTTGCTACGACGAAATAAGTATCGTTTGTGCTTATATGCTGTTAAAAGCATTATCTTTTCAATAGTTTTTCATCTTTGTTCTATCTTATTTTCTTCTCTTACTGTAAATCTGTTCGTTACGAATTTTTTTGAATAGTCTTCCTTTTGTTTGCAACAACCTAAACCGTTTTTTCAGGGGATGATGAGGAGGAACATAAGAAAAAGGTAACACATAAAAACCCTAGACTATATTTTTAGTTTTTTCTTTAATTCTTCTGATCAACTATACCGAGAATGTATTTCAATAGCGATGTATCTTTATGTAGAGGTGTTTGTATTCTTGCACATGATTTGTGGGCAATAGTTTGTTTTATAAAAATGGGGACAAGATTTCATCTTGAAAAAACGTATAAGATTTTTTCCTCTCATCTTCATAAACTTGCTGTTCAATTTATTAACGATTTTAGCTTTCAATTTGCATAAAAACTCGGCCTTCTTCTTTATTGTTGTTCAATTTATTTGTGTTGACATACTAAGTGGATTCAAAAATGATGGGGGATTATATATCTTTTTTCGGTGCTCTTCAACTTCCCATGAAGCTACGGTTGTGGGTGGATATTTGGAGGCAGATTAAAAAAAAAAGGTACAAAAATGCTTCCAAAGAATTGGTTATTGGTTATTGCGAATAATTAGGTGGCATGTGGGTAGCAACTATTCTTTGAGTGAGTGTACTTAGAATTGATGATCTATTGGTTACTATGTTATTAAAAATAAGCGAAGACTTGAATCTCATCTTGGATTAGTGTTGCACAGTTTGGTTCGGTCCGAACATGGATTACTAATGTTCAGCTATGTCTATTAGGGGATTGTGTTTAGTATTAGCATCCTAACCTCCAACAAAATGATTTTGGTTCCAGTTTATTAAAATTCTAAACCGAAATTGGAGCGACATGGAAGCATCCTTTATTATACAAGGATGTGATTGTTGGGGGATTAAGAGTGGTGTGTTTCAATTAATTACGTAAAATAAATTGATTTGTTTCTACTTTACATATATAATAACTTCTTTATTTGCATAATGGTTTTTCTCTTTTACAGTCTTTTATAACAAAATTCCTGGCAACGGCGAAATAGTAACGACTTTCGGTTCCAATTAGAGGTGTCCCATATATTTTGCAGTTTTTAGTTCTTATCAAAGGTGAATTTTTGTATTTTGTTGCTCGAGATAGTAGGAGTTACGGGTGTCTTTGATCACGGAAAAAATGTATGGTTGAGTAATTTGTAATTAAGTTGCACTCATCAAATAAGTTGTGGAGAAGGGCATTTGACGGGTAATAGAGATTTCTCTTAATAATTCTTATTGTATTGTTTGTGATTATTGAATAGTAAACTACCGGTTTGATAACAAGTTACCATTCATATTAAATATGGTATTTATTTTAAATGTCGATGATCTTCTGTCAAATTTGGGAGACAGAAAAATATTTTCAAACCAATTATTTTCAGGGAATTTTCTTGATATTTTTTTTAATTTGGTTGGATGTACCTTTGCAGAGAAGAATGAGGCGTTGAAATAGAATCCTTTGGTTCAGTTTTGTTTTTCATAGGTGATGAACTTCTTTATTTTTCTTTGGATTCTTTTGGGTGGTGAATTTATTCTTCTTTATCTTCCAATAGTTTTCTTTATTTTTCTACGGTTTCCTTTGATTTTTACCCTCCTATGTTTCCTATGATTTTAACTCCCCTACTTTGCTTTTATTGTTGTTGCGTGGTCTATAAGATCAGAAAACGGGAAGCTCAACACATGGAATTGGTAATGAATTTCATTTTTTTCTTCTTATCTGGGTTTCTTTGTTTTTTTTTTTATTTTTCTTCTATTGGTTTTCTAACAATTTGACCCTCCTATCAATGGATGAACAATTACTACATTTTCTTACGATTTAGATTATTAATGGATTCATTGTTTACGTTAAGTGAGATTTTTCTTTTTCATTTTTACTTTCGGTGACCTCAGATGCAATATGAGATAGTTTGAGATTTTAGAGGGAAGTTGAAAGCTTCATTGGCTGTCATTAACCAAATGGGAACCAATAGAAATACAAAGATTTTCGAGAGAAATAACAATCGTACATGGTGATCTGCACTTTTTTAAATTTGATCGTGACAACTTATGTATTTTTGTGATCGTGCTGAATTTAACTCATATTCGATATTAAGCATATGTTGATCTCTGTGGTTCTCATATGCTTCGTTTGTGTTTATTTTGTAACATGGCCTCGGTAAAATGAAGATGAACTTAATTTATTTAGAACCGTGGATATCCAAAATCCATATTATGTCACCATGATAATGCGTGGTAGTGTTTAGTATATATTTTAATCCAGAAGCAGAATATTGTGAACCATCTAATTTTAAAGCAAATTTGGATCATTGTGGCCATAAGAATAAATTCATGAAGGGTAGCTTTTATTTGTTTTTACCTTTTGTTTATTTTAAATTTTAAATGAGGCGGTGGTTATTATTTATTGCTTGGTAGGTTCTATTGCAGTGTTCATTTGAAAGACAGTCGAGGACGATGAGAAAAATGATTAAAATAGTGCATGGATCATTGGAGCTGCTTGATATACTTGCATAACCTTAGTAATAATACTTCTCTATTCTGGTTTATAAGTTTGTGTATGATATGGTCGGTGGATGTAAAGGATTTTATAACTTTTATAAATCGCTTGAACACGGCTGTGTATGTTTTTCAGGATTTTTACTTTTGCCGGTTAAAATAATAAAATAATAAAATAAGTATAGTTTCTAATACCATCATTTATATCTTTTGATCTTTTATCTCTTGGTTGATTGTGTTAATAGAAGCCGTGGTGTATATAGTTATTTAGGTACTACGTTGGCTAGGTGTACTAGGAGGTTATGTCGATGTGAGATATATAACTAAAATCTTGCATTGAGTATATCAGTGTCTTTTTAAATGTTGCATTTGATGCTTACCATCAAATTAAGGTGGAGTTGGAGTAACTTGATGGTACTTACCATTGTCATTTTACACGGTGATTTGCTAGCTATGCTAGGAAAACTATAGTGGTTTGAGATAAGTATGTACTTATATCTCTGGGATTAAAATCCTCATTTTACATGACATGCTACGCAAATTATGTTGTGATTTTAGATAATAACTATCGCATAACATCGTATGTTGGGATGTTATCGACTTGCATTGTAGCCATAATAAAAATTTCTAATATCGGAACAAAATGAATATTAAGTATTAACCAAAGAAATTGGTCCAATGAATTGGAAAGGCCAGAAAGGAGTCGATAGAACCATCGATAAAACATCATTAAAACCGTTTCGTTTTTAAAATTTTATATTTAAATAAAGTTAGTCAATACGTTTCTCCCTTAACATCATTTTTCATTATTATGCTTTATTTTTCCCGTCAACTATCCTAATATGGGTTTCTTCTTATTAACTAACAAATATTGGATGTTCCATCCAATAACGCTTTTCAGGGATTTTTTTAATTCTCATTCCCAACAAGGATCTGGAGTTCTAAAACTAAGGTGATTCTGGCTTCTTAGACTGACATATACAACTTATGTTGAGTTTACTTCTCATACAGATACTATCTCACTAGGTAATTCTTATTTTTCCTTTTTATTTTTTTGTTATGATTTTAACAATTTTCCTATGGTTTGGTTTCTGATTGTGAATTAGAGTGGACATGCATTTGTGGTTTTAAAAATGAACTATGTGTTGTTTTGGTAACCTTCTTGGGAATCCAGGTAATTCTTATTTTTCCTTTTTATTTTTTTGTTATGATTTTAACAATTTTCCTACGGTTTCGTCGAGAATTATAGTGGACATCCATTTGTGATTTTAGAAATGAACAATGTGTTGTTTCGGTAACTTTCTTGGGAATTTCTGTGGAGTATCACAAAATTGAACATGAAAGGAATGTACCTATGCTGCTTCCAAAAGACTTATGGTGTATATAGTTTCACTTTTTTGCAATCGGAAAGAGTTGTGTACGTTTCTTGCGAACGATTGTGCATCTTTGTACTTTAGGATTTACCTTTGCAAAGTTTCCTCATAGTACATAGTTTCACGTATTTACTAACAATTAAAATTGATAGCAAAGTTTCCTCATAGTACATAGTTTCTTGGAGATAGCAAGGAAGCTTTTGCATCTACTATGGGTTCACATCTTGAATATTGCTCTCCTTTTCTCTTTAAAATTTTTATTTGCTACCAACTCATGTATGTAAAATTGCTCAACCGGGTGGGTTTAGTTAGCCGCTTATTTAGTTTGTATTTTGAGCTTGAGAAGTTTTCTCTAGATTAGCCCTGGTGTTACAAGCTAATTTGGTTTGTATCTCGATATGAATTGTTACAATGTATTTAATGGAGTATAAAGATAAATGGTTGCGTTCTCAAAGCTTTGCTGGCTTAAATATAACAAGCACATTAGGATCAAAATACCAAGCAAAGAGCAAGTAGATGCGTTGTCCAAGGAATTGCGAAGATGTGTTATTGTTTCAAGGTTTGTTGAATATCTATTTTTTCTTATTTTTTTTTAAATAATTTTAAATTACTAAATTCATATTCTACGTGTGTGATTTGTATCCTAACAAATGCTTAGCCATATCCTCATTTGGAGAGTTGTTGAACCTTTTAAACCTTCATTTTTTCATAATCCGTGAACAAGGTTTGATTTTTCTGTATCGATCGTTGATGTTTAAGTGTGTTTATGAATATGTAAGCAAGCAATAATAATGAATCTAATTACGGTGACTCAATCACGAAAAGGTAATTAACTATTTTTTTTTCTTTAATATTTCTTATTTTTATCGAAGCTTGACCACGCGCATTAAATGGGTTGAAAGGAAAATCGATAACAATGAAGATCCGTGAACAAGATTTAATTTTTTGTTACTATTTCATATATATAAACAAGCAATAATAATGAATCTAATTATTGCGACTCCAATCTATCATGATCATGAATAAAATTAACACTGCAAATATACCATAAGTAAAGAGACCTTTTCTCAAGGCTTAAGCGAAACTTCGTTCTCTTCAGGGTCATAGTTTTTCTTCAAGAAGAATGTTATATTTGTTGCGAGAAAACTAAAGGTATGTTGATTGGGTTTTTGGGAATCCCAAAAGCGCTAGAAAAAGTTAAAGGTAAAAAGATTTGAAATCAATATAGGTGTTTGAAAGATGATGATGTTTTAAATATTTTTGGGTTTATTTAGGTGTATTTGAATCAAATAAATCTTTCCAAATACAATTGAACATAAGGTAACTTTTTTTTTTTTTTTTTTTTTTTTAAGGTCTGGAAAGTGCCTTTTTATTTTGTATGTCTCTGATTTGGGCTGTGATTATGGTTTATTTTTTAAGGCATCATAGGTGGAATTGGATTAATAGTTGATAGATTAGGGATTTTGTGAGGTGAAGTATCATGGATACAAGAGTGTGTAGCCGATACTTTAAGTTTTTTTTTATTCAGTTTCAATTTCAATGCTCATATATATACTAATTTTATTCATTTACCATCTTCCGAAACTTATCGCATTCTCGGGAACCAAGTTTCCATTACAAAGGAGTCATTTTAAATTCTCACGTCTCGGGCTCTATATCGGTCAATATCGTCATTGGGTATGTACACTACATTGAGTAGCTCTCATTGGTCAATATATGTCCTGTCAGGTTATAGTTAGACTTTATGGAATTGAAGAATTGAAATTTTTATGTTTTGGATTTGGTTAAATTAGCT
Organism: Papaver armeniacum; assembly: GCA_023531295.1. Taxonomy (NCBI): domain Eukaryota; kingdom Viridiplantae; phylum Streptophyta; class Magnoliopsida; order Ranunculales; family Papaveraceae; genus Papaver; species Papaver armeniacum. The sequence goes on from JAJJWW010013462.1 coordinate 81,513, forward strand.
AATTCAATAGAGCGAATGCTTTCCATCAAATGAAGCGAATATGAATAGTCGCATAAGCTACAAACCATTACGAATAGTACCAAAGAATTATGAGAGTCATCTAAACTTTGTTTCATATATCCAAAAGGATCATTTATAACGTTTAATTTTTGTTTATAATTCATCCATGTACTATTTTAGTCATACATTCGCACATGCATATTGAACTAGCGTTATTGGTTTCTTATTTCGTTCATTTTATCATATTTTATATACTTGGTTAAATTTGAGAAGTCATGTTCAATCGTGACTTATCCAGGAAGAAGCATAGTATAAAACAAATCTTTGAGTTATTGGTTGAGACGTATTATTTATCATTATTTGGAGAAACTCAATGGCGGAAGTGGTGGAGATGTTGGAGTGGTGATGTTTCTAAAGTTAGGGGCAATGAGGGTTTTGAGCTAGTGGTGGTCAGATTAAAAGTAAGGTCTAAAAATCTTACACAATGGGAAAAATGGAAAAAAAAAATACTAAATAAGAAGGTGATAAAAGGAGAGATCTACGTAAGTGACCTTCAATATCTCTATGTTTATTTCTTAGTTTTAAAGTTGTAAGTTTTCATCGAAAATCTCATATTACTTAACTAAAATTAGGAAATTTATGTGTTTGTGCAAATGCTCAAGAGCTTGCTGTACTAGAAGTTGCGGTAAAGTGTGTTAAATTCCATAAGTTTGGAGCAGAATATCTAGGGGCACATGTTATTTCAGTGGTGCAATGAGAGGTTCCGGTAAGAATTTTTGGTTCGGAAAACTGGTATTGAATAGTAATTATACAAACAATAATTTAGAGAATGAAATAATTATATTTTGTAGGATAGCATAGATCATAGTTGTAGGATAGCCTATCCATGCGAATAGTTAGAGAAGTATTCGGGAGTTTTTTAAAACAAAATTTAGAAGCTCTTAAGTCTGAGTGTGAGTTATATACGACTACGTAACAAGGATGTTATGCTGATTTATTAGCTAACTTTACTTTATTTTCTTGCAAATAAACTGGGTATTGGCCTTCCAGGTAGTGCAACAAACTATAGCTACTGTGTAGTCATGTTCAATCTTGCTATCTAACCTAAAGAATGTGCCAATTCTACTTGCACCTTCATTTAACTTGAAATGACAAAAAGGGTGACTTTGAGGTGAATGTTACAAGCATGGAATTGGTGATTTGATGCAAATGCCATTGCTACAATCCGGTAGAGCATGGAATATGTGATTCGACTGTGAAAGACACTGCTACAACCCATCGAATCTTGTGAATGTCACTGCTACAAGATTAAAACCCATCGTGTTATGGATGGTACTATGCATGGGAATTTTTATGGTTTTGTATTGGAATTAATTATCCAAGCCAAATTTGATTCCATTATATAAGAACAATTTTTGTTATAGAGTGTGAGGTTTATGAGCCAGATGGAAAATGTTTATTGTACCTATATATAAGAAAAAAATTGTTGGTAATTTACCTATCATTTGACCAAGTTGATAATATAAGAACAATTTTTGTTGGTAATTTACCTATGATTTGATCAAGTTGATAATATATATGTTAATGCATCTTATGGATGAATTGGGGTTTTTAAGTTTGTCTACAAATTTAAAAGAAAGTTATGTGTTTATGCAATGGCAGAATGTAACGAATGCTCAAGATCTTGCTACACTAGAGGTTGTGATAAAATGATAAAGGATATCCTGTTGTCTTCTTTGGCGGAGAAGAACAGGTAAAAATCGATCTTCTTATCTTGCTACGACCTTTAGGACTACATTTGTGAACTTCTAATAATTGTGGTCATATAGTTGCATGTAATATTGGCATTGTACAAACCTCTGGGGTTAATACGCTATACCACATTCCAATTTTCATGTCTAAATGATGTTGTTTTGTCGGTTCATATTGTACATAGAGGTGTTTTTCGACCTGCGATTGATACGCTTGAATCTCGAGATCTACGGGGCGAAGGAAATGGCGTTTGCTTTAGGATGATTGTCTCAAGTTACTTATATAACAACCTCTTTTCTCATTCCAAAAACTTTTAGGATACAACATTATTGGAATGGTCAAAGAATTGATGGACTATATGCTCATATCTGATATTAAGATTATCACCGCGATTTTTGAATCGAAGAGAGATTTCAAGACATGGCGAGATCCATTCACTTTATCAATAACCGAGCCATATCCGGTGTATCATAAGGGATTTTCCTTTTCTTTTGATTCCTACGGGTTGGATAAAAAAAATATTATTGAATGAGGTATTCAACTCCGAGGGGATGAATCGAGAGAGTACAAGCATGTTTGGCTAATGTTCCTAAGAAATAAGAATTGTCAAAATGATAAATAATAATGATTATGGTAGTGCCCAAGAAATCAAGGGTGGAATAGGATAACATTTTGTTCGATAATGAAAAGAGGAAGCATCATATCAACGCCATAATATTTCCAAATAACATTGTTTGTGACTATTTCTATTCGATTATAAGTTTTGTATTTATGATAAACACTTACCCCTACTTGGAACTTGGAATTAATAGAATGATGGGTTATTAAGAAGAGGATTAGCGGGGTTGTCAATGGATCCAAAACATTGCCAATGACATGTAAAAAGCACTCAAATCTATTGGTTTTTATGGTTCAATTCATGGGTCGATCTTGAATACATGATATGATAGTTTTAGTTAATAAAACCTAAAT
>JAJJWW010013463.1:0-225754 GCA_023531295.1 Papaver armeniacum
TAATTGATGATGGAATGGTGCATACATATATTCTCACCCAATTCTCAGATCTGTGCTTTTAGTGCAGTAATGGAGACAAATTCAATCTTACCCAGTGATCCAATACTAAAATCTTTGGGTTTGTGAAATGATTGGATGAATTCTGCATTTGGGAGTTCATGTTACCCATTAACTAGGGCCTCATCTTCCATAGTCCTAGATTCTTCCATCCACAGACTATATACATAAATGCCAGCGTGTAGTTCTGCATCAGCGTAATCTCAAACAGTCGTTCGTTTCCTTCCCTTTTCTTTTGTAGTAGAAATCATCTTTCCACTGAATTTTATTTCATCACCACGCACAGTAAATCACGGTGCGTCATGTTTCTCTCACACTTCTTTATCTTTCACACAGAACAGTTTGCCTCAGTTCAATTTTGTTCTCAAATCTGCTGTACTGTTCCCTGCTTCATGGCAGCCTGTCTTTACTGCTGAAAATGTTTAAATTGCTCACCCTCGTGGTTTGTACATATCTCTATTTGTCTTAAAGTGAGCAATGTATGATCTTTAGTCTAAGTCATCGCCCAGTTCATTTGGGGATATTTTGCTTTTCACAAAGATGGTTACATTCTCTGTAAAGTTCTTGACTCTGCCCAATCATGCGCCTTTGGCTCATTCTCCCATTGCTTTGGATTCTAGTGCAACCATCCTCTTTACTTTCTGCTGCTCTTTAGTTGAGAAGCTCTGCATAAACTCTGATCTACCTTAACAGATTTTCCAATGAGTATCTGTTCTTTGTATTGAATCTTATCATTTGATCTCTTTTAGGAAGTTGCATCAACTCTTCTTGATGGTTGTCATGCAACCAGTATTTCATGTTTTAGATGGACATTCTCAATCTCTGTTATTAGCGTGAAGCTCATTTGGCTTTGCCTGCGTGGCTTTGCTGAGATGATTCTTTCCGCATTGAGTTTATCGTAAACGTCTCGCTTTGGAACTTTGTTAGTCAAATGTTGCGATTCTCTCATTTTATGCTGGCCTGTGTGATCTTTTGGTGGTAAATCCACCGGAACAACCGGCAGCGTGGAGTTACTTGTGAAACATTTAATAGCTAACAATGACTTGAACCAGTTATTATGTACCTTCCTGTAGGGTTAGTTGGCGAAGTCTTGCCCAGGTGAATGATGTTGATCTTGAGTTGATAACAAATGGCCTTAGCTGTCTCTGTGTTTCATCTTGTCACTCTCTTTGAAGGGCGTCTCTTTTGCTGAAGCTCCTGCAATGACTCACCGTGTCATATTTCTTAAGTAAATCTGCCGATAAGCCAGTTGTTTTATCCTGCCAATTTACAACGAGTGAGTTTAGATAACCATATGATTGGTGTGATTTTTGGCTTTATATATTAATATTTAATTTAATTAATACTTGTCCTTTGGACCTGCGCTTTCCAAGCAGTGGCGTTTATTTACAAAAAAAAGCTGATTAAGATTACTGGGATGGTGAAGTGAAATCTATATTTATCATGAAACTTTCCAAAGTGATTGATATATATTAATCTTGATGTGAGATCATGGTGATTATTACTCATTCATGAAAAATTTCTCTAAATTCCACTTATGCAGTATCAAATTCTGAGATCTGGATGAGCAAATCAGAAAAGCATCTTATAAGTGATATAAATTCTGTTGAAAATCTCCAGTGAACTATTTAGTTATTAAGCCTATAACTTTGAAATCCATTAAATGAGTTTCTAGCAGAATAACATTTTGTGAAAATCTAACTTCTGTTGGAAAAGAAGATTTATGTTTTAAAGTTTCTTTTCAAAAATTTGCTTTACAAAATTCAAGACCTAAATATAGACAAAGTATAAGAAATGGTGAGATTTGTAAGTTTGTGTGATACAGAGACTCTGGTTAGTTTCACTTTTCCTATTTTCTTCATCTCAATGATTTAAATCTCTTAGGATCTTGAGTGACATTTGCCTTATGAAATGCATTACTAAAAATAGAGAACCCCTATTTCCACACTGGAACTTGGTGGTGGATCATCTGCATCGTTTCAGGTTTATACCAAAATTATAGATCCAGAAATTAGACCATACTTTAACAATAATGCGTTTTCTAAACTTTCTTAGACCAACAAGTTAGTCCTGGCCCTACAAGTAGCATGTAGTAGCAGAAATCACACTCTTACCCCCTCACTATATTTGTAGATCTAAATCCATCATTAATCACCTAAAATTTTAAATATAAGTATAAGTAGTAGACATAGATTTTCGTGGTTAGTCAATGTGATCTGCCTCCGTTCTGCCTATGATTATTGAGGTTACATTTTAGTATATTAGAATTCAGTAGTAGATATTTTCAGGACTCTAGATCTAATTATTTGGGGAGAGATGATAAAAGTCGATCTCTCTCTCAAAATACCTCTCCCTCCTCAAAGTCTCCTCTCCTTCTCTCTCTCATGATCTCCTCTTTATATAGTTATTTGCCTGTAATGGATGACAAGCTCCATGCACTCTCAATATTATTCTAATTGCTTTGAATTTCAGGCTCTAACTGCCTCTGAGACATTCTACATAATCTTACCTTCTCTAGAATTTCTCTGCATGATACTACACTTCTAAAGTGCCATAAAAATAATGAATCTATGGCTCTATGATTAAGAAATAATTAGATCTACTTCGCTAAGAAAATGTTGTCTGATCTTTAGATCCCTCTGAGAAGGATTGTTCAATGTAACTTTGGAAGTTTCTCTTATTCTAGATGGACGGTTATTGCTACATGCTCCATTCTTGGTGAATTTAAGTGAGGAGTATCAACACTTATAAATGGCTTTATCTTTTTCTGAGATGTAGCGCGTTTTTTATGGTTTTACAAATTGGGCAGCAAGAAAATCCACCATCAACATTAGTCCCTGCCTAGCACATAATGCGTTTACACTATTGTGTAAAGTAGGCATGAGATAATAATATCATATATAAGAAACGAGGATAAGAGTTACGCCCCGGAAGAGTGTTGGCTGACGCATGTTCCCAGCACTTCACGCATATATGAGATCCTTAGCAGTGGGTGGATTTTCTTTCTTTGGAGTATTCAGATCAAAGGGAGCCAAACAAGGAGAATCATTGTACATTTAGGATTCTTCTAGTTTTCTCCTAGAGAGACAAGGCTCTTTCTTTCTCACGAATCTTTTTTTGTGCATGGCGGCTCAATGTGCTGCCACCATGGAAATATCGTGCAGCCCTTTCTTGCCAGCCTACCGTCATGGAGAAGTACTCGTCTTGTCGCTTGGAGATGCTACGTCGCCGTCCGTCCAAGAGTAAGTTCAAGCTTTCTCAGGTAGACATCCTAGTTTGTTTAGTGAAAAACACCTTTTATAAGACATGTGTATATGGCTTTTTCACCATTTGGCAGATAAGTGAGATGATTCCCATGAATAAAGAAATCGTGTTATGATGCCATCACGGATAGATGAATCTTTGAGCCCGCCGTGTATGTGTGGTTTGGGCAATGGGTCTGTCACACATGTGTTACAATTATGAACTTGGTGGACCAAATTACTCCAGGACTTTAGAAACAAGGTATCCCAGAAGCTTAGTCAATACGGACTTGGATGATGTTTGGACCCGTGCATTCATGCCTCCGATCTGAGTTGTGTCTCTTTGTTTGTGTGGCAGCTACACATGAAGCATTTCCTCATAGCTTTCTAGCAGGTTTTCTAACTCCATATTTATTTGCTATTCTGGTAGAAGAAAGAGACTCCTGTCGATATGTCTTAGATAATCGCATTGCCAAGTAGGGAAGTGTTGACACAAAGATATGCACTTCACATTGAGGATGGTTATTCACCTACTTGCACTGAGCATTAGGGTATCCAGCCTCACTAAGATAAATCTTTCAGGTCAGGAGCCTGATGTTGATCCATTCTCTTCAAAGCCACTTGTGATGAGATTTTATCTCGAGAAGCCCAGATATCCGCCTTCTCTCTTGGCCAGATATTGCCATACTCACTGAACTGCCACCAGAGGATGGATGGGAGCGCATGTGCAAGTAGCTAAGGACATTAAGAAAATTGACCCCAGCTTGCAAATCCTCAATCAGTGTATGTCTGCTACCTAAAATTAGGAAAAGAAATGGCAGGTTTGGTGCCTTTGTTTCTCGTGGCGTAATTCTACTTACACATTATTCATATCTAGATGCAAGGGAGAGATGACTGTACCTGGAGTGGCTGCTTTGCTGTGTTCTGCTGTTCTTGGAGTCTGCTCGTCTGCGATACGGGCAGCGCCAACTCGATATTATTCTTCAAGGCGGAGAGGATTAGGAGTACGGACAGGAGGAGAAAGAGATCGAGATGCTTTACATGGTGGGTGTGGCGGTGGTCTCCCTGCAGGACGTTTCCGGATCAAGGTTGGAAAATGAGCTTAGGCGTAGTTGGAACTCTATATCTTTGCAACATATCCAGGATATATTTGATGATGGTTAAAGGAAAGAAGACCATAAGTGCATGACAATGGATTGCTATAAGGCTGGCGAAGAAATTTGAAAGTTCTTCCTCTTATAAGCTCCCATTATTCCTTAGATCACTGTATTCTCCCATTTGGGCCTTTAGCAATGGACATACATCTTCATGAGTACAGAAGGTGGAATGTGCACATTCACTTCCCTTTTCTTGAGCATTCTGCCAGACACTTAGAGCTGTATCACCTTCCCTCTCAGATTGCTCATAACTTTATATTGGTGCAGAATGCTCATTGGAGATAAAGAGAGAGCATCCAGGCTGAACATGTGAGACTTATGGTAATGTTGACAATGTCTTACCGTAGATTTCCGTCCATAGAGGCCAGTTCATACCATTATTATTTCAGACTTACTTTGCCGCGCTTGTGATCCACGATCTTTACATGTTGTGTCTTAGATGTAAGAACTAAGAATCTGGAGGCTATTTTACTGCCAGAACATATTCCAGGATATATCAAAATCTCTACCCCATGAAGGGTTCTTTGTGACTCAAGTACAATGTTAGCGGGCTGCTCAAATCAAATGCGGTTTCAGTGAGTTCTTCCATTTATCGTCCACCGGTGGTTTCAAAGGAATTTCTCACAGATAATCTTAATCTTGTGACGTGTTCTTCGATGGGTGATAGCCACATCCGCTGTGGAAAGGAAACGGTGGCCTGATAGAAAGTACAAGGGTTGGAGGAGGCGGTGCTTAGGGCACTGAGGATTCTCGGAGAGTGCTGTGACAGATCCGTGACCATCTTAAAGTCTTAGCCATTTGATTAAGTGCCCATTGTGAGGCCGGGTGAGATTACCCAGTCCCAAATGGAGAGAGACCTAGAGGCAAGCATCTGATCGATGGTCTCAATTCTTCCAATATCGAGTGTTAAATCACTGTTGGTTCTTACATTTGATCTCATTCTAAAAGCGATCTTTACATAAAGTCAGGGTCGAGAAAATCATACTTCTGATTGGCATTCAAATAGGGAAAGTACAGTAATGTATTGGCCTTAATAGGGTTCCAGCTGATGCGGCCTTCTGTGCGGGAGAGTCTGGCAGTGCGGCCTTCATGCTGGGAAGTGTTGGCGGTGCGGCCTTCATGCTGAGAGTGCGGAGGCCAGCTCCTTTTTAAGCCACTGACCGGAGATAGTGCAAACTCGATTTGGACAAACTTTTTCAACCGATCACATCGACAGGAGTGCGTGATGAAATCAACTTTTGAGATGAAATAAATGGAAGGAATGTAAGAGGCGGTGCACTGCATAGTTGAGATGCAGCTCCTTACAAATCCGTCCATTGAATTAGGACAATATGGCTATTGTGGTGACTCCTTGGCCTCACCACCAGTATAAGTCACGATTGATGATTCACAATAATCGGCTGAGGAAGCTTCTGTTGATCCTCCTTTTTAATCTCCTCAAGATATGTGGTATTGTTTTGTTCTTTTATTTGGCTGGTTGGTGGTTCAGCCATGCCAGTTAGTTCAAAGAGACATGCCAGCGTGTCGAGACGTCCATTGCTACACCAAACTCACAAGTCGTCTGCGTTGGTGGCGCGTCCAGAAACTGGTTCTATCATTAGGATAAGCCGTCCATTTGGTCAAACGATTTCGAGAGATGATTGAAGATTGGAGTGCCAGCCGGGAGCGTGTTTGTGCGATCCTGACAATCTTATGGTTCTTTGAAGGTTCTCCAGATTCGGGAGCTCGGAAATTCACGGATAGTCATCTGCCAGATTTGTGTTGCTCACTTGAGGAAGAGGAGTTGACAGGTTGTCTAAGGGGCTGGGTGGCGGGTGCATGCAAAGAGTTGATCTCTCTGTGAGAAGGTGGAAATTGCGAAGGATTTTCCTTAGCATTCTTCATGCTATATATATCTCTTCTTTTCAGATCTTTTTCTTTTTGAGTGATGGTAGGGATTTTCATTTTTGATCTCTGGTTTTGGATTATTAGGTGATTAGATTTGAGGAAGCTGCTTTGAGATGGTTTTTGAACAACCTTTTCAGAAGAGATTATAATAGGCTAAATTTGCATCTTAGTCATGAATGATTGCACATATAGCATACAGAATTGCAAGTGTTATGCAAGAAAGGAGTCACGGATGGAGAACAAATATAATGTGATCTTTGGGCCTCTTGCACTTCCACGATGCGCAGGATGCAAGTCCCAGTGAATTCTAAACTATCTACTCTTGTAAAATTATTGAAGTCAAAGCTTTCACTTATTTTGAAGCCTCATGTATTAGCGGAGTAGCCTCTCTAAGAAAATCCTCGCACCTAACTTCTCAGGAACTATCCTACCAGACCAAATATTTCTGAATTAATCAGCCCAAGCATTGCATTCAACAGTGGGAGTGATGGGGGCAGGTAAGTAATGGCAGTCACCGCCGATTCGCTCTTCAACCAACGATGAGTCGAGCCAGGCGCGCTGCCAAGGTGACCCGCTTCCCTCCATTCCCGCTACCACCCTCGATGGCTCCGGAATCTGTGGCCGGAAGGCCCTGCGTCGTTGTGTACGGCTTTTCCGATGTTTTGAAAAAGATAAACAAGGTTCAATGTGGTACCAACAAGTTATGGATGTAGATTATGGAGCACTAATATAAAACTTCCCCATTTCTAATTAGTGCTGGTTCTGCGCAAGAAAATAGGATGGATGTAAATCCTTAATGAGTCTGTGATTAGTAAAAGGTGTATCGCAGTATTTATGGGTGAAAACTATTCCTTCCGGTTTTGGTAATTGGGGGTGTGTGGATGAGGAATGAATCTAAACCCTAAACAAATGCACCGCGCGTGTGAGTGCTTGCATTCGAGAGATCAATCATGCAAGTCCGGCCTAAACCAAGAAATGGCCGTTCCAGGACTTGTTTCGGTCACAAAGTGAAGGAGATGGGGTTGATCTTAGGGAGGGAAGCAAAGAAGGTGTTGAGATTGTGAAGGTGTAGGCTTGCTTATGACTTATAATGAGAAAAGTGAACAAGCTTACGATTGATGCAAGCGGGATCTCGGGGTGTTTGAATACGTTTTGTATTAACACTTGGTTTCGTCTTGTCTCGACTTGACTTGTTGTTGGAAATAGGGAGGAGAAACTATTTATACAAGTCATTGAGCCTTATTCACGTCTCTCGTGGGAAGTGGATGAAGTGGAGTGATGGAGTAGTGGAGTTGTGTGTTGGTGCTACACGACCAGTCTTGCCCATTTCTCCTGTCATCTCTAACCTTTTAACCGTCCATGACTTCCTAACACGTTCTTGTGATAAGCGCGTTGACCGCACGCTGAAACCGTGACCAATACCCCATTATGTATCCCCGGTTTGCTTGACATGATTGGATAACTGGAATGTGTGGATCGTGGATCCACGAAAGGTAGCATGTAATGCTAAATTGAATAATCGCGTTATTCAGGAAGTTGATACTTGTGAAGTATCGTGTGTATTTTTTGCAGGTACTGCATCATGGTGTGGTAAAGTGACGAGTAATGACGCCCCCATCGACCAATTAACTCCCGACTGGGGTTGTATAACCAAGCCGGTGAAGTTGGACGGACGATATGATCTTGAGACACTCATCCACGTAGTTTTAATCGTGGTTTTGAAGAGGTGTGCAGCATCACTCTTGACTTGGTCGAAACCAAGCATGGGAAGGTTTTGAAAGGACCGACCGGGCATGCGTGTAGACAGCATGCCGGGTACACATCCGTACCTCACTTGTCCCATGAAGGTGCGATCTAGGCCACTCAATTTGACCGGAAAAGAGGAGTGGTTGAGATCGATTTTGCAAATGTAAACTGGCCGCAAAGCCGCGCATCATGCCCACTCTCGGCGCGCGTTCCAAGACGACCAATCTTGGTCGGTCTTGGCCGATCGAGTTGGCGTGTAGGTGGTAGTCCGGTGTTCACGCCTATACATGACTATCCCATGAAAAAATGATCTCGAGCCACCCAAATCGTCCGCGAAGTTGAGCGGTCGAGATTAGTTTGCAATTTTGGGAAGTGTGACGATGCTAGTTTGGGAACGATTTGGGATAACCAGGAATGGTATGCCTTGGCCGAACACATGAGGAGATAGATGGGCCCACGGCGGGTCATGCCGGTATAACCGGGACCCGTTTAATCTAACTGGGACCCTCCATTCGTGCCGAGAAAATGGACGCTCATGATGCTCAAAACCCTAACTTGGGTTTTCACTACTGTAACCATGCTTTATTCGGCGTATTTAATTGGGATGACCAACCATGGTTGGTCCCCACCGATTGGTCAGGCATGTAGGCGGGTCCACGGTGATTGTGTTGACATGCCTGGGCCTTTGAATGTACATCTACACCATACATCTATACTGCGAAGATTGGGATGGTTGAGACCATTTCGACACATAATATGCCGCAAAACCCTAATTTAGGTTTTCCGTCCATACACGCTCCGGTTTGGGCGTCTTTTGGCAAGCTAGGCCAATCTTTTGAGGAAGACCGACTGCAAGGGGTCCGCGTTGGTTTGGCAAGTGGATATTCCATACCGCTTGGGGGTTATGGAATTGATCCGGGTCATCCAATCATGCTTGTGGAGTTGGGTGACCATGATCATTCCTGCATCGATACTGGTGGTCTGGATGCTCAACGGGCTAGTATAACACACGAGAGTGGCTCAACTCTGGCCTAGTATAACACACCGAGAGTCGGCTGTACGGGTATTTCGTGACGCTGGTTTCACTATAATGATTGGAGATTCGTGTTGCTCGCTAAGAGTAACACTCGATCGTCATGCCGCACCGATAATGAGTACAGAAATACAAGGCCGATTGCGCATTAATTAATAATGCTAGAAATTCACGGGGTATATGGTATTGTTGCTACATGCTCCAACCCTGAATGAATTTCATGTATTCAAAGAATGGGATTGTTTCCACATGCTCCATTCTAGGTGAATTTAAGTGAGGGGTATCTAACACTTATTAATGGATTTATCTTTTACAAGATATCAGCGCATAGTTTTCTAGCTTTTATAATTTTAACCTTAAATGAAAATCCACCATCAATATTAAGTCCCCTGCCTAGAACATAATGGTTACACTATTGTGGGGTAGGCATGAGATGGTGACATATACAAATGTAAGAAGACAAGATAAAGAAGTCTACCGGAGGATTCTCGCGTGGGCAATCCTCCATACGTGCGCGATCTTAAGCCTCGATGATCCTGGGCTTCCTTCCTTAAGGTATTTGAATCAAAAGAGGAATCCTTGTTCTATTGGGATTCTTCTAATTTTTGTCTATAAAAGGGACCAAACCCTTTTCTTTTCTCATGATTTTTTTTTTGAGCTCCTCCTGGTCTCGTGATCAATGCCGTCCTCCCCGTTGGGTTGTCGCCGAATTCTTCGGGCTTAGTCGTTCTTGGGATTTCTGCCGCCGCCGTCCGTCCGTCCGTCCAAGGTAAGTTTCGTTTTTTTTTTCTTAGGAAAAACCCTAATTTCTTAGGTGAAAATCTTTCACCAGATACATCATGCTTAGCTTTCTCATCAAGATTGATAGTAAAAATCACCCATTTTTTCTAGGATGGTTTAGTTCCGCAAGTCCATGAATATGTCGTTTTTTGCTTCTTTTTCCGTTGTTGCATGCAAAACTAGCTTCTTAGGTTGTAGCTTTGAAAGAAATTTTGGCTTGAATTTCGTAAACACGATTCCCATGAATATAAGAAAACCGTGTTATAATACATGCACACGAATGCGGCCCCACCATGTGCTTCGGATCCGAACGTGGGTCTCACCCACATATGCTTGACTGAAAGTCGACCTTATATTAGCCTCATGCCCCGAACCAACACCGGACTTGAAATTTGAGCAATACCAGACTTTAAAACTTATAAAGGACTTGAAACTTGTACCATTTTAAACTTGTAAATGGGACTTGAAACCAATACTAGACTTGAAACTTGAGTAATACTTGGTGTTTGGACCCAATCCCATTTTTTGTGCATTTCAACGTGAGTTGTGTCTTGTCATGCGTGACTACACGCCTCATGCGCTTTTCATACAAGTTCTAACTCCTATTTTTTTCATTGTGGAATGAAGAAAGGAATTCATGTCGGGATGTCTTCCAAGATAATCTGGGTTCCAAGAAAGGAAGCGTTGATGATTTTAAAGATATGGGAACATCGATGATGAGTTGTTCACCTCGCCTTTCCAAACATTAGAAAACATCCTTCTCATAAGATAGTCCCTTTCCGATTCGGAAAATATGAAAGCTGATCCATTTTCTTCTTCAAGACTTGTGATGAGATTTTGTCTCAGGAGAAACGAATATCCTCCTTCTCCTATTGACTTCAAGATTTTCCATACTCAGGTTCTTATGAAGGATGGATGAGACGCATGTTGAGTAATAAGGGCATTAAAGACAATTTGACCAAAGCGTAAATCCTCAATGCGGTCATGGCATCTGCTTGCTCTTTGAAATTAAGAAAGACGATGCGGGTTTTGATTACCTTCATTTCTCGGTGGCGCCCATACACTCATACACCCATATCTAGATGGGGAGAGATAACTATTACTGCGGAGAGTGTAGCTGCATTAATGAACCCTGCATGTTCTTTGGAAGTCTTTCTTGAGCTCTTTGATACGGAACAACGTAACTATGATGCTATACTTCAAAGGTGGCGGGATTCGACGGTCTGGACAAGGAGGAGAAAAAAGATACGAGATGCTTTTACACTGGTGGGTGTCGGAGTGGTCTCCTGCAAACCCGAGCCGGATCAAGAGTTGGAAAATGATCTCGGGCGTGATTACGTTCCTGTCTTTATGGCTATCCGAGATATATTGACGACGGTTCTGGAAAGAAGACCATTAGGAGTGACCTCGTTAAGATCGCTATAAAGCTGGCAAAAGGTGAAGTTCTTCCCCTAGGTGCCTTGTTCCTTGGATCGCTGTATTCTTATCTGGACGCTTTAGCAATGGACATGCATGTTTCTAACATGTACAAGAAGGTGGAGTCGCACGTTCACTTCGCTTTTCTTCAGCATTCTTATGGGAACACTTCAAAAGCTATGCTCCGCTCCTGCAAATTCTGCTCAAGAAACTTGTATGGTGGCTCGAGAATACTCCGCTGGCATAGGGAGGCGTCCCAGGTGGCGCGAAACTTCGTGGACATATTTGACAATGTGTCTTCAGATTTCGTCCATGGGCCGATCCACCCTTCCATTGTTCAGCCAAAGACTTTTGCTATTGCTTCTGACGGTCCTGATGCTGTGTTGCGTACCGATGTTAAGACTGTGAAGTTTGGAGAACTTATTTACCTGCACAGCTGCATCCCGGGATATGTCCCGTCTCTATTCAACGAAGAATTTACCGTGACTCAGGTACAATATTGACAGTGGCTGCTCGTCAAATGAGATTTGATCGGGGTGTCCCATTTATCCGTCCCACCGGGGTTCCGAAAGAATTTCTCCCAGATATTATTAACGCCCACGTGTTTTAGAACGGGTGAGCCTTCCTTTCTGGCCTATTGGGAGAAACCCGGTGGTAAAGCAGATAAGTACAAGGAATTTTGGAGGAGGAACGGTGATTTTCAGGAATTCTCGGAGAATGTTGTGACAGATTCTTGTGGTGAACCATCTTCCGACGTTTTGAAAAAGCATTTCCGGTTGAAGCCACTTCCAGCAAAGCGGACGGGGCCGAGGATTACGGTCCCCAAGCAGAGAGAGATCAAAAGCAGGCATGTGGTTCGGTGATCCTCAATTCCTCCAATATGCGGGTATTTAAATCTCTTCATGTGTTGTTTCCTTCATTTCTCCAGGAGTAAATTCTTCTAAAAGTGATCCTTGTTTGAAATCAGGGAATTCTGAAAGATAATGTCTTCACAAGGTTGGCGCGCATTCAGAATGAGAAGTCCGGTAATGTTGGACTTCACGTTGAGAAATCCTGGCGGCACTTGATCCTCATGAGTGCAGTAATACGGATCTTTATCTTTGAGAAGTCCTGGCGAACGCTCCTTTTCCGGACCACGACAGAGATGATGCAAGCTCGATTGGACAAGGTGCTTCCTTAAGTGATCTTGTTGACGGGGCCGTGATGGAAATCAACATCCAGAGTGAAGTAGACATTGGGAGGAACGTAAGAGAGGCGACATCCGCTATTGTTGAGGTGGTTCCCCTTGAAGAACATTCTGAGCAGGCTTCGATCAATAAAGTTTTCGTGGTGACTCCTTCTGAAAGGACTCCTGTAATTGACAAGGCTCCTGTGGTTGGTGAAGTATCGGTGATGCAGCCTGGGGCTTTGTTCGATCCTCTTTTTACTGTCCCTTATCCAGGCCATGTGTTGGTTGGAGGATTCAGCGTGCCAGATCAGTTCGAAAGGTTGTACACAACGATATGGGAGAAGCACGGCCACATTGCTACCACTACGAGGCTCAAAAGTCATATTGCATTGGTCAACCGTGTCAGGGAAGCTTTATTTTCTATCCATGGGATGAGCGCCACGACTGGTCGAACGGTTTCGAGGAGATGATTGAAGACTGGAAGTGCCATAGATCGTGTTTATAGCATTTCGACTTCAATGCTCATTGGTTCTTCAAAAGGTTCTATTTGAGATTCGGGGAGCTCCATAAATTACAGGATGAAGTCCTTCAGAGACTTGTGTTACTCGCCCCGGAAGAAGAGGTTGAAAAGTTGTCTAAGGAATTGAATCTGAAACATGTTGTACTTCAAAGGATGAAAGTCTCTCTTGGCCAGAAGGACGAGTTGCTGCTGAAGGACTTTCCTTGAAGGATTGTAGCTACCTACTTGTCTTTTCTTTTAGATGCTTTTCTCATCATCTACTTCCAAAGGTTCGACAGATACAGGGGGAAGAGATTTTGATAATAAGATATCATTCACAAGAACTTGACTCGAGATGAACTTGGCGAAGAAGTTCCTTCTGGAGATTCCTACTTTAGATATCTTTAGAGTAAGCGAGATAATCAAATCTTCTTTCTGCCCGATCGCGAGAACGAGCAAGAGTAGATGCAAGAAATGCATTCTCTTTGCGATTCTTGGCATAGTTAGATTCCAAAGTAGAGAGGGAGGAGCGAAGATTTTTCTCGATTCCCGCAAAAATAAAGATAAAGAAAATCATTCAGGCGAAGGATTCGCAAAGAGAATATCATAAGAAGACTTGACAAAGAAAAAATGGTCGAGGCAGTCAAACTTTATGACTACCTTACTTTTGCGAGATAAGATATTGGGTTAAAGCCAAGAAACTATTCTCCAAGTGGTCCATGGCATTGTCAAATTTATCTCCAACCAAACCTTTCAGTCGAGATCGCAAATTCTTTTCATTAGAAATGAGTAAAGTGTTTTCCTTCGCAAGAGAAGAGTAAGATTCTTCTAGCTTGGAGTATTGATCCTTGAGTTGGCTTGCCTTTACACTTAAAGTTATTCTACCTTGAATAAGTTTGTCTCTCTCAATAGTAACCTCTTTAATCTTACTTCTCAATGAACAGAGAGATTGTTCTTGCTCATTACATACTTTTTGACAAATATTAAGTTGTTGCGAAGAGATCGCCACCTTATTTAAAAGATTTCGCTTCTCTTGAGATAGGGTTCCGTTCTCATCTGATAAAGTTTCCAACTCTAGATTAGCTTTAGTCAAAGAGTAAGAGAGACGAGACAATTCACTACTTAATAAGTCTTGATTACGAGCTAGTTGAGCATTCTCCTTGGTAAGATTATCTATTTGATCAACAGAGTATGTATGAAGATTATCTAATTGGTTATATTGATCCATCCAAGCATCTCTATCCATTCGGGCTTCCTCAGCGACAGATTCAAACTGATATATCTCCATTTTTCATTTCTGGTTTAAAGCTTAAAGGGCGAACAAATGGTCTTAAAAAAAATGGAAGAAGGGGAACAAGTTATACGTTTTAATTCTTCATTCTTCTTGCGAAGATTGTCACGATCCAGCGAAACATTCTGAAGCTTTTGATTTTCAAGATGAAGAGTGTCACATTTCAAGGTCATGACTTGGAGGTTATTTTTCAAAGTTTCAACTACCTTTTCTAAGGATGTTTGAAACCATTGCAGCCGAGCCAAAATATTTACTTGAAATCTCGCAAACACCAGATCTGATAAGATTAATAGAAGCTTTCTTGACATCATCCAGAATATCTGATAAAACCTTGAAAGCAATATCCATACCTTCCAAATTTTCTTTTGTAAAAGGGAGAGATTCAGATAAAGAAGTGATGATGACAAAAGGTGGGAGAGTTGAATCATTTTTCGCCATAGATGTGTCATCCGAAGATGAAATTTGATGAAGGTTAATGACTGGAGCTGAGGCAATGTCAAGAGAAGAGGCATTGACAGTAGAAGAAGAGAAGGGTTCATTCACAACAGGGATATCGCGAGGAATTTCATTTATAGAAAAGGTTAATTCTGGGAGAAGTGCATTGGCGATGCTTTCGCTTGAATAAGAAGAGGGGATTCGGCTTGCGAAGGTATCACAAGAGGTGTTGAAATCTATACAGGGGAAATGAAACAGAAGTTTCAACGTTTTTAGGGTGGCGAGATCTTTTGGGAGGCATATCGACATTTTCATCACCCTGCGAACCACAAGTCAAATAATAAACAGAGGCAACAATATTGTTATTAAAAAATAAGTGTTTCTTAATACCTTGCTATGTGCAGGCTTTCTTTTGATTACAACGACTTTCAGTTGCGAACCCTTGGGAACATTAGGGTTGGGATTGTGAACACAATTATTCACAGTTATTTTTCTTTGAAACATAAACAGTATGGGAATTATTCAAAGATGAACAATATCATTCAAAGATGAACAATATCAAATAAAACAATTTCAGTAGAAGAGATCAATCCCAAAGAGATCAGCTTCAGCAAAATCAACAAACCTTGATGGCTCCATAGGGGCGAAGCGAAAGATGGAGAAGATTTCGAGAAAAAGATGAACAACAATAAAAAGTTGCAGACGACAAAAGGATTCACAAAGAATATAGAGATGAAGAAGACGAAGTAAAGAAAATAATTTTATGATGGATTTCTTCTTAAATAGACGAGAAAGTGATGACCAGTTAGCAATAAATGTACCGGTGAATGGGGGAATGTTCGACACGTGTAAGCGGTTATGCTTAATTCGTGGAATCTTGTCGGCAGAAAATTGATGGAAAGAAATGAACAGCTGCGGCATTTTGAAAGTATTAGTTCTCATGACATTCTCTCCTTCGCAGAGAAGACATGAGAAGAGGCAAGATGTAGGATCGAATATCGCAACACCAATACCCTTGCGAAATCCATGAACGACGCACTTTGCGAAGATATCAGAGATGGTAATAAAAATGGCCAATGGATGAGGACGGCCTGAACACGAAAGATGTGAAGACCCTAGCGAGATTTAGGAGTGTTGCGAGATTTATCATTTGTACACTCGCGAGAATATCGCAAGTCAGATCAAAATAAAGGACTTACGAATGTCATACACTATGTAATGTCCTATATAAAGAGCCGAACAAGGCTTAAGAGGGAGAGATCTTTTTAGAGTTGAGAGAAAGTTTTTGAGGAGACAGAAAGTTTAGAGTAGCATTTATATTCTTGATTTCCTATCCTTCTTGTAATTTTTCTAACTCAATTAATAAAAGGATTGATTGTTGATTTTAAAGATGTATTGAATACTATGAATTCTTGTGAGGGGTATTGTAGGATTTCCTGCAACTACAGCTGCGGCTTTTGTAAAAGCACTTTTCTGCTGTGGGTTGTTGTGTTGTGCTATAAGAAAAAAGCAGTTAGACATTTGGTAAATTATTAATTAAAGTTGAAGCTGATTAAAAAAGCAATCAAAGTGTGTTCGGTAAAGTATCGAGATTCAACCACTTTGTAGTTGTAGCAAATGACAAAAACAGGACATATCTCAGAAACAGGTTTTATATAATTTTATTAGGTTTAAAAAAAATAATTAATTTTTATTTATTAAATATAAATATATATAATATTAAATTTACTAATTGTTACTATTATTATGATTGTTAAAAATATTATTTTACTTAACCAATTTTTAATATATATATAATTTTAAAAAAAAAAATCAAACTAAACTTAAGTAATAATTTAATATTTATTTGAAAATATTTTATATAATTACATTCAATTTAAATAATTAAAGATTGTCTCATCATACAAAGCTATTGGTTGGCAACCTAGCAACAAGCTGGGCACCAACCCCCCTCTGAATAGCAATGCCTAATCTATGAAAAAATAAAATTAACAAAACCACTACTAGCGTCATTATTAACAAGATAATTCTTCAGATGCTTAAAAAAAACATAAAGTATCTTCACCAAGTTCCCACAAAGTAGAGAAAGCCAGAACCCCCAGACCATAACCAAGTGAAGTACATTTGTCTAAACTAGTTTGAAACAAAAAAATAATAATACTTAAAGAATAAAATATAAGAAATAAAAAATGAGTCGTACGTATAAAATATAAGAAATTAAAAATTTAAAAATTAGTCGTACATATAAAATATAAGAAATAAAAATTAGTCGTAGGGTAACTTTTATCATTTATAAAATAAAGTAGGGATAAAAAGGATAAAGTAGAGATTCATCAAATAGAATAAAAAATAAATCTATGGTTCTGTTACCATTAAATTTGGTATCCTCTAGTACCAGTAAAAGAGATAGAACTTCGAGAAGAGGAAGAACTTAAACAAACGCAAAACAGAATTTTCAAAGTAAAACATGTGAAAAAAGAATTTTTTGTTAGGAACAAAGGTGAAAGCAAATTTCACAGGTGCAAAACCAAATTTTCACAGTAAAAAGGGAAAAACTTGAATGTATAACAGATTGGTTGGGAACATAGCGTTAATGAATGATAGAATGAGATATCTCTCATCCACACGACCAGCCATATCACTGCACATTGTCTTCCATCTCATGGTTAGATGTTTCAAGCTTTACAACCCTTTGTTTTAACCCAAATACATCTTCAATGCCGGGTCGTGAGGAGTTATTACTTATGTATGCCACTAAAAATATAGCACAAATGGTTGAAAGCTATTATGGTATTCTTTGGTAAACCTTCAAACCATTTCAAGGCTTCTCTAGTTAAACTTGATGCAAAATATTTGCACAATATAGCATCATGGTTTTACCATTGTAGCATACATCTCACATAAGCTTTGATGTGTTATCGCACAAGTTGTTCCATCGAAAATCTTTGGTTAATGCAGTAAATTGCACTTTGGGGGTATTCCTCGTAATTGTACTTCTTGTGTGAATGGGTTTTTCAGACTTCTTCTATGGATTCATCCAATTGTCTCTTACCTCCTTCTTTTTTATTATTTAACATTCCTCTCATTTCCTCTAACTCTCTCAAAATTTGTTCATTTATGCCAGAATTTGGATCCATTGGTCTTTTTAACTCCGCCTCTCTTCTTCTGCGTTCATATCTATTTTGACTTTCTGGTTCATCATTTTCTTCTCGTCTTTCTTTGCGATCTTGTCCTTCATTTCTTTCATGAATTCACACACCGTTATATCTATCATTTTCTCTTCTTTGCTGCCTTTCAATTCTCCTTTGTACTCTTTCATATTCTTCATTGATATTACCGTTGTTGCGATTTTGTTCTCGCCTTCTTTCTCGATTATCATGATTGTTAAGCGGTGCCTCTTGTAGCTCTGTTTTTCCACTTGCTCTCAATCTTTCCCCTCTCGCAAGCTAGACATGCTTGCTGGGTATAGTGTCTTTCAATTTCATCTTCAATTTCTTTTTGCTTTCTCTGTCTTCTCTCCCATGCAATATTCTCCTTCCTTCTTCCCACGATTTTCTTCGTCCTGGATTATTCATTTGGCGTTGCCTATTTCCTTGATTTCTATTATTTTGCCCATTTTGAAAAGTTTCGGTATGTGAGATATAACGATTTTCCATTATTTCTCTTCTTTCACAACGTTCTTGGATGGATTTTGCACTTCCTCTCGATTTTCCTCATTAGCATTTTCTACGGGGTAAATTTCTTCTTATTTTCTTCTCTAACTGATCTTGAGCTTGACCTTGTAGTGCTTCTCGACCTTCTATTTGTAATCTCATGTTTTCCATCCTCAACTCATGATTTTGCCTTGTCAAATTTGCAGCGTTCTTACGCTTCTAATCGCCTTTCTTCATGTATTGTTTGTCTTAATGTCTCTAATCTGCGATCTCTTCATTTCCATCAATTATTTCTCCACTTCTTGGTCTCTCTCCTATAGTCCATTGTTTACCATTTGTTTGCTTTTCTCCCCTTTCATCTCTGATGCGATCGCTAAGTGTGCACGCTCACTCTATCATAATCCACAGTTCTATTCGGTATTGGTTGAATTGGCGATTGAATTTGATTTTCTTCATTATTCCTTGTGTTCATTCTTGAAGATTCCCCCATTTCATCTCTCCCTTCTCCAGCAAGTCTCATACTCCTTCTAACGGTTGTTGGTTGTTTTGATGCATGTCTCCTTCTAGCCATCTCTCAATCTCAGTGAATTGTTGAAAATTTTATGAAATTCCTTTCCTATTACTCCAAATTCTTTCAAATCACAGCGTCAATCTTCACTTTGTCCCTGTTTCTAGCGCCATTATGTAGTTACAGGAAATCCCACCCTACACCCCTCACAAGAATTCACATAATTAAACCATTTTAAGATGAACAATTATAGTTTTTATTGATCAAACTCTCAAATATTTACAAGATGAAAAGGAAATAAGCTAAAGAATACAACCGCTCTAAACTTTCTCTCTCTTAATGAATTGCTCAATACTCGAAAAAGATCTCCCCTTCCTTAAGCATGTTCGGCTCTTTATATAGGGCATTACATAGTGGATGACAGCTAAGCTGTCCTTTATTTTTTGGATCTTTCTTGCAAAGTATCACAAGTGTACAAATGTAACATCTTGCTACATTCCCACCTCCCGCGAATTTTCCGCATCTTTTTTGGACTATCAGAGGAAGACAAGTTTTAACAAGTGTGCGATAATTTCGCATAGAAGAAGCTTGCACAGTTGGCCAGGAGGCATGAATGCAAGCGGCGGAGTCATGGATCAATTCTTGCTTCGCAGTTTGTTTTTATTACCTAAAATTTATCAGAGAAATTTTGCCTCTCAAAACTTTGATTAGCCTTTGATTACTTCGCACAGGTCATTGATTATTTAGCAAGAGAGGGTTAGCACAATTGGTAGAGTAGAATATGCAAGCAGCAGGTCGCGAGTTCAATACTTGCATCTCGGCATATGTTTTTGCTAAGCGACATTTATACTTCATGCAACGTATTTCTTCGCGAGATTGACAACAATGTTGACAAACCACAAAAGCTAAGTACCACTTTCCTTGAACATTTTACTTACAACAAATAAAACATTTTTGATCTGATTTAAAAAACAAATCAATCGCAGAATTACAAAGATTTCACATTTACAAATGAGACCGAGGAAAATCTTGCACAAATCAATTTATATATTTCCCTTAATTATTTGCTTTGTCTCAAATGAGAATGATATCTAACATGGAGAGTAGTAGGAGGCAAAATAATATCTTCCATCAACAGGCTAGTAAGACCTTCCATCGACGAGTGCGCATAAGACCTCATTAGGATCATTTCCATGAAAGATGTATATCGGATGAGACGAAACAAGTTATACAAAGGAAATCCAAACAAAGAAAAGCGATTTGAACTAGCAATTAAATGAAATTTTTGATAAAAGAAATGTTGAATACTAATCTAAATTCTTATTTGTATTATAACATTGCATGAGGCGAAGAAATGGAGTAATAATTTCGTGATACTTCTTTTTCGCATTCAAGGACATATACTTCTTATATTTCGAAGATTGAGTACTTACGATACTTCTTCAAGGATACTTCATACTTCTTATACTTCAAAGATACTTGCATACTTCGTATACTTGGGATGATATTTCTAATTACTTTAAAGCTGGGAACTTCTGCAAAAAAGAATAGAGGCAAGTACGTCACTTTTCAAGTCCAATATTCTTTCGCTCGTTCCTCTAACAACTACAACAAAGTGGATTTTTTTCCTTAAAGATCGCTCTTCAAGCAATATTCAAGGAAAAAGAGGCAAAATGTAGGATCCAAATATCGCACAATAGTAAGACCTCGCGAGAATGTAGCGAAGCTTGCGAGAATGTAGCATGGCGTGGCAATAGTTGTACTCCACTATGTGAATTTGTCATCCACTATGTAAACACCTATATAAAGAGGAGATCAGGAGAGAGAAAGGGAGATACACATTTTTGTAAGAGGGAGAGAGACATATTTTGGGAGAGAGACTTTGTTTTCTTTATCATCTTCTTCCCCTAAAACTAGATCTAGAGCTCTACCAAATATTTATTAATGGAGATTGTAAATGTAATATTAATGTAACCTCAACAATCATAGTGAAGAACCATGGATGTAGATCACATTGATCGAACCATGTAAAAAAATCCTTGTGTCCATTTTACAATTTTAGCACTTTAATCTTTATTTTGATTATGAAATAGATTTAGATCTAGAAAATATTATAAGGGGTGTGTTGTGGGATTTCCTGCAACTACATTTATAACTTCTTGCATATGGTGCACTTCAGTCATCTTTGAGATGTATTTACTCTTTTATTATTGTGCTTATTAGCGAGAAAGATAATGTTCACTGTTTGATAATTCCCATACTGCCTCTCATTATCTTTTTTGCGATAGATGACCTGCATAGATAATAGTTAATTCTTATAAACCTTTATTTGCATCATGTGGTCTTATTTTGCCTTCCTAGTTAAAGTTCTTATTGTGCCACCTCTTGTCATTGCGACAAAATCGCAGGACGTCTCTGCACTTGCATGCAAAAACCCATTGATCTTGCCTTAACTCTCTCTTTGAAATTTTTTTTGTGACAATATGACAGGCCTAAAAATTCTCGCGAAAATAAAGCCCCATGACATTGCCGTCTAGCGACAAAATCGCAGGACGTCCTTACATTTTCATGTACTGACCCATTGATCTCGTCTTATCTTTGTCTTTTGTATTATTGCCTCTTTAGGATTGTCGCACAAATATGACAAGCCTAAATTTTCTTGCGAAAATAAAGCCTCATGACATTTGCGTCTTAAGACACTTATCAGCTCCCTAATGGAGGGTGCCGCCCTTATCTTCCCCCTGGTTGCCCCTTCATGAGACGTGCCTCTACCATACAAGGTTGGCTCCTCCCATAGGTCTTAACAATAACCGGTTGTTTTCGTGACCTCTTATCCCTTTTGCCTATAGGGCTTATGGTTACGAGACTGTACCCTAAGTGGAGTTTTCTTGGTAGAGTGCAACATCGCCAAGACTTGCCAAGAATGGCGAGACACTTCAAATGCCCCAGGCACTCTTGGATCAGCCGTGTACCTCGGCGCCTTGATCATATTCGACTCCTTAGAAGAGACCTCGGTCGTCCAACCTAAGTCATAAGCTTAGGTTGAAAATCGAGGTACCTCTCGGATGGGCTTTATTGACCCCAAATCTCCGACTCGGAGTTCCGGGCGGTGCAACCTTTCCCAGAGCCATGTTAGCGGGTACCCCCTTTTATGGCACTTTAGGTCTTACATTTGCCTCTTGCGAAATTTTGATTTCGCGAACTAGGGTGTACGCCATAGCAGGTTCGCCCCTTTCTATTATCTCTTCTTCTACATATCAGCTCTTTTGTAATTTCACAATTTCATCTTTGTTACCAAAATAAATTTTTTTTAAATCAAGCATACATTTTTGCAATCATAAAATCAACACCTTCATTCACTCTTACATCTCTTACTTCCTTTATTTTGCGCCTCTAAATTGTTCAAATTTTTTACTACTTCCTTCCCTTTTGCAAAACCGTCATAGTTTCTTTCTTTCGGCAGCATCCGGTTTCGCAACGTCTTTTATTCTCTCTTTTCTATTGCATCTACCATCAATCTTTCCCTTTTTTATTCTTCTTTGATGTTTTGTTTCCAATTCTTCTTCTTCGCAAGATTCCACATCAACTCATAGCATTTCTTTCCTTCAATCCAATCTCCTTTTATGACGCCAACACCACTGGGATGAGGAAACTTGATACATTGGTGGAAAGTCGATGCCACACCTAAAATCTCATGTAACCAAGGTCGTCCAATTAATGCATTATAAAGTGATTCCACATCGACTATACGAGAAAAAATTTGATTGACAATCCTTTCGGTAGGAATTAGCATATGAGCTTCTCCTTTAGGTTTATTGGCGTTACCGTTGAAACCATATATTTTGTAAGTTGAAGGTATTAGATCTTCATCTTTCCTCCCATAGTTTTATAAGTATGATAAAAAAGGATATTCACGGAACTTCGAGTATCAATTAAAATTCTATTGATTGCCCATGAATTCTCAAACTTCATCATCTTCATCATTCGCTAGGCTTTGGGTTAATCTCCAATCTTACCACTAGTGGGTTGTCGTGCATTTCTCCATCCTCGTGTACTTCTTGCGGTAAAAGAAATAATTTTTTGCCATTCTTTCGGTGTGATGTCTTCACAATGTTCATTATTTCTCTATCTTCAGCGTCTCTTTGAAAACCTGTGAGAACGTTATCGTGAAAGTCTTCAATCGTTTTGTAGGAACGTACAATAGAGTTACAAAACAGATTCTTTGCCTTTGTTCCAACTTTTATCACAAATGTTTCTCTTTCCTTTGCTGTATTTGCCTTGTGAATATCTGGTGGAGGTGGTAATGCTTGAGGTTGAGTTTACCCTACTAGAAAGTGATTTAATTTTCCCTGATCTATCATCCTGAGAATGATTCTCTTTATATTTCTGCAGTCATTCGTTGAATGTCCATGGAAATGATGATAAGAGCAAAATTCATTACTTCTGAAGCTTGGAGGTAGTTCACTCCCCATGTTCCATGGAGCGGGTATATTTTACATCAGGATTATAGCTTCCCATATCTTCTCCACACTAGCATTCAAAGGTGGCATTTTGATTTGTTCCCATACTATCCTGTGATTTCGCTGCCCTCTGTTGTAATTTTGCATCTGGCCTCCATAAGTTTCTTGCGGCTGATCAAGTCTTTGGATTTTGTTATTTCCACCACGATTATAGAAATTTTTTTCTCTCTCGAATTCTTCTTGATCATGACTCCCCATAGCTACTAGTTTCTGCTGACTATCACTCATTATCCTCTCTTGTTGTTATTGCGAGGTGCTCGCCACTGTATTTATCAACTTAGGTAACAAGCTTACATTATTTTGCTTTTGAACTTGTGTTATAGCTGGGTATGATTCCATCTCATTGTTTTTCCTCAAGAGCAATATATTCTTCTGGAATTCATGCTCGGTCATTGTGATTGTATTCTTGATTGAAAATTTGAACATATAGCAGGTTGGTTGCGAACATAGCGTTAATGAATGATAGAATGAGATATCTCTCATCCACACGACTAGCCATATCACTACACATTGTCTTCCACCTCGTGGTTAGATGCTTTAAACTTTCACCAATCCTTTGTTTTAACCCAAATACATCTTCAATGCCAGGTCGCGATGAATTTTTACTTATATATGCTCCTAAAAATGTACTCTGCAAATGGTTGAAGGACGTTATGGTATTCTTGGGTAAACCTTCAAACCACTTTAAAGCTTCTCCTGTCAAACTTGATGCAAAATATTTGCACAACACAACATCAGGATTTTCCCATTGTAACATACATCTCACATAAGCTTTGATGTGTTAGGCGGCACAAGTTGTTCCATCAAAAATGCTAGTTAGCTATTTGGTATTTGCACTTTGGTGGTATTCCTCACGATTGTACTTCTCGTGTAAATGGAGTCTTGCGAGCTCTTCTATGGCTTCATCCAAGTGTCTCATGCCTCCTTCTTTTATGTTGTTTAATATTCCTCTCACTTCCACTAACTCTCTCAAAATTTGTTCATTTACATCAGAATTCGATTTCATGGGTCTTTTTAACGCTGTTTTCCGTCTTCAGCATTCCT
This sequence comes from Papaver armeniacum, assembly GCA_023531295.1. Classification (NCBI taxonomy): domain Eukaryota; kingdom Viridiplantae; phylum Streptophyta; class Magnoliopsida; order Ranunculales; family Papaveraceae; genus Papaver; species Papaver armeniacum. Next base: position 24,437 of record JAJJWW010013463.1, read on the forward strand.
CTCTGCTTTGATTTTGTAGTTCATTATTTTCTTCTTCTCTTTCTCTGCGATCTTCTCTTTCACTTCTTTCATGAATTCGCACATGATTACGCCTCTCGTTTTCTTCTTTGCGGTTTTCTTCATTCCTCCTCAATTCTCCTTGTCGCCTTTCAATTCTCCTTTGTATCATATTCTTCATTGATATTACCATTATTGCAATTTTGTAAACGTCTTCTTTCTCGATTATCATGATTGTTCTGGCGAACTGTCTCTAGGAGTTCTCTTTCCTCCATTTCTGCTCTCAGCCTCTCTCTTTCGCAAGCTAGATGTGCTTCTTCAGCATAATATCTCTCTATTTCTTGTTCAATTGTTCGCTAATTCCTTTGAATGTCTCTTCCTTGTAATATTCTTCTTCCTTCTTCCTGATTTTCTTCGCCATCCTGATTATTTTGCTCTTGAGATGTTCATTCCATCGACTTCTATCATTTTGTCCATTTTGGAGAATTTCTCCATGTGGGATATAGCGATCTTCAATCATTTCTCTTCTTTCGCGATACTCTTCATTTGGATTTTGTATTTCTCCTTGAGTATCTCCATTAACATTTACTACGGGAGAATTTCGCCTTATTTCTCGCCTAGTTGACCTTGAGCTTGACCTTGTAGTGCTTCTTGACCTTCTATTCAGTAATCTCATGTTTTCCATCCTCAATTCATGATTTTGTCTTGTCAAATTTGCACGTTCTTCTGCTTCTAATCTCCTCTCCTCGTGTATTCTTTGTCTCAATGACTCTAATGCCTCAATTTCTTCATTTCTATGAATTACTCCTCCAACCATTTCCTGGTCTCTCTCCTATTGTCCATTGCTTCTTAACTGCTGCTCTCTTTCCATTTCATCTTCGGTATCTGATCTCCAAGTATGCACACTAACTCTGTCATAATCTATAGTTTCATTTTGTGCTGGTGTACGTTGAATTGGTGGTTGAATTTGATTTTCTCCATCATTTCTCACATCCATCCTTGAAGTCTCCTCAATTTCATCTCTCTCTCCGCCAGCAAGTCTCTTACTTCTTCTTACAGTTTTTGGTTGTTTTGATTTATTTCTTCTTCTAGCCATTATTCAGTTTTAGTAAGTTGTTGTAAATTATCTATTATTCCAAATTTCTTCGAACCACAATGTCAATCTTCAATCAAACCCTGTTTCCGGCGCCATTATATAGTTGCAGGAAATCCTACAATACATCCCTCACAAGAACTCATAGTATTCAATACATCTTTAAAATCAACAATCAATCCTTTTATTAATTGAGTTAGAAAAATTACAAGAAGGAAAGGAAATCAAGAATATAAATGCTACTCTAAACTTTCTCTCTCCTCAAAAATTTTATCTCCGCTCTAAAAAGATCTCTCCCTCTTAAGCCTTGTTCGACTCTTTATATAGGAAATTACATAGTGGATGACAGCTAAGTTGTCCTTTATTTTCGGATCTGACTTGCGATATTCTCGCGAGTGTACAAATGATAAATCTCGCAACACTCCTAAATCTCGCTAGGTCTTCACATATTTCTCGTGTTCAGGCTGTCGTCATCCATTGCATCATTTTTATTACCAGTCTGCGATATCTTCGCAGTGCGTCGTTCATGGATTTCGCAAGGGTATTGGTGTTGTGATATTCTGATCCTACAACAGCAATACCAAACTAAGCCTAAATTAGTTAATATCACTATTGTTTAGCAAGGTTATGGAAGAAACCACATTTTAAATGGTTTTATAGGGACTAAAGAATTTTAGTTCTCTGCCTTTAAATTGGGGATGGTGGGACCCAAAGGGATTAAATGATAAATGTGTTGACTATCTATTCTATCTATCCTATCTATATATCTATCTATCGAGGCTGAATTGGGGCCCTGGAAAATAATTGGGGACCCCTAGCTACAGGAAAAAAAAAGGTCATGAAATAGTAATTGGGGGTTATCCCTTATCCCAATTTTTTTAAATGGCTAAACTAACCTCAAATCATTAGTGGTAATTAGTAATTAAGTTAAGTTAATTAATTGGTAATTAATTTAGTTAGATTAAAATCAAATTTAAGGATTAAATTTTGTTAATAGAAAAATTGTGTTTTTGTGTTGGAGAGAGGAAGAAAGTGAGGGTCGTTAGGTTGGGAGTATAATAAACTAACGACCGTGAGAGTCGTCATGAATTGGCACGAGAAATAAACGACTACTGATCTTTAGTTATGAAAATCGTCAATCAAGTTTGAAAACATTGACGACTCAATCTACAGATTATGAAAAATTGTTAATCAAGTTTGAAAAAAATGGCGACTCAGTCTTTTAGGTCATCTAGAGTAATTCAAAGACAAGAATGACGACTTTAAATATTTTTTGGATTTCCACTAACGACTGTTTAAATTCCATTGACGACACTTAATTTTTGAAGCTTTTCATTGACGACTCTTTGGTTTCCTATATGTATAATATAAATTCGTTGGTTTAATAAATTGGTCGTTAGTTTGGAATCGTTAATGGTTATCATGTTACTTAACGATTCTTGGAACTTACTGTTAAGTGCATATTTTGCATATTTTTAGTATCGAATCCATGCTAGTAATTTCTTAGATTCTTGCGAATTATTGTATATTACGTTTGTTTTGTGTTATTTATGTTTTGCTAGGTGAATCATCCAAAAGAAGCGAATTGGCACTTAAATGTGCAATAAAAGAAGTTAGCTACAAGCGGAGAAGGGCCAAAGACCTAGTGAAACTCGTTCAAATCTAGGAGTTCGTGCTATCACATTTAAGAGGACAAAAAGACGAAGCCAACGACGAAAGAATGGAGCCAATCCAACATCGTATGAAGAGTCTACAAGCAATTAAGGCGAGCCAAAGTTGCGGAAAGGGAAGAAAGCACATAACTGTTAAAGGCACCCCTATTTCTGTTAGGGACTGTCACCTTCTTCCCCAAGCTAGTCGACTTCTTCTTTTCTCCATGAAGATGGGTTGATGGAATTGTCCGAGTTTGAAGAGCAGCGAATGGTTCAAGCTTCCATTTTCATTCGTAATAGATTGTAGTACTGTTGATGATGATCGACCCTGGGGTAATAACTGAAATGAAGATGGAGAAGGAACATCAGCGAGGGTTGAGAAGAAGGATGGCAGTGTCAATGGATTTTTGCTGGTGATTGAAGCTCGATATGTTGACTGTGAATGAAGAGAGCACTGTTGTACGTAGCCAAACTAATGGAGTTAATGGAGCTGTGATGGAGAAGATCAAGGTGTTGCTGCCATTACCGATGGAGTTGGCAGTGATTATGCTAGTTTGATCAGTGATGATGTTGACGATGGAACGGTATGGAGCTCGACAGTGATGTGGTTGAAAGAATGACGACGGAGGAGTGGAACTCGATGAGGCGTTCTTGCTAGCGACAAAGAAGATGGAAAGGATGATAATGTTTCGTGTATGTCTGTGTTGCTCGAGCTATGATCTTGTAATGCGAGAAGATGATGTTGTGCTATTATCGTTTACGTGCAGTGGATGGCAATAACGAGGAAGATATAGTCGTTGGTGAGGCTCGTGATTAATGAGAGGTTTTCGCCATGATTTCCATTGATGGAAGTGATATTGGCGGTGATGGAATGAGTAAAGCGAGAGATGAGATGATCAGATGAGCTCGAGAAGAAAACAAAGAACATGGTCGTTGTTGTATCAAAGGTATAGTTGCCACCGGTTTATGAGAAGATGGAGCATAGAAGTGATGCTGGACAAGCAGACGGGGTACGAGTTTGTACAAAGGCAGAAGAGAGAAAGTGTAGGTCGAAGTTAAGAAAACTCAAGGAGTTTTCTTTTTCACGAAGCTGGGAGTTCAGTGTATTCTCGGAGGGCCTGGTATACGTGAAGTGTTTTCAAGAGCTGCAAACTCAGATGTTTTGGAAACTCACGGTGATCAGAGTGAATATGAGATGCGAAACGAGAAAAAAATCCGGGGGAAAAATAATTTCATGGAGGTGAGAGTATCGTGAAGTTCAGGAAGAAAAGCGAAAATCCGGGACTTTAAAATTTCACGGAGGCATGATTAGCCGTGAATATGACGGAGGAAAAATAAAAACTCAGGGAAAATAATTTTTCACCGAGGCTCATCTATCCGTGAGAATTGTGAAGGAGTAAAGGGAATAGGCTGTCAGTTCCATGACAAGCCATTAACAAGAAATGGGCTGGATTTCACCAGTTGAATGCAAGCCCAATAGCTACTTTGAGTACTCTTTGCACACGATCAGATTTGGACGTGAATTTCCTAGGCATATTTTGGCAACTTGCCGACCACTTTCGACTGGGATTTAGTGCACGGGCGCAACTACAACTTGGATACCTATAAAAAGGGAATTTATTATAATATCTTATAATCTTTTATCAAGCCATAGGGTTTTGGAGCAATTCATCACCGTAACTATTTCTTTACCATTTTATCATATGAAACTCATGGGTTTTGTTAGTACCATGAGTAGCTAAACTTCTTAGTGATTGGGGATGAATTCTAAGTTCTAGACATGATTTGAGTTATTATATAAATCTATTTTTGAAGTTCTTCACATGATTATTGATTGTTTATACTAATTAAAATAATTATGATTGATTGATAGATTGTTTAGGTGGCCAACTGAATTAATTTGTTGATTCAATCAAATGCTAGTATTGAGTTAGGAGATAAGTAATAGTCGAATAATTCATACAAAGTAGAGAACACAAGACCTTGCAGAGGGATTACGTGTAGTGATTGTGTGTATAAACAACACTAGAAAGTGGACCTTGAGCTAAGAGTCTAACTACTAGGATCAATCTATAGTTCACAAAAGATAAAGCATTCGAGCAAATTACACCTTGAGTGAGCTACTACTAGGTGGTTTCGAAGAATAAAATCTGGTATTGGAGAGCTTCCGTACCCAGTGATATAAGGAATTTAGGGGATATCACTGAGCTGGTTGTTATTCCACGGTTGGTAATAATCTGAGATTAATTGTATTAATGGATGAATATAATAACTTGATGACGGTTTGGTAACGAAGAAGGATTCCCCGATCATATTTCTCTCCATTGCTTGCAACTTAATTATTTTTAATTGCTTTGATTTTGCTTTAATCCTAATCAAAACCCCCATTGTGACACTTTTTGACAACTAAAACTCCCTGCTCTTCGTGGGAACAAACTTGACTTCCATTATATTATTTTTAATTGAGTGGAAATAAGTTACCAAGCAGAGAGGTGGTTTTGCAAACTGAGGAGTCGTTGATGAATATAAATGGTCATTGAGAGAATCAGTAAGGGTCGTTATTTTAGAAATACACCCTTAACGACTCTAACATTCATTTTTAAAGAATGAAGTGTGCGACTCTCACTTCACATTAACATATTTTCCAGCAGGAATCGTTTTCTCCGCCACCCTAATGGTTGACGATTTCTCCAAAGTCCAACATGCATATGAAAAATCGTTAACCAAACATGAAAAATCGTTAAGCAAAGATAAAAAATCGTTAGACAACCAAGCTTAGTGATTAACGACTACAATTTTGAAAATCCAATTTCTCCCATTCAAACCGGAATTTTCAGTAGAACGTCAAATTAAACTGAAACCCAAGTTAGAGTTGGGGTTTTTGTGTTAGATTGAAATGGGGGCCTAGCTTAAGTCTTAATAGGATTTTAGGGTTATTTTTCTCAGAAGGGTAAAATGGTACTTTCACCATCATTTTGGAAGCCCCGTATCTTTTCTGTTGTGGGTATAAATTTGGTGAGGCCCCCAATTATTTTCCAGGGCCCCCAATTCAGCGCTGCTATCTATCTATAACTATTATAAAGCCAACTCCCCTTAGTACTGTTCATGAACAGTACTTGAAGTTGCACTTTTTGAAAATACAAGTCTGTCCTTAGTTATATAGCTTTGCCAAAAATCCCACCTAAATTAAGTGAGACTAGAAAGGTAAAAATGCAAAATCAAATCAAGAGAAAAATAAAAAAAAGAGAGTATGTGTGCGGTGGTCCCATGAGGGGGGAGTAGCCAGTAGGAAAACACGTGAGTAGCTGGAATTTTTGATATTCCGATGTTGCCCTTAGTGTTATAACTCTATTAAAACATACAATCAAAATTCAATGAGACTAAAAAGGTAAAAGTAAAAGAAAAACAAATTAAGAGAAAGAGATAAAGCACGTGCGAAGCGCGTGCCCGCAAACTAGTAACTATTATAAAGCCAACTCCCCTTAGTACTGTTCATGAACTGTACTCGAAGCTGCACTTTTTGAAAATCCAAGTCTGCCCTTAGTTTTATAGCTTTGCCAAAAATCCCACCTAAATTAAGTGAGGCTAGAAAGGTAAAAATGCAAAATCAAATCAAGAGCAAAATAAAAAAAAGAGAGTATGTGTACGCTAGTCCCATGAGGGGGCAGTAGCCAGTAGGAAAGCACGTGAGTAGCTGGAATTTTTGATATTCCGATGTTGCCCTTAGTGTTATAACTCTATTAAAACATACAATCAAAATTCAATGAGGCTAAAAAGGTAAAAGTAAAAGAAAAACGAATTAAGAGAAAGAGATAAAGCACGTGCGAAGTGCGTGCCCGCAAACTAGTTCTATTATATAAAACGAACTCCCCTTAGCAACAGTAATGAATCCAGGAGGGACTTAAGCTAGCTTACGACCTCAACAAACAACAGGTCATTATTGAAAGCGACTCCACCTACATTGTTAGTTTATGTCAAGGAAAAGTACAAGTTCCATGGTTTTTTGTTAATATTTTGGGCGACATTAACTTCTTAGTTCACCAACTGAGTTCCGTTCATTTTGTACATCAATATCGCGAAGGTAGAAAATGAATATATCAGGTACAAAAACGTAATTCTCTAAAAAAAAAAAAAAAAAACCCGAAGATGCAGTTTTTAGTTTCCATTTCTACCCTTAACTTTATTTTCTTTTCTACTCATTACGTAAAATATATCAGGTACAAAAACGTAATTTCCATAACATCAAAATCATTACCCATCCAGACTTAGATCTCCATAATCAGAATGAAATTATAAAAAAAAACAAAACAAATATCTACATTGACCATCGAAAAACTAAGGTCTATATAAAACCTGACTGATCCTAAACTTTAGAACAATAACTGAATCGATTAAGCATCTTTAATCCATAAATCATCAAATAATTATAAGGAAATTATAGAAATTTGTTTAATCAATTAATTCTTTACACAAGTACTAAAGTACATATATATGTGGTGGTCTTCATGGAGGAAAAGCAGTAACAAGGTGATGGTGGAGGTGAAACCAGGGAGCGATGGTGATTTTATCTACGCTTAGCAGGGAAACAGTGGGGAAGAAAAGAGGGAGAAAATAAAAAATGGGAATAAGATTTTAGGATTTTTTTTCGTCCAAGCATTTGGTCAAAGGCGGACTAAACTTTAGCTAGATTATGAGGACCTGTGACAGCTTCCTGCTAGCTAGGGTGAGATTCAAAAAAAATCTTTTTGAAATATGAACCATTCGGAAATCAAAAAAAGAAAGAAATATGAACCATTCGAAAAATGTTACAACGGAACACGTCTCATTCATTTTTGCGACCTATAAGTAAAAAATAGACGTGGCGTGTTATAAGCACAACTTACATGTTGATGAAATATCAGCCATTGACACATGCACGTGCATATGCACGTGACAGACGCTCTTGTATATCTATCTATAACTACTATAAAGCCAACTCTCCTTAGTACAGTTCATGAACAGTACTTGAAGCTGCACTGATCGCTGTCGTAAGCGACACAAATATAATTACACTTTCTTACTACTCAAAATATAAATATAGCGAAGGGCAAGAAAGGATCGATCCCACAGAGAGGTCTAGGTTGTCAAATTGTTTATGGTTTCCTATAAATAACATAGGTAGTTTTGTGATTTTTATATACTAAAATAAAATAAAAGCAAATAAAGAAAAGTAAACAAATAAGATAGAAGAGATATTGGTTAAGGATTTTGTTTTCATTCACTAACATGCTTTTCACAATAACTAGAATTGATATTTAATCTCAACTTTTATCAAAGACCCTAGAATACCTTGATCGCAAGAATATCCCGCAAACCTCCTCATGTCATCAATAAACACATTAAAAGATGCGAATATGAATTCTACCTAAAGGAACAACCTAACGTGTAAAAGCACTAATCAAGTTTAATTCCCTAGATCGTTAAGTTCTATGAAATCAGGCCAATCAAAGCAATCGAACGTGGAAAGCGCACTAATTCAATTTAACAAAGGTTACGATTCACATATGACCATAAGAATATATCACTACAAACCATAATCATATTATGCTACTTGTATCCAAGGAATATCACTTTTGCGTATAATAAACCCTAGACTAGCAATAGATGTGATTAGAAGTTCTACCAATTTGCAACTCGGTCAAAACAATCAATCAATCATGAAACAATATTTTCAGAGAATTGCAAACGATAAATATGAGACAAAACTAATATATTGAATCAAAGAATCATGCTTTGTGAAATCCAACTATTCCATAACCAATAGATAAACTTAGGTACTCATATTCAAGGAGTTCATCACAAGAAGAAAGAGAATTTTCATGTTCTAAACCCTAGAAAACAAGTAGAGAAAGATAATCAAAACGTGGTATATAAAAGATATCCCATAGATAATAAAACTCTTCTCTTTATATAGCTCCACTCCTTCCAAAACTAGGTTTTGTCTTCAAAGTCCATTAGTTGGAAATTCTTTAGGCCCACCATGGAGAGAAACTTAGTGTAGAAATTATGTCCCAAAAACGCTCGGGGAAACGGGATTGTGGCGGAATCCCACCGAGAATCGTCATAGGAAAATATTTCGGTGGCCAAGCAAAGTCAAACAAACCCCATAGGGTCAACGGGTCCGAGGGCCGGTCGGGTCAATCAGGTCGGATCGGGTCAATCATGATCGAAGTCGGGTGAGTCGTGGTCGGTCGAGTCTTACTCGGTGGATAGGTTTGAGTGGCCAAAGCCATTGCACAAAGCTTGTCTTGTGTTGCACAATCCTTGTGCATAGCCGGCCATCATGGCCCCGTGCAACTTCAAACCCCAGTGAGAGCACATTACCACAAATCCAATTGTATTGCATCCGAATCACTCCCTGGATTAAGCACAACCCTTCTCTCAAATTATCACAACTCATTTGAGCTCCATCAAACCCTCAACAAACATCTACCAATCTCGGTTAATGGCTCTTACACCTGCTCTTTCTCCATCTCAGTCACAGACTCACAAACTCCATTTCCAGCTTGCCAGCAATTCAGCCTATAACTCCATGTATTGACAAACACACACCCTGCAAATTCACTAGTATTTACTCCTGCATTTTCAACCTGAGCACAGCCCAGCATCATAACCTGCAATTTCCATCTCATTCCACAGCAGCTACTGCAACAACCATCAACTCAACTGCACACTGCTATATTCATTCCATGCCGCCTTCCACAACAACATCTCAGCTCAATCCCCATTCCTTCATCCATTCATCTCAGAAACAACCACCATTTCCCTGCCATTACATTGTAGCTACCATCTTGGCTTCTATTTGCTTGCACTTAGCCCTTGCAGCATCATTTCACAGCTGTTGCACTTCAGCACATAATCATCCAGTAACATCACCACCGATTGATTAGCTGCAATACCTCAAGACCAAACCCAGCAAAGCAACACAACTCAAGCTCAATAACCTGCAATCATCCTAGCATGCATCTATCATTCATTTCATTTAGGTCCCTTGCTCTCTCACAAACAACCTACCAACTTTACAATTGCATCCTTCCTTGAAATCGAGCAAAGCACTTCTTCTTCCATCAATCTTGCCCCTGAATCTCTCCATCCGGTTCTGACATCGGATTCGGTTCATCATCTTCCAATTTATATCATCACAATCCCCAAATTTGCTCAACCCCAACTCTGAAGCTTCATGTCTTCTTCCATCTGAATTGATATCAACAGATTCACCAGCAAGTTCAAATTAGAGACTAACCCATTTTTCCTAAGCATCAACAGATTCAACATCTCATTGCCATCGAATTCATCTCCAGAAACCCAGCATCTCCATCTTCTCCAACATCAGAAACCAACTCCTTCCTTGTCTCTCGATTCAGTGAAACCTTAAATCATCAATTCGAATCCAATAACAACCTCAACATCAAAATCTCAGCTCGACCACTGACCCATCTTCTTCCTTCTCGGTTCGAACAATACCCTCATCTCTGATAGACAGCAGCCTCTTCTGCTCAGATTCATCGGCAGCAGCATCATTAATTCAAGGCAAACCCTAGTTCTTTCTCCCTGTATTTATCGATTCAACTTGAACCCTGACAGCAATCCACCACCTCTATTCTTCATCCAGATTTGAATCAAACCCTAACAGAATCTCCACCATTTCTGAGGCTTTATAAATCAATTTACAAATCCGAAATTCGATTTCGATCTTAATTTGCCAACAGACTCAATCTCTTCTCACATTCATCACCAGACCTCTCGATTTCAACTCATCTTTGTTTCATGTGAAATTGAAGTGAAAATGATTGAGAAAGAGAATGAAATTCTCGACTAGGGTAATAGAGATGGGATATTAAGACACCCCGAGATAAAATACACCCTTAAGATAGGTGCCCCTTAACGAATCCCGATGGCTCGGCTCCAGATAGTGTTCCTTCAAATAGAGTTGGCCCTTAACCGTGATTGGGCTCCAGATAGCACATGCCTGTGAAATGACACTCTTGCCCTTTGTCTTCAAGTTCTTATTTTGCTCATAACTTCTTCATACGAACTCGGAATGACTCCATTCTTTCGGCATCGTCTTCATATTCTCGTCCTCTACACAATGAAAAGTAGAAATCTTGTATTTGAACGAATTCCAATTGGTCTTTTTGCTCCAAATGACTCCATTGCACCTAATAAACTCAAAAGCACACATAAGATACATAATTTACAAGAAAACTCGCAAAGAAAGCATAAATACTAGATATTAAATACGGTGTATTCTACACCTATCAAATTCCCCCACACTTAGACTTTGCTAGTCCTCGAGCAAATCAAACAAAACAATAAAATACAACAACTCCGTGTCGTCGAGGCTACGGTCACTTTTAGCATAAATAACAAGCCTTTAAACCCCTAGGTGTCCCTAGTGGACGAGTTATAGTCTCGTGAAGGTTTACAAGAGGTATACCTACAAAACCTATATTTCAAACTCCGTCTATTCGTGACAAATCAATGAACGAATCCAAAATGACTACAGGAGGAGGTACCTTGCAAATTCAATTCAATTATTAGTAAATAAACTCTAATTAGATAGTCGAACAAGCCACAATACTCGGAAACTAACAAACCACAATCACAATGAAAAGATTAAGAAGATGGATAAGATGTAGATGTTGGCGAATATTCACAAGTGTTCGATGTTTCCCATATCTGTCGAAGGTCACTGCTAAGATGAACCTAATCCTATTGGATTGAGCTACTTAGTCTTGAATGCTACATCAAATCAATTGGCATATACAAGGGAACCAAGAGTGACTTTATTCAACACAATAATTTTTTTTTTTTTTTTTTTTTTTTTATATGATTGGATCAAACTGGATCCAATTTCTTTTTTTTTTTTTTAGGCGGCATGATTAGATCTTTTGGATCCAAGCGCATGCTTCTTGTCAGCAAGTACATGATAGTTGCCTTGGATCCTGCATTCCACGCTTGTTTAGGCGACGGAAACAGGGACTACGTTTCACACATCTTTGCTATTCCCAAGTGTCTTTTTATTCCGTTTTGGTCTAATTGATCGGTCCTTTTTTTTTTTTTTTTTTTTTTTCATATTTTTTTTTCAATTTTTTGTTTTTTCTTTTTTTCTAGTAACTCAACCACTCTATTTCATCCTAGCAGTAATAACACGTCGATTTTTAGTGACCCACCAAAGCACTTAGAGAACAATAGATAAATATGGAAAAATAAAAATAGAATGCGATATGGTGATATTCCGAGATATGGTAACAACTATCATGTTAATTTGTGATTTACGAGCTATATTCTTCCCTTTTAGTTAATTGGTTCCTCAACTCCTGCATTCAAAATGGTTCCATCCACTAATGATGTCAAAAACAAACTATACAAACATATAAATGCTCCCCCACACTTAAACTTCACATTGTCCTCAATGTGTAAAACCGAAAGTTCTGAATTCTGACGTAACAGCAGATAAAACGCAAAAACTGTGCAAATTGGTAAGGAATTTGGAAAAACTCCATTTCACAAAAGTTGTTCACCTACGTGTTTTCTACACAGTGTCAAAATTTCACAGTGTTTCGATAAACGGTCTGACAGTTATGGTCTCTGGACTGAACTACGCGCAGTCTGAAATTTTCTGACGAAAAGGTATTCGTCCTAATTCTCTTCTAAGATAGATTCCGGACTCAATGAAATTAAACATAGGGATGCAAATATGATATCAAAACAGTAAAAAAAAAAAATAACTGAAACAAAAATAAAAAGCAAAAGGAAAAGAGATACAAAACCGGTGGGTTGCCTCCCATTAAGCGCTTGTTTTATAGTCGTCGGCCCGACTTAGCTTCTTGTAAGATTCATTCCCCATACACCAATAATCTGAAAAGTTGGGGATCCGTCCATAGAACCTGTTTTGGAAACACTAACTTCACACAAATATTAGTAATATAAAGCAAAAGTGAAGCTATGAACCGATAAAAGCTTCCCCCACACTTATTCTTGGCCACACTTGGAAGTGTATAAAGAATATAGACGTCGGGTACATCCACGGTTTCTGGTTCCATAACCTGCATAGTATGAGAATCAAGTGTCTCTAATGGCGGAAAACGAGAAACAAAGTCAGTCAACAATATTCTCGAAGCACATACATTCAAACCAATAAGAGGTAAAGGAGAAGAAATAATAGGCAAAGGGTTAGATAAACCTTTCACAATCTCTTGTATCACGGAATCCTCTTCATCTTTGAAAAACTCAAGTGAATTATTCACCTCTTTTATATCATGGTCCTCTATCAAACCTTGCAACCATTCTTCGTCCGTTTCTGCCGTAACCAAAGTTTCAACATAAACATCATCATTACAATCCTTTGCAAGCTCAATTGGGTCTTCCACAATATTGGTTATAATGGTCTCATTCTCAACATACTCCTCTTTGTTGTTGTAAGGCACATACTCTTTTGCGGATCCAAATTTTATCACAAGAAACTTTTTTAGAACACTCATAAATGCATCATCCTCAAGCTCCACCCTTTGAATAGGCTCTTGATCATTATTAAGATCAATGCTTGAGTAATCTACACAAGTGTCAACGTATTCCTCTTCATCTTCATCTTGATCCAAAAAGACTCCTCGGAGATGTCACCATGAGTTGTTTCAAGCAATGTATCATAATCACCGTCACTATCATAGTCAACATAAGATTGTTCCTCGCTGAATTTAGTGTTGTTAATCTCAAACTCATCCTTTTGAATAGGTGAATGATCATTATTACGATCAAGAGTTGAGTTAACTACACAATTATCCACACAAGTGTCCAAGGATTGGCCTTTTTCAACATTAGCATCAATCAAATATTCATCACAAACCATATGCACATTAGAATTATCCATATCTTCCTTGTATTGATCAATGCCTCTTCGCAAGATAGCCATACCTTCACGAAGTTCTTGGAGTTGCTCGTTTGTAGTCTCTTTTGCTTTTTGAAATTCCTCTTGTAAAGGTGGAAACTTTATCTATAAAATTAGAGACTTTTTGTTCACGAGCATAAGAATCCTCCCATCCTTGTTGTTGTTCACACACATACTCACCATAAGGTTGTTGAGGAAAACCACAAGGTTCCATGGAATATTGGTCATAACCAATAAATTGGTTTTGATTATACCCATGGAATTGGTAGTTGTCGTATTGTTGAGGTTGTTGAAAACCGTATCCATTGTTCCAATATGCTCCTTCCATAGAAATAAGCACACTGAAATAATTCTCAAATCAAGGTTAAAACCCGAGAAAATAAGAAAAAAAAAATAAAACAAAAACTAAATACAAAAATAAGAAACCAAAAACAATTGACAACCGATGCCTCCCGGCAACGGCGCCAAAAATTTGATCATTGTCGTAGCGACACAAATATAATTACACTTTCTTACTACTCAAAATATAAATATAGCAAGGGCAAGAAAGGATCGATCCTGAGAGAGGTCTAGGTTGTCAAATTGTTTATGGTTTCCCTATAAAACACGGGTAGATTTTGTGATTTTTATAAACTAAAATAAAATAAAAGCAAATAAACAAAAAGTAAACAAATAAGATAGAAGAGATATTGGTTAAGGATTTTGTTTTCATTCACTAACATGCTTTTCACAATAACTAGAATTGATATTTAATCTCAACTTTTATCAAAGACCCTAGAATACCTTGATCGCAAGAATATCCCGCAAACCTCCTCATGTCATCAACAAACACATTAAAAGATGCGAATATGAATTCTACCTAAAGGAACAACCTAACGTGTAAAAGCACTAATCAAGTTTAATTCCCTAGATGCGTTAAGTTCTATGAAATCAGGCCAATCAAAGCAATCGAACGTGGAAAGCGCACTAATTCAATTTAACAAAGGTTACGATTCACATATGACCATAAGAATATATCACTACAAACCATAATCATATTATGCTACTTGTATCAAGGAATATCACTTTTGCGTATAATAAACCCTAGACTAGCAATAGATGTGATTAGAAGTTCTACCAATTTGCAACTCGGTCAAAACAATCAATCAATCATGAAACAATATTTTTAGAGAGAATTGCAAACGATAAATATGAGACAAAACTAATATATTGAATCAAAGAATCATGCTTTGTGAAATCCAACTATTCCATAACTAATAGATAAACTTAGGTACTCATATTCAAGGAGTTCATCACAAGAAGAAAAAGAGAATTTTCATGTTCTAAACCCTAGAAAACAAGTAGAGAAAAGATAATCAAAACGTGGTATATAAAAGATATCCCATAGATAATAAAACTCTTCTCTTTATATAGCTCCACTCCTTCCAAAACTAGGTTTTGTCTTCAAAGTCCATTAGTTGGAAATTCACCGGCCCACCATGGAGAGAAACTTAGTGTAGAAATTATGTCCCAAAAACGCTCGCCGGAAAAGCGGGATTGTGGCCGGAATCCCACCGGAATCGTCGCCGGAAAATATTTCGGGTGACCAGGCAAAAATCAAACCGGCCACCGGGTCAACGGGTCGTGACCAGGTCGGGTCAACTCAGGTCGGGTCGGGTCAATCACGGGCCGAGTCGGGTGAGTCGGGGAGTCGTCAGTCTTACTCAATTTGGATAGGCCGAAGTGGCCAAAGCCATTGCACGGGCTTGTCTTTGTGTTGCACAATCCTTGTGCATAGCCAGCCATCATGGCCCTGCAACTTCAAACCCCAGCTGAGAGCACATTACCACAAATCCAATTGTATTGCATCTGAATCACTCCCCTGGATTAAGCACAACCCTTCTCTCAAATTATCACAACTCATTCACGACTCCATCAAACCCTCAACAAAGCATCTACCAATCTCGGTTAACGGCTCTTACTGCTGCTCTTTCTCCATCTCAGATCCACGAGACTCACAAACTCCATTTCCAGCCTTGCCCGACAATTGACCTATAACTCCATGTATTGACAAACACACACCCTGCAAATTCACTAGTATTTACTCCTGCATTTTCAACCTGAGCACAGCCCAGCATCATAACCTGCAATTTCCATCTCATTCTATTTTCCCTGTAGCTACTGCAACAACCATCAACTCAACCTGCACCTGCTATATTCATTCCATGCCTGCCTTCCACAACAACATCTCAGCTCAATCCCCATTCCTTCATCCATTCATCTCAGAAACAACCACCATTTCCCTGCCATTACATTGTAGCTACCATCTTGGCTTCTATTTGCTTGCACTTAGCCCTTGCAGCATCATTTCACAGCTGTTGCACTTCAGCACATAATCATCCAGTAACATCACCACCAGATTAGCTGCAATACCTCAAGACCAAACCTGGCAGCAACACAACTCAAGCTCAATAACCTGCAATCATCCTAGCATGCATCTATCATTCATTTCATTTCAGTCCCTTGCTCTCTCACAGCAACCTACCAACTTTACAAACTTTCAAATGCATCCTTCCTTGAAATCGAGCAGCACTTCTTCTTCCATCAATCTTGCCCCTGAATCTCTCCATCTGGTTACAGCATCAGATTCGGTTCATCATCTTCCAATTTATATCATCACAATCCCCAAATTTGCTCATCCCCAACTCTGAAGCTTCATGTCTTCTTCCATCTGAATTGATATCAACAGATTCACCAGCAAGTTCAAATTAGAGACTAACCCATTTTTCCTAAGCATCAACAGATTCAACATCTCATTGCCATCGAATTCATCTCCAGAAACCCAGCATCTCCATCTTCTCCAACATCAGAAACCAACTCCTTCCTTGTCTCTCGATTCAGTGAAACCTTAAATCATCAATTCGAATCCAATAACAACCTCAACATCAAAATCTCAGCTCGACCACTGACCCATCTTCTTCCTTCTCGGTTCGAACAATACCCTCATCTACGATGAAGCAGTGCCTCTTACGCTCAGATTCATCGGCAGCAACATCATTAATTCAAGGCAAACCCTAGTTCTTTCTCCCTGTATTTATCGATTCAACTTGAACCCTGACAGCAATCCACCACCTCTATTCTTCATCCAGATTTGAATCAAACCCTAACAGAATCTCCACCATTTCTGAGGCTTTATAAATCAATTTACAAATCCAGCATCTGCCTCGATTTCGATCTTAATTTGCCAACAGACTCAATCTCTTCTCACATTCATCACCAGATCTCTCGATTTCAACTCATCTTTGTTTCAGGTGAAATTGAAGTGAAAA
Organism: Papaver armeniacum; assembly: GCA_023531295.1. Lineage (NCBI taxonomy): Eukaryota > Viridiplantae > Streptophyta > Magnoliopsida > Ranunculales > Papaveraceae > Papaver > Papaver armeniacum. The sequence goes on from JAJJWW010013463.1 coordinate 41,414, forward strand.
TGATTGAGAAAGAGAATGAAATTCTCGACTAGGGTAATAGAGATGGGATATTAAGACACCCCAGATAAAATACACCCCAAGATAGGTGCCCCTTAACCTTGGCTCGGCTCCCAGATAGTGTTCCTTCAAATAGAGTTGGCCCTTAACCGTGTTGGGCTCCAGATAGCACATGCCTGTGAAATGACACTCTTGCCCTTTGTCTTCCAAGTTCTTATTTTGCTCATAACTTCTTCATACGAACTCGGAATGACTCCATTCTTTCGGCATCGTCTTCATCTTCTCGTCCTCTACACAATGAAAAGTAGAAATCTTGTATTTGAACGAATTCCAATTGGTATTTTTGCTCCAAATGACTCCATTGCACCTAATAAACTCAAAAGCACACATAAGATACATAATTTACAAGAAAACTCGCAAAGAAAGCATAAATACTAGATATTAAATACGGTGTATTCTACACCTATCATGCACTTTTTAAAAATCCAAGTCTGCCCTTAGTTTTATAGCTTTGTCAAAAATCCCACCTAAATTAAGTGAGGCTAGAAAGGTAAAAATACAAAATCAAATCAAGAGAAAAATAAAAAAAGAGAGTATGTGTGCGGTGGTCCCATGAGGGGGCAGTAGCCAGTAGGAAAGCACGTGAGTAGCAGAAATTTTTGATATTCCGATGTTGCCCTTAGTGTTATAACTCTATTAAAACATACAATCAAAATTCAATGAGGCTAAAAAGGTAAAAGTAAAAGAAAAACAAATTACAGAGAAAAAGATAAAGCACGTGCGAAGCGCGTGCCCACAAACTAGTATTATATATATCTATAACTATTATAAAGCCACCTCCCCTTAGTACTGTTCATGAACTGTACTCGAAGCTGCACTTTTTGAAAATCCAAGTCTGCCCTTAGTTTTATAGCTTTGCCAAAAATCCCACCTAAATTAAGTGAGGCTAGAAAGGTAAAAATGCAAAATCAAATCAAGAGCAAAATAAAAAAAAGAGAGTATGTGTGCGGTGGTCCCATGAGGGGACGTGCTTGATAGGAAGCGACGTGAGTAGTGGAATTTTTGATATTCGATGTTGCCCTTAGTGTTATAACTCTATTAAAACATACAATCAAAATTCAATGAGGCTAAAAAGGTAAAAGTAAAAGAAAAACAAATTAAGATCAAGAGATAAAGCACGTGCGAAGCGCGTGCCCTACAAAGTAGTATTATATAAAGGGAACTCCCCTTAGTTGAAGCTGCAAAATCCGTTTCCCGCTTTGCCCCTATCAGATATTTCCATGAACCCACCTTTTTGATATTAATTAGGGACAGATTGGACTATTGACGGATTTATTTTTCTAAAAGGTAGAAAATGAATAAATACAATATTAGTATTTTATGTTCAAACCTCAAAACTCGTATTGAGAAATAGAAGATAACAAACGTGTTTCAGTCTCCAAACATTTTTTGAATTCAATCATTTTTTTTAAATTCAAGCTAATTAAATGCAATGAATGGGTAGGAGACTAACTAAAGTTCCTTAGGAATCCCAAACTTTGCACCGAGACTGCAAGGATCGACATCACTACGTTATTAACGCAATGAATTCAATCCTTCCGTTTTCAGGATTGTCGGATCGTTTACCCTCCAATGTTATTAACGCCCAAGTGGGTTGGTGGTGATTTGGTCTAGTTAAGTCAGTTCAGTATGTAACTCTCCCTGTCTCTTCGTTTTCTTTCCTTTTTCTTGAAAACACCACTCCGTCTCTCTCGGTCTCTCTCTGAGAACGAAATCAACTCTTTTACAGTAAATCACTCTCTCACACACTAAAACCCCCATACACTTCACTGATGTTATTGTATAGCTAATTAATCAAGCTATCTTCATATCCTTTAATTAATCAGATCGAATGAACATACTTGGAAACAAAAAACTCAGATTTGGCTATTATTGTATAGCTAGCTAATTAATTAAAGGATGTTCATATCGCCTTTCTACCTTTCAAAGCAAAACGGTAATTACCGGAGATTTGTATAGATATTCTCTCAAAATACGGCATAATCCGGTTGCTAAAAATACGTTTGGATATAACTGCCGTCTAACCAAACCAAGGTTAACTGACGTCACAAACTGCGGATGCTGTCATTAGTCGTGCTAGATCATATTTGCTCTAGCAGTGCTAGATCATATTTGCTCTAGCGAGTGCTAGAGCAAAATATTTACGGTTATTTTAGTAAGCATCCAGACTCGTTTACCTTGTAAAACGAAAGAAGTCGGCAACCATGGAGGTGAGTAATCCCCTCTCCATACCCTCACTGACCTACTAATCATATTATTGCTGGAAAAACTGGGTTGCAATGGAAGATGAAATAACAGAGGAAAAGGTTGTTGTACTCCAAACTTTCAAGGCTCATACGATTTCTTTTAGACAATTATTTCTACCCTCCCAATAAATTGGTGATTACAACAGGTATGCGAAATAATGCCTTGAGGATACAATGAAAGCCCTACAACGGAAATTGAATTCAAGGTTTGTACCCCTTGATCCAATCAAGAACACATGTGAACAAAACCGATGATGCTTGAGAAAAGAAAGAGAGAAACGAGAAAAGGTTTTTTTAGATATGTCTTAAACGAGTTTTGGGAGATGCTATTTATGGAGGTTTCGCATCTGTTGGGAATAGACATGTTTTTCACCAACGGGTTTCTACAAAACGATGAGTCTCTTCATCATCGGACATCGATGGCGTCTGTTGGATTTGAATATTCGGATATGTTTGTAACGGTCGAAAGCTATTCACGTACCACCAATTATTACTTACCTTTTATGTATGCGCGGATGTAGGTAGTTGATGTTGAACCACGTTACGTACTTGTATGACTAGTCAAAATTGCTTCATAACCTATGTGACTAGTCAAAATTCAAACCCGAAGCACAAAGAGAAAGCACAAATTCAGAATTTAGGTGAAACTCTATCTCATGAAGACGAAGATAATATTAGAGGACAACTGGTGAATCTGGTAGAAATGGGGTATGATGTTAAGAAATTAAGAAAAAGATTTGATTCATTAGTTGAAATTGCTAAAAAAGATCGAGAATTGGAGAATGAATTGGATGCTATAAACGCTGAAATGCTTCAACTAGGAATCATTCAATCTCGCATTTCTGAATTAGAGAAAGAGAAGGAGTCGTCGAAAAATCAGCTTACTACTACGAAATCATAAATTACTTTGCGTTGAAGTCTAAAGTGGATAGGCAGGAACATCGAGCAGATTGTTGGACAAATTTAGGTCCACTTTGGAATGGATATATGGATGTGATCCATGGCATTCGATGATACCAATTAAGTGGAGTTTGATCTTTAGTTTGTTTGATTTTTTGTGTCGCGTGTATTAGTTAAATATTTTTCCTTTTTGTTAGCAAACATTTGATTAAGAGTCTTGGTTGTTTTTCATTCCATATTTGCTGAAACTTTATTGGTGTTTTCGTTATCTTTGTAGATAGATACTTCAAATCCTGCGAAGCTAGGTTGTACGACTATGAAAGAATTTGAGGAATCATATCAAATTAGGTGAATTTTGATAACCAAAGAATACGGGAAGCAAGCCCAAGAAAAAAAACTAAAAGCCCAACCAAGCAGCCAATCAAGCAATCTTACATTTTTGTTTAACATAATTTTTGCATCTTTAAATGACCAGAACACGACCAATAGAATTTCGACAAGGATTTTCTTCTTCTACAAAAGTCGTGGTTGCATTTTAAAAAAAATGGCAAACTAACCATGAGCAAAGCCAGAGTTAAGCTCATCGAAATAATACTTGCATATCCAAAATGCCATATACCCTCATTCAGGTCGGAGAAATTTGCACAAACAAGCGAGATAAAGGGGTTACTTCGGATAATAGAGGCCAGACTTGAATATACATTTACATCTTGTCAATTCACCACTCATGAACTTTGCTGGACTTGTCTCAGATAATAACATATTTCAATATCGACCGATATAACATAGCTTTGACAGTAGAGGATTGCCTTAAATCATTCATCCACCTTCATTCTTCCAAGCCGCAGATGCAACATATAAACTGCATAATACCACAGAATATCACGACATATAACCAATAAAATGTTCTTCAATCCAGATACATTACCACCTCCATATCCAACATCAATTCAGAATTAGATGCAAACCGGATATATATAGGGCTAAACACAAAAAGAACAACGACGTAAGGTGTGAATTTTTTTACAAAAAATACTCTTTGCGTTGTGGTGTTGATGTCTGCAAAATCGAAACAAACTGGGTTATGAGATTAGATCAGGGTCATGAACTGAATTAGATGGAAAAAAAAGGCAAAGAAAATTCTTAAGGATAAAATTATAGGGTTTCCATATGTTTACCTTTTTAATTCGAAGAAACCAAACCATTATATAAACAAAATTCGAAGAAACCTAACAATTTTTTTATGAAGAATATTCTTTGCGTTGTGGTGTTGATGGATGCAAAATCGAAACAAACTGGGTTATTAGATTAGATCAGGGTCATGAACTGAATTAGATGGGAAAAAAAGGCAAAGAAAATTCTTAAGGATAAAATTATATGGTTTCCATATGTTTACCTTTTTATAATTCAGCGCGATTAATTCGAAGAAACCTATAACCATTATATAAACAAAAACTGATTTGGAATAATAAGGAAATCCTTTTCTTTTTGCGGAATTTATTCTTGATATAGGACCGTGAAGATATCTTATGAAGCCTAACCGTATCAGGAAGCCCAACGATGCGATGGAATGACCCATATACTTTTATATAAAACATATAACCAAAAGATCGAGCATGGGATAGCGAAATCGATGGTTGTAATTGTCCACATACACAAGGGGGACTTCTTTTTATAATATATAGACAGATATGTAAATATATTTTCTGAAATATCATACAACATAAGAGAAATACACAAAACAGGCTGTCTTTTGCACCACATTTCATGTGATCAATCTTCATGTGAAGAATATAAACTAACATATTAGTTCAGGTGAAGAATATAAACTACACATCACATTGACTAACAGTAATATATGTCGACTTGATGGTGTTTGTCAGACAAATTCTTAGTACCCATTTTTTGTATTGATAGACGATTATGTTTTGATCTTTCAGTTTCTTGACTAGCTACAAACCAAAGATAACTATCAACAACTCCATTGTAGACTTGAAAAACTCGAATGCCTTATTATCATGGTTTTCCATAGATTCACCTATGGTTTACAGCGAATTAAAGAATTTGAAAGATCAAATGGAAATTTCTCCAGGGGTTTTAAGTGTTCATCCGTCATTAATTAACTTCTTCAAGTCGCTTGCAACACTGCACAATGGTCCAACAGAACTGTAGTTGCGGGATTTCCCACACTACACCCCTCACTATATTTTGTAGATCTAACTCTTATTAATTATCTAACTTTCAAATATAAGTGCTAGAAATTTAAATAGACACATAAGATTTTTACGTGGTTCGATCAATATGATCTACATCCACGATTCTTCACTATGATTGTTGAGGTTACATAAGAATTACATTTACAATCTCCATTAATGGATATTTTCTAGAGCTCTTGATCTAATTATTTGGGGAAGAAGATGATAAAGAAAATAAAGTTTTTCTTTCCCTAAATTGTCTAACCTCTCTCAAGTGTATCCCCCCTTTCTCTCTCCTGCTCTCTTTTTTATATAGGTGTTTACATAGTGGATGACAGCTCACATACGACTCATTTCTCTCGAGAGCTCTTTGATAATTCGCAGGCTCTCGCTACCTCCTCTCGAGACATTCTCTCGAGCCCTTTGATGATTTCGCAGGCTCTCGCTACCTCCTCTCGAGACATTCTCTCGAGCCCTTTAATGATTTGCAGGCTCTCGCTACCTCCTCTCGAGACATTCTCTCGAGCCTTTAAGGATTTCATGGGCTCTCGCTACCTCCTCTCGAGACATTCTCTCGAGTCTTTCTACCTCCTCGCGAGTTATGAAAAATAATGAATCTCGCAAGCTCTTCTCGCGAGTTAAGGAAATAATTGAATCTCGCATGCTAAGAAAATATGTTGTGCGATATTTGAATCCTACAAGAACTCTTATAGTAACACTTGGTATTTGAGTTGCTCTTTTTAGCCTAAATCAAACAACAGTGTAAAAGTGATAAATGTCGGATACTTTCATAAATTCAACAAAATTCTTAACAATGTGTGAAACAAAATTCCAACCAACCAGAAACTTACTCAATCCTCCATGTGAAACTATAAGGTGAAGTGAGGTTGTGGTCGAGGTTAATCGCATGCCTATTGAAGAAATTAGTAAAACAATTACTTCGTTAAAACAACATGCTTGCAAAAGAAAAAGACCAAAGCGAGAAATGTATTTACGTTTCATTGTAGGAAATATATTGTTGCCGGAGATGCGAGGAAGAAAGATAAGTATACTTAAGTTTTTAACAATTATTAACAAGCATTAAGATAGAAGATTGAACGATTCTCCGGCAACAGTAATTGCCTCCGATAGAAGGTAAAATGAACGATTCTCGGGCATACGCAAAGTTGGAAGTTTTGTGTGCTTTCTAACGCTATTGATTAAGAAGAATACATTGGAGATCAAGCATTAGTATTGAGCATTCGGAAAGTTAAGGGTTTTGTGCTTTTGTTGATGTTTTTTTATTTGTAATAATGATTTAGCTTAATGTGTTGGGTGCGGGAGATGTAATTCAGTATACGAATATTGGAACTACCATTTAATCCAGCAATACATGAAAGGTAACTAATAATACGATTAGTAGGTCAATGAGGGTATGGAAAGGGGATCATTTACCTCCATGGTTGCCGACCTCTTTTGTATTAAAAGGAAAAAGTGTCTGGATGGTTACCAAAATAACCTTAGCTTAACTCTGAAGCACTCTTGGTCTTGGAGCTCTGGAAGAGACACATCTTGATTGGTACATGCATTTTGGTCTTAGGGAATATGTCATTATCAACCGAAATGATGCATTGGTTAGGGAATATGTCATCATCAATTCACCTCCCTCCATCACTTTCATCCCCGACCACCTCTGAGCATAGCCACCTTCTCAGCTTCCTTCAATCAATCTCCTAGTTTCTATCTCTCTCCATTTTATCTTCTCCCTTATCAAATACTGTAACCCTAGAAGCTATGATTGAGAGAGATAAGACTAGTGTTTGTTCATAGCTGTAGAACATCAAATCAAGTAGTTGTAAATTGAATTGCAGAAAATCATGCCCGGATTAGTCGGTGCACCGAAGAAAAGGCGAAAAGGTACCTAGCTAAGTACCGTGTGAGTGATGGGGTTGGGCTAACTTTTTCCCATCCATATTGCAATGCAGAGAAAGTGACATTTCTGCCGTCGGATCCCCTCTCGGTGTACACTTAGAAGTGTATGTAGCAAAGATGATAACAAAAGACCACTATAGTAAAACCTCTCCGGAAGAATACACCATATAAGAATAAACTCCATATAAGAATAAAATTTCTGGTCCTGAGTTGGGCCAGTTATATTTAAGAATAAACTCCATATTGGAATAAGTCATAATTTTTTCCAGTCCCGTCTTAAGGAACCTACCTCCATATAAGAATAATTGATATTATAATATAAATAATATAGGTCTTGTCTTACATCGAGTTCAAGATGAAGAGATTCTTGTAACCATTACAAGATCATTTTTCTTCAAAATGGATTCTTTGCTTTTCTTTTCACAACTTAATGCAAATATATTTCACTCGAAAGATTTTATTTGTCAATTGTCGATGTCCAAAGTTATTTTACGATTACCTAGGTATATTTTTGTGCTTCCTATGCATATGTATGTATTTTCCCAAGTACATTTATGAAAATTATTCTTTTGGTCTATTCGGGGTATACCTCCATATAAGAATAACCCCCATATAAGAATATTTTTTTGTGGTCTCAGTAGGATATTCTTATACGAGAGGTTTTATTGTACATTGGCTCTCCTTATTTTGGTATCTACAGAGAGTGGAGAGAGAGACCGAAAGGTCTTATCAGTCTACTTTGTTAAAATGTTCCAAAGATTTCTCACCGTAAATGTTGTAGCGGAATAATGTCAAGTGGGATGATGTCATCATATGTCCCAAGATGATCAATATTCAGCATTTCGGTGCGAATGGGACTCGGTGTTTTCCTCTTCCGATGTGACAGAGATTCAACTGATTTTCTTTACCATACAGTTATCTAGAGGTTGTGATAATGGAATAATGATGATGGTGAAACAAAATTAGTAAGCTTTTAGAATCTTGGGGATATCAACGTAAACCAACTTGCATAATACTAATTAATAACATCTATTTCTTGAAATAAGGGCATACATCATCATCATTTTCCCACCTTCCTCTTGTTTGCATGATTTGAAATTAATTAAGCAATTCAGAATATTGCATGTGTTTCACTTTCTTTGTTTCGTTAACAGTAACTGCTGGTGTAACCATTCAGGATTTCAGGTCGATATGTTTTAAAGGTTTCTCAAATATAATGTCATAACGAAAACGTGCATCACACCTAGATCGCGCTAACTTCCTTGTGGTGTCGCACCATAATTATAACTTTTACATACTGTATAGGTTGGTACACGAGTAAATTAATTACGTGAAATATAGTGCACACAACAGTTTTCACTTTGCAACCTATACTATTATTTAGTCCTTTTTGACCATACAAAATCATGTTTGCATCCATTGTAATTGTTTATGTATATCTGTTCTTAATATAGTCAATGACCACACAGAAGAAATTTATGCTTTGGATTCGCACAGTGACAACACCTCACTCTATCAACCTTCGCACAAATATATGGTGCTTGAAATGAGGGTACACCTTATCTCCATTTTGTTGCCTTCTTTTTCCTTGGACTTTTGTGAAGCAAAGAAAGGGAAAAGGCACTTGGCACATCTTGATTCGTATATATATTTTAGAATGACGGAAACCACCTATGTGAGTAGATGTTTAAATAAAAACAATTACAATCTCGTTGTTTATGGATTTATTCTTTTCCATAGAGAAATGATGTTGTTTCACAACTTATTCTCTCACCGGTCGCTCAAACTCTATTTCTTGAAATGAGGGAATAGGTCATCATCATTTTCTTACATTCCTCTGCGCGACATGATTTGAAATTAAGCAATCTAGAATATTGCTTGTGTTTCACTTTCTTTGTTTAGGTAATTGTATCTCATGGTGTAACCCCTTTAGGATTTCAGGTCGAGTGTTTTAAAGGTTTCACAACTCTAATGTCATAACGAAAAAAAATTAAGGTGGGATGATGTTGTGGTCGACACACGTAAATCGCACAATCGTCCCGCCAGCGTCGCACCTTATTATGTATTGTGGTGCACGAATAATTAATCACGTGAAACATCGTGCAAAGGAAACTTTTCACTCTAAAAACTATATTATTATACGGTCCTTTTTCCCCATACAAAATCATGTTTGCATCCTCTGTAAATGCAAATTAACTAGATTCTACTCCCACAACAAACACCACACTCATTCTCTCAATGACCGCTTACACATCTATTGCTTGAAATGAGGGCATACGTTATCAACCTTTTCTTACCTGCTTCTTCTAGGATCTTGATTAGAAATTAAGCGATTCAGAATATGTTCATGTGTTTCGCTTTGGATGGTTTGTTATTTGTCACTAATGGAGACAGAATATATAACCATCCAGCAACTCAGGTCAAAATGTTCCAAAGATTTCTCATATTAAATGTTGTAGAGGAATAATGTCAAGTGGGATGATGTCATCATATGTCCCAAGATGATCAATATTCAGCATTTTAGTGCGAATGAGACTTGGTGTTTTCCTCTTCTGATGTTTTTGTTTTTAGTCAATCGGAGACTGACAGAGATTCAACTGATTTTCTTTACCATACAATTATCTAGAGGTTGTGATAATGGAATAATGATTTATTTATTTATTTTGAAGCATAATAATGGAATAATGATGATGGTGAAACAAAATTAGTAGGCTTTTAGAATCTTGGGGATATCAACGTAAACCAACTTGCATAATACTAATTAATAACATCTATTTCTTGAAATGAAGGCATACGTCATTAACCTTATCTTCTTACCCCTTTCTTCTTGGAACTTGATTATAAATTCTGCAATTCAGAATATGTTCTTTCATTTCAGTTTGGCCCGTTAGTTAATTGTCATTAATAGAGTCTTAATATAGCCATTCAACAATTCAAATTAGAATGTTTCAGAGATTTCTCAGCGTAAAATGTTGTAGCGGAATAATGTCATCATATATCCCAAGATGATCTATATTCATCATTTCAGTAAAATTGGGACTCAGTGTTGTAGCGGAATAATGTCATCATATATCCCAAGATGATCTATATTCAGCATTTCAGTAAAAATGGGACTCGGTGTTTTCCTCTTTGAATGTTTTTGATGTTTTTAGTTAATCGAAGACTGACAGAGATACAAATGTTTTTATTTTGAACACAATTATGCAGCAGCTGTAATAATAGAAGAATGACGATGGTGAAACTCAATTAGTAAAACAGTATAGAATCTGAGGCATAATAACGTAAACCAACATGCGTAATAATTAATAAAAGAGATTTACCTGATTCCCGTACTAAGATGAAGCTAGTTGATGTTATCATATGTCCCAAGATGATCAGAATTGTTAGTTAATGTGACGTGCAGTTTATATTCTTCACATGAACTAATATGTTAGTTCATGTGATGTTTCTGTTTTGCACCAAAACCTGTGTAACCTATCACCAATATTAGGTCATGTAGCGCCCCCTAAGCTAGCAGCTGACTAATCCAAGAGATTAGCTAAATAAAGAGGCACTAAAAATCTAAATCATTTACTTAAACATTCAATTTAGAAACCTGCTACAAAAACTTAACCCAAAACTCACCCGCTCAGAAATATATATACAAGTACTTCTCTCAAGTGATACATATACAATAGTCATTTGGTTTGCGAATACAATATACAAGGTAATAAATATAACTGAAGACTCAACGCCACAAAGCTTCCGCTGCGCAACTCTTATCCGTCTCTGAAACTGAATGTGGGAAAGGGTGAGCACATCATCCCTAAAAGGGGTGCCCAGTAGAAATAACAATTAACTTTCAAGTAATCATTAATATGATTTAAAAACAATGCAGGTTTTCTCGGAAGACGATAATACACGGAAAGATAGCAAAACATATTGTAGAAACTTAACTTTTTCAAAGTAATTTAAAAGACAATAAACATTCATATATGAGATGTGTGTTGCCGCACATAAAGAAGAGTAATATTGATGCCAATTTCACACCGATTAGGTAATATTGCGGTATATAGCCCTAACCATAGAATGAGATATAAAGGAAGAATAATTTTGGCCATGTATTATTGCGGTGTATCGCCCTAGCCATAAAATACTGGATATTGTGTCGGCACACATCTCATACCACACAAAGGTATGCATGAATTTCACAAAAGACAAATTTGTAAAACAATAATGAATACAAGAGAGTTCGTTATCGATTCCCACCTCTTTTGATGACAAGCCTCGCATACCTTAAGGTCCATAATCCACTGGTTCGTTCTTCACATCGATCGTTGTTAATACAGAGTAACTGTTAATCACACAATCACTCTAAGAGATTACCCAAAACGCTCATACAAGGCTCATAACACAATCTCATACAATTATCTGGTTATAAGCAAAGTGAACTATCTAATGGTTCTAAGCCCATTTATGTTTCTACATCTTTTAAGTATCTAACTTTAGCACAACTAAGGTTTACTTATAGAATAGGGTTGATTCTATAGTTCATTAGATAAGTCTCATGACTATCTACAACTTTGTAGAATGAACCTAAGGTCAATTCGGACCATAAAGGGTCCAAAACATCAAACTAAGAATACAAGGTATTAAGCCCAAGCCCATTAGGCCTGAACTGGCACGTCCCATAAATCTAAGGCCTGGTCCAACAGAGTAAACTGATGGTCAATAACGGTCCACCTCCAAGGTCAGGTCAACAGTCAAGGTTAAATGGTCAACTCGGTCAAGGTCTGGTCTTGGTTTACCAAGTCAACTCAGGGTTAGTCTGATTTAACTCAGTCAGATGGTCTGAGTCAGATAAGTCAGCTAGACTGACTAGGATGACTAATAGGTCAAATGCCTAAGCCAAACTTCTAATGCATAATCATAATGCAACACCAGACATGTTAACACCATAATATGAATTTTTATCTGCAACAAGCCTTTCAATTATAACATTTCTAAACACACTTCTGCAACACTAATCTAATCCTCATACTTTATGAACTTCATTACAGATAACAAAACACTTTCAACCTGAGTTTCTATATGTTCACTTGAACTCAGATCCTCTCATTCCTGCCACTGTAATACAACTCAACATTGTTGCAACAATCTGCAACACCAGTTCCACCAAACTTCATTTCTTCAGTTGATCAATCATACTAGTCCTTCACCGTCCTTCACTATTTCAGCTCCAACAACTACACTTGCATTACCGACTCAATATCCAGCCATTCTTCATATCTTCATAACAACAACAACATCATCACCAATACCTTTCCATATCCGGTCCCGTCACCACTAGTTCACTCCATGACTGCAACACCACCACTTACAACTTTAACTGTCCTCCCATCTGTCTCAATTCATCTCAAACTGTAACAACTACAATCATCCTCTTAACCCATTTAAGTCTTCAACATTATCCTGGTAACATCTTCTTCATCATCAGTTCAACTAACTCAGCTTCTCTCACTTATGCCATTGAAGTTCACCTCAACAGTCAAACACCATCACTTCTCTTTCTCAGCAAACACAATCACCTGCAATATCATTTCCATATCCACCAGCACCAATAGCCTATTTCTAACTCCATATGTACAACTATAGTTCACCAATTACATTCACCACCACCTGTAATATCACTTCTCCCAATTTCAGAACCCCATAGAAATCTCTAATTCTAATTTGTCTTATGCAAAAGTCTAAATCAACAACCCCAAATCAGTCACCAATCCTAGACTTAACAACCTCTAATCTTCCACGTATCACCACCAATTACTTCATCTCCTTCATCTGAGATTCTACATCAACAGCTCAATTCTATAAACCCTGATTCCTAATTCGATTAACAGAGAAACTACAATTAAACGCTATGGAACCATTTATACTTCAATCAAACACAAACCCATGTAATAATTAATCGAATAAAAACAATTTCATAAAGAAATATCAAAACAGAAAACCCTAATTAAATCTCTGATTTACCTTTTCATATTCGATTCATCATCAGAACAACGTCACCTTGACAATCCATTAATAACCCCTCAATTCTTCATCCCAGAACGACACTTTCCATTGTCAGTTCAAAACGAACCCTAACTCCAGAAATCCTAACTTCAATTCAACATCAACATGATCTTCTTTTTCTCCTGGTACTCAAACAACTTCAATTCTAACTTCATCTTCTTCAGTTCATCAAGCTAACTAATTTTTATGAATAACTTACATGAAACAACTCTACTCTTCTGAGTTGAGCTCGACAGAGAGGAGAAGAAAGAACAGGGAAGAAGAAGAATAAGAAGGAAAGAAAAGAATAAAAGAGAAAATGGGTTTCTCTTAGACACGTTGGGTGGTGATAAGGCCAAAAATGATAAAGGCACCCAGATAAATGATAAGGGCAGCCAGGCGGTTTAAGTAGTCTAATTCGCTCGTGTTATCTTCTTCGTCCGGTGGCTGAATGACACGTTCAAGTAGTCTAATTCGCATAACTTTTTGAGACCTATTCAATGATACTAGTTTCGTATCTAGATCGATGTTAGATTAATTTCTATTAATTAACGTTCGTGTTAATCTAATCGATTCATTAACGGCTAAATCGTGTCTTGACTTGTCTAATAGCGTTGACGAGCTTGAGGGTCATTACAGGTCACATGTGCAGTTTATATTCTTCACATGTGATGTTTCTGTTTTGCACCAAAAGTTATGTAACCTATCTATTTTTGATTACCCAAAATATCCAAAAGTTGGTATATGAGCCAAGATCAATCGAATCTGATCTTGGTAGTAGGAAATCAATCAAAACCCAAAACAAGAGTTTGGATATTTTCACCCGAAACATAGGTTTTTCACAAGAGTTTGGATATTTTAAACACAAAAATTACACAGATGAGTACAGAAATATAGCAGCAAAATTGAACATTCCTAATAAAAAAATGTTTCTGAGTTAAAAAATATGTTGAAACTAACATATGGTCGGACTGTCTTAGGCGACAGGCTAGCTAGGCGGCCGCCTATGGCCCTAAATTGTTGGGGGCCCAAAAAAAGTTCTGTTCATAAGTCAATTGTAACAGTTAAAAGTGTTATTAATGTAAGTTTATGTAATTGTTTATGGGTGAAAACTATTTACTGCTAGGTTTTGGTAATTTGGGATGTGTGGATGAGAAATGAATCTAAACCCTAAACAAATGCACTACACGGGAGTGCTTGTAGATTCGAGAAATCAATGCATGCAAGTCCGGCCTAAACCAAGAAATGGTAGTTTCCGGACTTGTTTCGGTCACAAAGTGTAGGAGATGGGGTTGATCTTAGGGAGAAGCGAAGAAGGTGTTGAGATTATGAAGGTGTTGGCTGTGTATGACTTGTATCAGAAAGATGAACTGGCTTGCAGGGTGTAAGCTATCAGTTCCGGTGTTTGAATACAATTGTATCAACACTTGCCTCTGTTTCTTTTCTGGACTTGTTCTTGTGGAAATAGGGAAGAGAACCTATTTATACAAGTTATTTGAGCCTTATTCACGTCTCTCGTGGGAAGTGGAGGAAGTGGAGTGATGGAGTAGTGGAGTTGTGTGTTGGTGTTACACGACCGGTCTTGCCCACTTCTCTGTCATCTCTAACCGTCCATGACTTCGACACGTTCTTGTGATGGCGCGTTGCACGCCTGCCAGCTGTAAACCGCATGAGACCAATACCCCGGTATGTATCCCCGAGTTTGTGACATGATTGATGTCTCGAGTGTGTGGATCGTGGGACCCACGAGAAAGTAGCATGTAATGCTAGACTAAATAACTTAGTTATTTAGGAAGTCGATACCTGTGAAGTATCGTGTGTATTCTATGCAGGTACGTCATCGATTATATTCAGCATGTATGAAGCATCACTATTTTTAAGGCTTACCGGAGTAAGTCACAAATTTAAGCATCTGAAAATAGCATCATGTCCAGCCATCTTCAAGTGATCGTTTGGAGGCTATACAAGCAAGCTCGACTTGACCGATCACTCCATGTGGAAGAGTGGTGGACGGTGATTGTGGTGACGCCTCAACGACCAATTAACTCCCCGACGGGGTTATATAACCAAGCCGGTGAAGTTGGACTGGGCGAGATGATCTTTGAGACACTCATCTGCAATAGTTGATAGAATTAGGGTTTTTTGAAGAGGTGCGCAAGCATCACTCTTGACTTGGTCGAATCCAAGCTTGGGATACAATTTTGATGTGAGGTCGTACATGTGTGTAAACGACATGACGGTGTAGGCGCCCATATCTCATTGTCTCGTGAAAGTGTGATCTGGGCCACTCAATTTGTCCGGCGAAGTTGAGTGGTCGAGATCGATTTGCAACAGAACTTTGGTGCCGCAAAAGCCGCGCATCATGCCAATTTTGGGGCGCGTTCCAAGACGACAAAGCTTGGTCGGTCTTGGCCGATCGGCCGACGTGCGGCGGTGGGAGGATGTATATACATGTACTTCATCTTCCCATAGAAACGTGATCTAAGCCACTCAATTTGTACGGTAAACTTGAGCGGTCGAGATCAGTTTGCAGTTGGGAAGTGTGACCACGCCTAGCTTGGGCACGCGAATCAAGGTGTCGACCAAGTTTGGTCTTGGCCGATCGGGTGTGGAGATAGGTGGTCCCATAGTGATCGTGTTGATACTTACCGGACCTACTTAGTATATTCCTGGACCCTTCATTCGTGCAGGAGAAAAGGGACGCTCGTGATCGCGACACAAACCTAATTAGGTCTTGTCGGCCGTGTGTCATACTCGGTTGGGGCGCACGAATCAAGACAACCAACCATAGTTGGTCACGACCGATCGATCGGTATGTAGGAGGGCCCAAAGTGTTTGTGTTGACATGCTCGGGCTCTTTAAATCTACATCTACACCCTCCATCTATGCCGGCTGAAGATGGATGGTTGAGACTGATTTGCGACACATGTAATGTGCCGTAACCCTAGTTTAGGGTTTCACGTCCATGTTGTTTTGGCTGGACGAACTGGTAAGCATTGCTTCCCTCTTGGGGAGGCCGACCATCCGGGGCCCGCATTGGGTCGGTGGTGAATGCTCCGATACACCTTGAGGGTTATGGATTCGATATGGGCCATCCAATCATCTTTGGTGAAGTTGGATGGTCATGATCATTTTTGAGACTGATATGGTCAGTCTAGATTCAAATATGCTCAATCGGGCTAGTATAACACACCGAGAGTTGTAGCCTGTATGGGTATTTCGTACATGCTTCATTATTAATGCTTGGAGATTCGTGTTGCTCTGCTTGAGAACAACACTCGGTTGTCATCTTCTGCCGTAATGAGTACGAAATACGAGGCTGGTCATGCATTAATTGATAATGTTGTAAATTCACGGGGTATATGGGATTGTTGCTACATGCTCCATCTTGGATGAATTTTGTGTATCTAATTCATAGAATACTGGGATTGTTGCCACATGCTCTATTCTAGGTGAATTAGTAAAGTGAAGAAGTATTCATCACTTATTAATGGCTTTATCTTTTGCAAGATGTTAGCCCATAATTTTGGCCTTTACAATCTTAGCCTTAAATGAAAATCCACCATCAACAGTAACATACGTACGCTTATGACAATTATAATTGTTACAAACTGTTTTGTGACACCTATAAGTATCACTCAGTATCTATTAGTTATGGATTTTTTTATTATTAATGCCAAGTTGAAAGTTTACAACTGACGGCAAGCTAAATGATAATTACACCTATAAGCTAAATGGTTTCCTTTCTTTTTAAACTAATTATACGTTGTCAAGTGTCCTCACCAAAATGCTTGTTTCATACTAATCCGACTCAGTGAAAAAGGTTTGTTTTCTTCAGTCACTTGGAAAAAGGGGATAAATGAATGCTTAAAAAATTCCCATAAATGAATAACCTCCACCCAAGAGGTGATATTTTGGGGAACTTGGAAAGTTTTGGAATTATTGTTTTTGTGATGAAACCATTTTTCTACGAAAATGCTTCCCATCTACCGTTTTTTCTTTGGGAATAAGGGAAATAACATGCTCTATTTATTACGGTATATCATACCAAAAAGTAAGTCAAATTGTATAAGTGTGAAACCATCTTTCCAACTTACATTTACGTATTTATTGAGTAGTTAAAGGTTTCATTTGTGAATAGAGACTAGAGAGTAAAAAGTTCAAGTGTTTCTAATGAAGTTTCATGTTGTTTGATGTTTTATAGCTTCAATGTGAGTAAGCGATTCCTTTGTAGTTAAAGGGTTCATTTGATTTTAGAGACTAGAGAGTAAAAATTTCTGGTGTTTCTACTGAAGTTTCATGTTGTTTGATGTTTTATAGCTTCGAGTGTGAGTAAGCGATTCCTTTGCAGCTTGTTGCAGTTTGATTCATTCTAATGAATGAATTTGCCCCAATTCTGTTTTGAGCCAAAAACAAAGATTTATCCTTTTTTTTTATATCTTCTGAAGAATGGGTTCTTTTTGTAATGAATATATTTTTGTTGGGTTTTTCATTCTTTTAGAAACTCTGCTAGCTAAGCTATTGCAGTGTGGGGATAAAAGATATAAACTTTTTTTTCAATTTTATTAGTTTTTATCTCATTTGTTAATTTGTTGTCTGACTCGATTACCCGGTTAATTGGTAGTGTTCGGTTCGGCCTTGGTGGTATCTAGTCTGGAATTGCAGTTCTCCCCATTGAGGTTATTCTACTAATGGAAGGTAAAATTTGGTCTTTTTCTTGTTCAAATATGATGATTGTTGTTGATATTATTAGTCCCACATTGTTTGGGCATCTAAGATCCTGCGGTTTATCATCCCTTAGGGCCTCTTCACTCATCGCCAATCGGTTTTGAGTTGGATGCACGTATTCTAACATGGTATCAGAGCAGGCTATTTGCGACGAGTCTTTGACCACGCCTTTACTCCGCGTCACCCGATTTAATTGTCCACGTGTTAGACCCAACGAGGCTACACGTGATGGGGCGTGTTGAGATTATTAGTCCCACATTGTCTAGGCATCTAAGATCCTGCGGTTTATAATCCCTTAGGGCCTCTCCACTCATCGCCAATTGGTTTTGATTAGGATGACCGTATTCTAACAATTGTTTTGTCAATTCAGTGTTTTACTTATTTCTTCATTGTTTGTTTGCATTGCAGAACAAAATGGGCATGCAGTTAAGATTGAATTCCCTTTATCTTCCAAATTCATTTGGAGGATACAACATGTTTCTGAATTGAACCAGGGCAATCATTTCTCTCATACATTCACCACAGGTCCTTGTAAATGGTAAATTAATCTACTTTGTGACCAAACCCTAATTTTTCAGAGTACTAATACTATTTCTATGTCGAGCACATTTTCTGAATCTTTATATATTTTTGTGTTAATTAGGAGTTAGAAAAAATATTTCAATGTGTCTGTCACCCTCCTTATCTGTGTACTCCTTCTGTAACCTTTCCACCTTTTTCCCTTCTAATATTTCTTCTTCTCCTTCCAGGTCTAGCTGGGATAAAAATGGAGGTGTTCCAGAATCTTCCGAGTCTAGAATCGATAGTCAGCCAATTCCTCATGTTTCTACAACAGTTCATGTTACATCCAATCCGGTTCCTCTTGTTTCTGCTGGAGTTTCAATTACACCCAAGACGCTCAAGGATTCAAATGTTTACCGGAATTTTTCCATCAGTGAAGTTAAAGAGAGGTATCATCTTGATGGAAGATTCGAGGTGGAGTTCATCGAAGGAGAATGAAAGCTGGCTGACGCACTTGGCAAGAATTTTCCTTGCATCAAAGACAACTTATTGATTGCGGTTGGTCATTTGGAGGCCGGTCTAAGTTTACCTCTGTGCACACTACCCGGAAGATCCTTTCTATTACGAGGTGTTGAGTCAACGTCTTTGATAAGAGGGGCATTTTTCAAGACAACGACAATTTCTTTCGCTTTCGAGGGAAAGTCGCAAACGTAGTAAGGGCTGCACTGGGGTAACATCTATCGTTCCTCGGTTTCGTCGTTAGGATTACATGGCTACCAACTTTAACTTGGACTTGGGATGATATATAACACAACGGTGAGGAACCAGTTTCCTTGGTGTGTCGGCCCTCGCCGCATCTCATAAGGGGAAAAAAGCGGTTTCGCATCCTTTGTTAGAATATATATATCGAGATGAATATCGAGGTTGTCAAGTTCAAGATGAAATGGTCAAGACTCAAGACTCAACATAGCTACCAGAAGATCGACGGATATCAAATATTGGAGAATATCGACGGAGATCAGATCAAGTTTCCAAGAATAAAATATCTTGTGTAATTAGGTAGTTTTCTAGATAAGGGAAATATCTAGTTAATTTCCTACATTTTCTATATTCTATTTAATTAGGATATATTCTAGTTTATTAAGATATATTCTCTAGAATAAGATAATATCTTAATCAATTATTTATTCACTCTATAAATAGAGACTCTCAATGTAATTGTAATCATCCCAGTGACATCAAAACTGGTGATCAATAATATTTCTCCCTTCGGGGTTTCGTCCGTGGACGTAGGTCGAGTTGAATGAACCACGTTAAATCTCTGTCTCATGTCACGATGTCTCTTTGATACATGATCCCTCGATACTCATAATTTATTATGGTATCAAAGCGGGAGATCCGCTCAAACTGCTTCCGCATATCATTTTCATCGATTTTGTTCGGGCGAATCTTCAATAGTGGTCTGTTTTTGTTTATAGATCGGTGATTATTCAAAAAAAAAAAGAACCATCTTTATTCGGGGTCAAGAAGATTATTAGCTATACGCTAGAATTTTTGTTTTCTTTCTCGATTCCATTTTTGGCACTGTTATTCATCACATATTGTGGTTTCGTGTCAACGGGTTTACTCATCATATCTGTTTTTGATGAGATCATTTGGGTTTTTTTTTTCACCATATGGTTCTCAAATCGAGTTGTGGTCGATAAATCAGTGTTCAAGTTAAACACTTCGATTCTCTCCGTGTTCAACTTGCGGGGGGATGTTAGAATATATATACCAAGATGAATATCGAGGTTGTCAAGTTCAAGATGAAATGGTCAAGACTCAAGACTCAACATAGCTACCAGAAGATCGACGGATATCAAATATTGGAGAATATCGACGGAGATCAGATCAAGTATCCAAGAATAAAATATCTTGTGTAATTAGGTGGTTTTCTAGATAAGGGAAATATCTAGTTAATTTTCTATATTTTCTATATTCTAGTTAATTAGGATATATTCTAGTTTATTAAGATATATTCTCTAGAATAAGATAATATCTTAATCAATTATTTATTCACTCTATAAATAGAGACTCTCGATGTAATTGTAATCATCCCAATGACATAAAAAATGGTGATCAATAATATTTCTCCCTTCGGGGTTTTGTCCGTGGACGTAGGTCGATTTGACTGAACCACGTTAAATCTCTGTCTCATGTCACGATTTCTCTTTGATCATGATCCCTCGATACTCATAATTTATTAATCACATAAGGGGTACCATATCAAACCGGTTTCCAGGATCAGGATTTCTCCGGTAAAGCCGAGATCCTTTCTGAGTACAAGGGAAAAATCAGTTTGATATTATGCGACCTGATCACGACGAAAGATCGTTGCGTACTCTGGGGACAAGACCTTCATCAATGTAAAAATTCGATAGACCTCTAGGGACAAGACCCTCCATTGTTGTACAAATTAGATAGACCTCCAGGGGACAAGACTATTCTTTTGGTGTGTACAGAGTGTGGAGAGAGAGACCAAAAGGTCTTATCAGTCTATTTATTTATTTATTTTATTTAAGGTATAAATATGGACTTACATAGTGGGATGCAGGCCATCGGTCTTTACCACAAAATATTTCTTTGTAGTGTGGCTTAACCTATCTTCCTGCTTTTTTCTCACATCACATCAAATTAGCAACGCACAACAGTAAAGTGCTTTTACAGAAGTCGTAGCAATACCAAACTAAGGAGAAGCGGCCTAAAATGGGACCGAAAGAGTATTATCATCGAATATTCTGCTTCCATTGCGAGGAAAGAACTACCAAGGGTTTTAATGGAGGTTACGGTTGATGGGAGGAGGAGAAGAGAAGAAGAAAGAAAACAAATTTTCAATTTAGCCTTGATTTAGGTTAAAAAATGGGGAGGGTAATCTAGATAATTTACAGCCCCTATAGGACATCCCCTAACCAACTATAGGGACATTATTATCACACTGTCGCCCCTCTAATAAAACCCGCCGCCCCTATAACAAAATTGTGCAGAAAAGAAAGACAACATTTCTACTGAAACGACTCATTAAAAAAGTCAGGCTCAATGAAACAACTCATTAAAAATTACAGACTACTCATTAAAATTCCTCTTGACTACAAGGGGTACCCATATTATGCCAAGTGCTAAATTCCATTTTCACCTATTAATTGGTATTCGCCAAAGTGCAAAATTCCTTTTCACCTGGTAACTTGTACATTGCAATGCACTTCCATCGTGAGGGAAGAACTACTTTTTCTGACATGTATTTTAGGCCAAACACTTGACTGGAGACTGGACTGGACTGGACATTGCAGACCTATGCTCACATGTATAAGGTAACAAAGTATTAACAAAGATTCTAGATATACAACATTTTAGACAACACTAAAACAACCGCCTCACATAACCTATCGGTTACATCAGAGATAATCTGGCAGGACTCTAGCACCAGTAAAAGGATGAACTCAGATAAATGAAAATTGAATTTTTCACTCAAAACACGGGTGCAAAACGAAATTTTCAAAGTAAAGAATGTGTAAAAGGAATTTTTTGTAAGAAAAAAAGGTGAAAGCAAAGTTCCACTTCGGACAAATCTTCATTCAAAACTTAGGTGCAAAACGAAATGTTCATAGTAAAAAATGTGAAAAAAAGAAGTTATAAAACAAAAAACAAAATGATTAACACACTGAAATAAAGAACTGTGATCCATTCCACACCGTGTGAGAGGGGTTGTGGGGCCCACAACTGCCGATCCTTATCCCAATGCACAGAACGCAAAGTTATGTCCGCACGATTCCCTTTCCGGACAAATCACAGTGTGGGGCTTCAATGAGTGTAGAATCACTAAAACAAAAGGTTAAAAAGCAATGTTCCACCATATTCGGAAAAATACTAAATGTTAAAGACATACTCCCTCCGTCCCAAATTAGACGAGCTAGTTGGTTTAAAATTTTGTCTCATAAATAAATGAGTTATCTCTCTAATCGAGGAGATATTTCTAAAACTACCTTTTTAATTGATTATTGTTACTATAAGAAATATGTATAATTGATTATTCTAAAACTAACGAATATGTATAAATATAATTATTTTCGATACGTAAGTATTTTAAAATACTTTTCAACGGTATGAACTATGAAGTTTACGAATACCATATATAAACTTCTCTATATATATTTTCATCGAAATTCAATTTTGATTTTGGATTATCATTTTACTGACATAGACCCATATCATCTATGGTCGTTGTTTGCTCATAGTCTTATTAATTAATTATTATTATTTATCATTATCTATATGATTTCAGGAGATATCCCTCTGTTGTGGTTAAAAGATGAATCAAGCTCGATTTCTATAGTTTTTGGCCCACCAGATAATATTTATACAAATAGGATTACATTGAGATAATTTAGAGCTTTTAAAAGACGAAGTGATACACTCATCGCGGGTTGGATACACGCCCAAGAAAACTAAAATACTTTTTAATCTTCAAGTTGGTGTATACTCTGGAGTTTAGCTGGTCTATACTCTCTAGACACAGAAAAGAAGAGAAAGAGGCCATACGAGACAAGACGAGACGTTTGCTTTTCCATCTAGTCAGCCCCAAAACCCCATGCTTACCATGGTCCATGTGAAAAGATGTTTGCTTTATCCTATTTTTTTTACTATTAATCCTTGACTCTCGACCTATTTTACCCTTCGTAATAATAACTCTTCTTGAGTAGATTTCAGAAGTCTTCTCGACTACGGTGAATAACACATTCTCTTTCCAGTACGTTTATACCCCACCCACAACCACAAGCATGAAGCACCTTACTTAAATATACGGTGAAAAACATATTTTATTTCTCTAGCCTCTACTCCCTAGCCTTGCAACAGTTGGGATACATGGAAGTTCCAATCTTGTCTGTCTCTTTTCGTCTTTTCAAGGTGCAGGTGACTGTCAGTCTCTTGTCTTTTAATTTTGGATGTATATCCACCAAAGAGGGGATCGCACGGTCTCAAATGACCCTTCTCTGAATTGAGATAGGGTGGGGCAGGAGTGGGCCCCGCCACCTCTCTCACACGATTCAACTTCGCTGGTTTGGTTTGGTGGATAAATGCGGTGTATACCTAGCATTTTCGGTGTTCTTGACACACGAAATTACTTTCTCTTACGATTTCGATGTCGTGGTGCAGGTGACTGTCAGTCTCTGTATTTTCCCTTTCGAGCTAGATGTACTATATAGTATAGCCGATAAAGCAGATAAATTAACGGTGGATAAGAAATGAAAATGATAGCCTGAGAGTCGACTTCATAAATGTGTCGTGAAAAATTTAAAGCAACTAATATATTGTTGAAGTAATTTGCGCATCTTTATTTGCTAGTACTAATAAATTGTTGAAATAGTCCAGTCCACTATTAACTCTTCCCTAGCAATAAAAGTGCAAAACAATTATAAGGCTAAAGTAGCTAACATTTTAAAAATAGGTGGAAAATGAATTTTGTACTTGAACAAGATGTGAAAAAAGCAGAACCAAGAACTTTACCCAACGAACAAGATCCACAACCCAAAATCACTTGAACCTTAACCAGAATCAAGATCTTGAAATACCACCGAAAACTTAAATACAAACACAAAAAAAATATAGGTCCTCTTCGAGAAACAAATAAAGAGAGATCATTGCTCCTTAATTCCACGGTGCCTTGGCCAGTGCTACAAATTGCTTCCTGATCTCGCGGGAATCCTTCTTGAACTTAGTTTTTCTTCTCTTAATAAGAATAACTTTATTCTTCAACTTTTCAATATCCTTCTCACGCTGACATTTAAGAGATTCAATCTCTTTTTCCTCCCTTTCTTTGGCTTCTAATTCGTTCATGGCATTTGCAATATCTTCACGAGCGCTTAAAATATCCGTTAACTTAGTGACATCGAAACCAAATTCTTCAAAATCAGGCATAGCTGATCTATAATCTTCTAAATTTTGGAGAAAAGTACATGGATGAATTGAACCACTAGTTACAATACGAGTAAGACTATAAAACCAAAGTCAAGACCCTTTTTAATTGAATCGCTAGTTAAACTTTGATACTTTGAAAATGGAGCATAATGAGGTCTCTGTGGTAACATATGGAAAACTCGGTTTACTTTAAGCATAATGAGGTCTCTCTCATTTTCACTCTCCAAAAGAAAAAAGAAAAACTCTAGCCTTCATCAACCTCTTGCTCAGATTTGGTCCTTTTTGGACCAAATCTGAGCAAGATTACTTTTCTTTTTTAAGTTTTAATTCAATAAAATATGTTTTCTATGTCCTTTGGCATATTTCTTCGCCATTTGGGGCGATTTTTCTTCGCTATTTTGAGCGATTGTCTTTTCGCTTTGGGGGCGATTTCTTCAAATCTTCATGGTTGGATCGTGGCTTGCTATTCTCGATTCAAAAACATCAATCATTCAACCCGATATCGCTTTGAATCTTTCTTTAATTTAAGAGATTTAGGGCATCCAGGTTCCTTTAATTATACAAGATTACGGGAAAAGTACTCCTTTCTGTTAGGAACATCTCTTATCAAAGAAGAAAAAAATCAGATCAAATGGTCGGAACTGATTCCGGATAATACCATTACTCTTCCTACTACATAAACAAAAATTGGGTAACTTTACGGTTTATGGCTCTTTCTATTCGCGATATACTTGTAATTGGTATCATTAATTGTTTTAGGGGCATATTCATCTACTATTTTGATGTTTTTGTTATTCTTGTAAGCGATCATGTAATCAGTATTTTGATTTGAATGAATTGAAATATGTTGATTGACCAAAAAAAAATGTGTATGAGACTAACCGAAGATGATATACGTCCCCCACTCTCATCCCCCACTCCTTTCCCCCGCCTATGTGTCAAGAATCTATTGGTTAAATTCAATAATAATGGGACCCCCTGCTAATCTCAATCCAGGGATCGAGGGCTAACTAAAGTTCCTTCCGGAATCCCAAACATTGGACAGACTGCAAGGATCGACATCACTACGTTATTAACGCAATGAATTCAATCCTTATGTTTCCAGGATCATCGGATCATTTACCCTCCAATGTTATTAACACCCAAGTGGGTTGGTGGTGACGCTGGTCTAGTCAAATCAGTTCAGTATTAACTCTCCCTGTCTCTTTGTTTTCTTTACTTTTTCTTGAAAACACCACGTCGTCTCTCTCAGTCTCTCTCTGAGAAAAAAATCAACTATTTTTTACAGTAAATCACTCTCTCTCGCACTAAAACCCCCATACACTTCACTGAAAATCCCTTTAAATAAAAACTTCATCTCTTCAAAATTGCCTTCTAAAGTTTTCCCGTTTTCGTCACTTGTCTCTGCAATTCATTAAAATGGGTGAAAGAACATAGGGAGCAGCAAACAGGATTGATTCAGGAGCAGCAACGGGATTGATTTGGGATTGATTTGGCAGCAGAAAACGAGATTGATTTGGGAACAACATATTCATGTGTTGGGAGGAGGAAATCATTAGCAATGATTTCAACCGGTCATTTTTCCATACACCAACACATGAATATGTGGTTCCTAAATCTATTCCGATTGCTGATCCTCCTCCTCCTCCTCCTCCTCCTCCCTCGGTTCTTCATCTTATATTGCTTTTACAGATACTGAACGTTTGATTGGAGAAGGTGCGAAAAATCAAGCAGCCACGAATTCTATCAACATAGTTTTTGGTGAATCATTTAGACATCCTTGATTCAATTATCGAAACATCAGAAGTACCCCTACAATTAAGTTGAATCATTGGCCTCTCATTTTCACCAGCAATGACCTATGGTCCAAAAAATTCTATTAACTTGATAGGCCGACCATTCAAGTTAATTGTAGGGTTACTTTTTACAACAAATTTTATTTTATCCTTTTTTTTTACTGTGAAAATTTGGTTTATAATGGAGTGTTTGAGATCCTTGTAAAGGTGCCAGTAAAAACAACATTCGTTTGCAAGTGTGTGTGCAAGTTTATGCGTGATTTTATTTCACATACTAATTTTGCTATATTGCACACGGCTCATGCCGTCCAAAAAAAACAACCTAAAATTTCTTTTTAGTACCGTTGAACCGAAGATTTTCAGTGTCAAAAACAATTTTCTCAATAACTTACGATTCAGTATTGGCATCCACAAGTATTATGGAGTATACTACTCTATCTGATTGTAGTTGCGGGATTTCCCACACTACACCCCTCACTATATTTTGTAGATCTAACTCTTATTAATTATCTAACTTTCAAATATAAGTGCTAGAAATTTAAATAGACACATAAGATTTTTTACGTGGTTCGATCAATATGATCTACATCCACGATTCTTCACTATGATTGTTGAGGTTACATAAGAATTACATTTACAATCTCCATTAATGGATATTTTCTAGAGCTCTAGATCTAATTATTTGGGGAAGAAGATGATAAAGAAAATAAAGTTTTTCTTTCCCTAAATTGTCTAACCTCTCTCAAGTGTATCCCCCCTTTCTCTCTCCTGCTCTCTTCTTTATATAGGTGTTTACATAGTGGATGACACTCACATACAGCTCATACTCTCGAGAGCTCTTTGATAATTTGTGAGGCTCTCGCTACCTCCTCTCGAGACATTCTCTCGAGCCCTTTGATGATTTCGCGAGGCTCTCGCTACCTCCTCTCGAGACATTCTCTCGAGCCCTTTAATGATTTCGCAGGCTCTCGCTACCTCCTCTCGAGACATTCTCTCGAGCCCTTTAAGGATTTCGCAGGCTCTCGCTACCTCCTCTCGAGACATTCTCTCGAGTCTTTCTACCTCCTCGCGAGTTATGAAAAATAATGAATCTCGCAAGCTCTTCTCACGAGTTAAGGAAATAATTGAATCTCGCATGCTAAGAAAATATGTTGTGCGATATTTGAATCCTACATCTTGCCTCTTTTTCCTTGAATATTGCTTGAAGAGCGATCTTTAAGGAAAAATCTGTTGTTGTAGTAATCTTTGGTCTTTGTTGATGAAGGAACGAGCGGAAGAATACTGGACTTGAAAAGTACGTACTTGCCTCTATTCTTTTGCGAAGTTCCGAAGCTTTGAGAAGTATATATAAAGTATCGTTTCTTGAATTATGCGAAGTATGAAGTATCCTTGAAGAAGTATAAGAAGTACTCAATCCTCTAAATGTAAGAAGTATTGCGAATCCATCATGCGAAACTCTCGCTCCATGTTCTTTGCCTCATGCTATGCTCTATTCTTTCGCGAAGTTACGGGAAACTTTGCGAAGTGGATAAGAAATATTAATCCTTGAAGTATAAGAAGTATTGCCTCTATTCATGCGAAGTCATTATTCCATTTTTGGTGAGGATTCTTGTTGTTCATTGGTAAACATCTTCCTTAGAAATGATTCTTGCCGAGAAAATAAAGAACATTGCCGAGAAAATAAAGAACATAAAATGTTTTTTCGTGTAATCCATTGTTGCCTCAGTTCTTTATCTACGAAGGTAGAATCATTGAAAAAGTGTTGAATGAGTGAGTTATTTCTTCATTCTTATCTTTCCTCTATCTCTGCGTTGTGCTCATGCGATAGTATAATCTCTTCATTGCTTTATGTTGAATTTTATCATTGCGACAAGATCGCGGGACGTCTTTACATTTTCATGCAATGACCCATTGACCTTGCCTTATCATTTTTGTGTGGACTTCCAAGTTAGACCTCCCTAATTAGAGGTCCTCCCCGCCACACCTTTCATCGCGACAAAATCGCAGGACGTCTTTACACTTGCATGTAAAGACCCATTGATCTTGCCTTATCATTTTTCAAGTATTTTTGCCTCTGCAGATGTTTTGTTTTGCGACAATATGACAGGCCTAAATATCCTTGCGAACATGGAGCCCCATGACATTGCCGTCTTGCGACGAAATCGCGGGACGTCCGTACACTTTCGTGTAAAGACCCATTGATCTCGTCTTACCCTCGCGTTAGTATTATTGCCTCTTCAGGATCATTGCACAAATATGACAAGCCTAAGTCTCCTTGCGAAAACAAAGCCTCATGACATTTTGTCTGTTTTGACACCCCCTAATGGAGAGCGTCGCCCTTATCATCTCCCGGTTGCCCCTTCAAGGAGGCGAAACATCGGCCATACAAGACTAGCTCCTCCCATCCGGTCTTAACAACAACCAGTTGTTTTCGCAGCCTCTTATCCCTTATACCTATATGGTTTATGGTTACGAGACTTGCACCTAAGTGGAGTTTTCTTCGGGCGAGTGCAACGCATGCCAAGACTTGCCAAGAATGGCCGGGGGTAGGTTCATCCATCCCGGGCACTCTGGCTCAACCGTGTACCTCGGCGCCTTGAGCATACACTGACTCCTTGAAAGAGACCCTCGGTCGCCCAACCAGGGTATAACCTACATATATAGTTGGGAATCCAAGGTACCTCCTCCGGATAGGCTTTCATGGGCCCCAAATTTCCATGGTTCGAGGGCCAGGAGCGGTGTAACCTTCCCTGAACCATGGCGAGAGATACCCCCTTATATGACGCACTTTAGGTCTTACATTTGCCTCTTACGAAATGTTATTCGCGAACTAGGGTGTACGCCATAAAGGTTCGTCCCATTCTTTTGCGCATTCATCTTTGTCAATTCATTCAATCATTCATTTTTGATTTTCTCTTCTCATTATCTTTGCGAAATTATCGCATGTCTTCGTTCTTTCACACGTTCTTTCATTCATTTCTTCATTTCTGTCACTTCCTTCACTCATTCTTTCATTCTTGTAATTTCTTTCAATCATTCTTAACGAAATAATCATTCTTTTCTTCATTCTTTGCGAAATAATCAAAGATCTGGCGAAGTAATGAAATACCAAATTCATGCCTCTGACCGATTAATTGCACTAGAAATTCGCAACTGCATAGCTACTGTGCGAACTTAAACATTGATTGCTCTTTAACAGCCCCTCTTGAATGAATAGATGCCGCAGCAAAAATAAATAGGCTAATGGCGAGACTTGAACCCGTGTCCTCATGTTTGTATTCTACCGCCCAGACCAATCGTGTGTATTGTTGTTTGCGAAATGAAATGTCTATGGTCTATATAAGTTCAAAATATCTCTGCGAAGAATACTTTCTTTTTATCACAAAGTTAACTTTCGCTGGAGTCTTTAATGAAGTAACCCCCTGCATCACATTTTTGCTTGCTCCGCATTAGTGGTTTGATGTGTTCTTTTCTTAACGTCATTGTTCTCTTCGCAACGGTAATGAACCTAATTCTTTTTACATATTCTGCTAACTTCACCTAACTTTTCCCTTCGTCATTAAGTAATTGCTCCCTGAAGTTTTCTTCACATAAAATTTCAGTATTGCTTCTTTTCTTTTCTTGATTGCTTCTCTGCCTTAATCTGGTTTCGAGTTATGTTATCGTCCCTGGAATTGATGATGATGTGAGCTTGGCATGTGTAACCTTTTGAATGTTGTTGACGAAGTAAATTTGTGCATTGTATCTTGCTGAGTATAATAGCTGAGCTTGATATTAGTTGATAATCGTGCAAGTAATCACATGTGCTTGAAGTTGTTGTTGAAGAATTATCATAAGAATTGGCTTTCGCTGTAATTATGAGATCCTGGCGAAGTGACTTATTGCTTTGTTATACTCGCAAGCCTGACTGTGTTGGGCGAAGTGATCTATCATTTATTTCATTATGTGTGCTTTATTGGTTGATTTTGTTGCTATTGTCATTCCTCGGCTCTTTCTCTGGGCAGTTTTGAACTCTCCCTTGTACTGATAGCTCTGGAACTGATCCCTCTCCGTTAATTGCTGGGTTAACTTTGCTTCAAGATAGTGACAGAGTAATTCGTTCGTCGTTTCTTTCTGCTATGCCTCTTTCTCCTCATGTCTCTTACACCTGCAAAATTTATTTTCTCATTAATTTCTTTACCTGTCCTTGATGGTCCTTGTACTTCCTGTTATTACATTCGCTTTTCTGATCCCTCCTCCTGGGCGAAGCCGTCGCAAGATCATTATATTTCCATTATTGCTTTGCTGGTGATGCCGTTGTGTAGATACCAAGTTGTCTAGGTTTTGCTAAATTACTTTGCTGCTTTATGTCTTTGCGGCAACCTCGCTGGAACTTTATTGACAAAGTGAATTTCTTCTATATCTTTTGCTTTGGCAAGTTTGCATTTCTCATAGTTGAATTTTCCCAGCTAAAGTCTTCGTGTTCCTCTTCTCGCTAGTGATCGACAGTGTTCTCTCTGGCTATCGAATTCTCTTGGTGTTGTTAATTGATGATTGTAATGGTCTCATGATAAACTCATCAGATTGCTATATCAACCTATCTTGACATCAACACAACTAATAATTTTCACCATTCGTCATCGGTTCAGTCTTGGTAAAGTTTGCTTCCCTCCTTTCATCATCTCTCAGTTGTTGAAAGGTGATCGTTTTATTTGTTCTCTTCTTTACCATGTTCTCATATTTTGCAAAAATTAGCTTTGGTTATTTTGCCATGCATTTGATTGTTATCGTTGTTGGTTGATATTAGTGCCTTCTCGCTGGAACGATGCTTTTCCTTCGCCTGATGCTTTGTGTTTAATCTTCACGTTGTAGCGTTTCGTCCCTTTTCTTTTCATGCCGTGCGTGATGACCTAGCTTCTCCCTTCCTTTGCTTTTAGACACCTCATATTGAGACGATCTCATTTTACACCCTATTTTGCAGCTACTTCGCCAATCACTATCATCATGATTCAAAGAAGAATTGTCTTCGCCGGAACATCTAATCGAAGTACACGTCGCCTATCACTCTTCTTCCCTATCTGATCTTTGCTCAGACTCTGCTTCCCTTCGCAGTTTCTCTCTTGGGGCGAGATGACTGGTTCTGACATGCTGTCCTGGACATTGGATTTCATAGGAGCTCATTGGAATTTCTGAACCCGCTACTCTCCACTAAGTTTAATTTCTTTCCTTTCCTCATCTTTTTGGTTGTACTATTCATTCTCATTGCAGCTTTGTAATCCTCTTCGCAACGTCACTGTCCTGTGAATATGATATCTTTAAAACTTGATAAATGTTCATGAAACTTCGTCATTTTCTTGCTGCGAAGTGAAATATTTGAACTCGCAACATCCACATTGTTCTTCTCTTCTTCCTTGATCATCTGGCTAGTTTCTTTTTGTGTTTGTGTGGCGAGCTTCGCAAAACTCCTTTTGTTCCTTCTACTTTGTTAACCATTTCTTGTCCGTTCGTGTGCTGTTGTTCTTGAAGCAATTCTTTGTATGCCGGTCTAGCTCATCTCTTGTGGCTGCTGGAATTTCTCTGGCCGTCATTCTTTGTTTTATCCCCTGCTGCGGCAGCCTCGCTGAAACTTTGTTGATGAATTGAACTTCGCACAATTGTTCTTCTTCCTGTCCGTTTGGGCCTTGTCTCTGAGAACGTGAATTAATTGTTAAGCTTGATGTTGGCTGCGGCTGGATTAATGCTGGCACTCTTCTCGGCTAGAATAACTGATGGAGTACCCCTTTTCACTTACTTGCTGGCGAGGAGAGTCCATTTTGGGCTGCAATGATATTTCCTGCTCCTGCGAAACATCGCTGCGAGCTTACGTCGACTCCCTTCTTGCTGCAGAATCAACGTCATCATTCATTTCTGGCATCATCCTCTTCATTTGTTTGTAATTTTAATTTCTCCCTAAGATACATCTCGTTGTTTTTGTATCATCAACTAGTGTTCTTAGATGCGTTGTGTGCCTTTTGCATTCGTTAGTCGGCCAGTTGGTTGCATCTCTTTTCTTTGTCAAGTGCTTTCGCTCTTTGTTGATGAGTTTAACCTTTGAATGTCATCATGTATACATCTTGGCGGCAACGTCACTTTTAGTTGTTTGGTATTGATCTGCATGCTTATTTGGATTCTTTACTTCGCTGGAAGTCCAGTTTTGTGGCATCGATCGTCATCTGTTAGTCAATCTTGATCAATTGTCTCTTGCTCGTTTATGTCCTGTTGGCTTTGATTTTATTCTCTGTGTGTTAGTTTGGTTCACGAGTAGCTACTGGGGCTTTGCTCCTTCTTATAACTCTTTATTTCCTTTGCGTTTATTTCGCTTAACTTTATTCTTTTGCTCCTAGCATGCGGCTTTGTTCCTGATAATGTGACTTTATCCTTTGTGCATCTTTGAAGTTTACTTGCCCTGTGTTGACAATGAACATCTTCGCGCTATACCTGTGTGTCTTCGTTGTTTGTCTTTGTCTGTATTTCGGTATGAACTATCCTCTCTTCGCTGCTGGCAACGGTACTATGATAATTGTTTGTCTTTTTCGTTAATATCTCCAGATGCATTATGCAGCATCACTTCTTTAGCTGTAATTCCACCGTCTGCGTCTCTTTCACCTTTGTAGATATCCATCTCCAGCTGCTGTTTCATCTTTTAAGTAGCGTTATTAATCTC
This sequence comes from Papaver armeniacum, assembly GCA_023531295.1. Lineage (NCBI taxonomy): Eukaryota > Viridiplantae > Streptophyta > Magnoliopsida > Ranunculales > Papaveraceae > Papaver > Papaver armeniacum. The sequence goes on from JAJJWW010013463.1 coordinate 74,418, forward strand.
CAGCTGCTGTTCTTCATTCACATCTCTTATTTTCTCATTGCCTTCTCCTTGGATTTGTTGTTTGGTAGTAAACTCTTGGTTGTAACTTCCACTTTTGCCCTTAGTGCTTACAGATCCAATTGAATCCATCACCGACAGTAGCTAATTTCTTTAAATCCAACTCTAACAATAGTTTATTTGTTTGAATCTTCTTCAATCTAACAGGTAGCAGATAGTGTTTCTAGCGCATATGTAGTTGCGGGATTTCCCACACTACACCCCTCACTATATTTTGTAGATCTAACTCTTATTAATTATCTAACTTTCAAATATAAGTGCTAGAAATTTAAATAGACACATAAGATTTTTTACGTGGTTCGATCAATATGATCTACATCCACGATTCTTCACTATGATTGTTGAGGTTACATAAGAATTACATTTACAATCTCCATTAATGGATATTTTCTAGAGCTCTAGATCTAATTATTTGGGGAAGAAGATGATAAAGAAAATAAAGTTTTTCTTTCCCTAAATTGTCTAACCTCTCTCAAGTGTATCCCCCCTTTCTCTCTCCTGCTCTCTTCTTTATATAGGTGTTTACATAGTGGATGACAGCTCACATACAGCTCATACTCTCGAGAGCTCTTTGATAATTTCAGGCTCTCGCTACCTCCTCTCGAGACATTCTCTCGAGCCCTTTGATGATTTCGCGAGGCTCTCGCTACCTCCTCTCGAGACATTCTCTCGAGCCCTTTAATGATTTCGCAGGCTCTCGCTACCTCCTCTCGAGACATTCTCTCGAGCCCTTTAAGGATTTCTGAGGCTCTCGCTACCTCCCTCTCGAGACATTCTCTCGAGTCTTTCTACCCTCCTCGCGAGTTATGAAAAATAATGAATCTCGCAAGCTCTTCTCGCGAGTTAAGGAAATAATTGAATCTCGCATGCTAAGAAAATATGTTGTGCGATATTTGAATCCTACACTGATGTCCCTTACAAAAATTCAGAGTTTGAATTCACCATGTTGGGTACATCACAAGGTCTGGTTTGCCTGTTGATTAGAGAGATAACTATCAATTTATGGGACAAAATCTAGATTATCCCCTTCGTTTAGTCTGAAACTAATAGGACCATAAGATACTTAAACAAAACATTGGATTTTATTTTTTTCAATCTGTTTTGATTTCAGAAATATCCCCTTGATTTGAGAACTTCTCTTATATTATGCGCAACTGGAGTACAATTTTTGTGTAATTTTCTTTTTTCTTTTTTTCTTTTTAGGGCTATTTAACGTTTGGTACCCAACATTTTAAATATTAAGGGTTGGTACCTGGACCGCTAGTTGACTGTGAAAGACCACATTTGACCCATCTTTATTTTGTTTTCTACATTTTTTAATCAAAAATTCGTTCAAATTTACAAAATTCTCCTTAATCTAAACCTATCTTCTTCCTCCTCCTCTTACACGACATTTCCCCTTTCTCTGTCTGTGAAGTGTAAATCTCAAAATTCCATTGATTAAACATCTGCAAATGGAGACACCACCTTCTCAATTCTAATACGCTCTTCTTTCCAACCAAATAAGATCCAATGATCGCACAGTAGGGTGAGATGAAACTTGTGTTGGAAAAAAACTGGGTTGCAATAGTAGATGAAATAACACAGAAAGAGATTGTTGTACTCCAAACTTTCAAGGCTCATAAGATTTCTTTTAATCAGTTTTGGATCTGTTAGGGATTTAGAAATTTGCAACGACAATAAAATCTATAAGAAGGTTTGAAAACTAGGGTTACTAATGTGAAGAGAATTGGATTAAGTTTTACCCGAAAACAAGGTGGAAATGCATGTGAGGTAGGGATTTGTTTGAATCAATTATATTCTTATTTGTTTTAGTTATTGTTGATAAAATTTTGTGTATAGTGATTGATTTCCATCAATTTCATGATAGGGGTTGTTGATGTCTTCTTTCAATATTGTGGTTAACAACTCTATGGAGCTAATTAGGGGTTCATGATTGAAAATTGGGGTTTTTACCCAAGCTCATATTTTGTTGCATTTGGTGGAATGGGTTTTTGATATGCGCGATGAATTACTCTAATATATATATATATATATATATATATATTGATTGTATAATTTCAGTATTTTCATGGATAATTCGTGTTTGAATATCATGGTTACATCAAAATAATAATTCCCAAATCGTCTGTTTTTCTTTTAACGATATCTTGAGATCCAGTGGTTGGATCATGCTGAGATTTTTTTATATGTGATACTTCGTTGTATGGTGGAAGTACGGTAAATTTCAGGAAGATCGGGTCACGTTTACTACTTGAAAACTTGATAAACTGAGACTGAAATGTGCTGAGTTAAAATCCTGGACAGCCAACTGTTCGTTGTGTTTTCTCAATATCCGTCTATCAGATGAATCTGGAATTTTAATAGGATGTTTATATATGTGTAGGTAACCACTGCAAAAGTTTCATGAAGTTTTGATCATTTTAGGTACCCCAAAGTATGGGAAGATCGGAACTGAAATTCCTGGAAATGGCTCATGTTACTGTTTCGATGGGTTGTTGTTGGAGCACTTAGACTCTGAGTCTTCCCTTGAGTCTTCTAAGAAGTTGTAGGTATACTTCTGTTTCCAAAAGAGATATCAGTCGCTTATTTTCATCGGTAACGAATCGGGAGGGAATTTTTGAACATAGCTGGTCCGAAATGAAATTTCTGAAGTAGAACGTTATATGCTTTCTTGGAGATATACTTCTGTGTTCTCGAATCATTTTGAGTCTGAACTAGATTTTGGTGTCTTGTAATGGAATGTATCCCTGGGAATAACGTTTCCGAATTGATATTAGGCGCTACATTTTGAATTATAAATTGTGAATTATTCCCATTCTAAGCACTATTGCTTTGCGCTCCTTGTAATCCTGTGTAGTCATGTTCATCATACCTTAACTCATTAAGTGGTTTTCATCAAGCTGAGATTTCTATATATGATCATACATTTTAGTTGTAAAGTGAGGGATACATTTCAGGTGAATTTAGTCACATTTGCTAAGCTGGATAGTGGTATTGGTGTACCTTATTATCTAGTCTTATTAGTGAATTTACTGATATCACATTGTAATGATGTTAGAGTTCGATTTGCTTAAGCACTTCAATTTTACTCTTGCTTTTGATATTTACTTTAATGCTTTATGAAATATTTAGTCTTACTTGTATGAGTAGGTAAAAAGATAAACCCTTACTAGTGTATGCTATGAAATCCTGAAATCTAGAATATATTTTATTAGCAAGGCCCTGCAAGGACCATTAAGGCCATCCTAGTTTATGTTGCCATGATATATGTTTTCACTCTAATTTTCATGAAGTCTATAAAGAATTCATGAATATAGGACGTCGTGAACGCCGAATCGAACGATAAATCTGGTTTCTATAAATTATATTACTCACCGTGGCTAAGCTTTTTTTGGCAATGCTCAATTTATTCGGGCTTGAACTCACTTCTTTGTTCATAGTGGTTGGATCCTAAGAGTGTGGTTTATTGTCATAATGAACTATCAGTGAGTGAATGAACTTTTTTGTGAAAACGCTTTAAGGAGCACTTGTTTAAACATTTGTTTTTGTTTAGTTCTTTGTTAAATCAACGATCTATATTAACTGTTGGAGTAGTCCATTTTTTTAATTATTGAGCCTCTTTGTGTTGCATATCTTACCTCGCCATTAAACTAGTGTTCCATGGAAAGAAATAATGATTGGTTATCTATTGCTAGAATGCGTAGATGCTTAGATGAACAGGTTGGTAGAAATGTCAGCATTTGGGATAATCCACGCGACTTTTTCTTTAAATTTACCAGTCTTGCAATCTATTTAACATTACGTAAATTAAATGCATACTCCCTGGACCTTAGTAGAATTAACTTCAAATATATTATCTGATGCGCATGGGTCAGGTTCTGGTTTGTTGTTTGTGTGATGGATTATTATACGAGGCAACCCTAACAAGTGGTAATTATGGTACCTGCAGTGGGATGATGCGGTGGGATGATTTAGGGATAGTTGTTGCTATGCAATTCATACTATCCATTTTGTAAGAAAATGATTGCTATCTAAAGGGGTAGTTCATATCATCTAAACAAATGTGATTTAACTACGGTCGTGCTTGATCCCTTCGAGCAACGGAGAGGGTACGTAGGCGGCCGCTATGCGGTTCAAGCACAACTCTACCAAGGGTGTTCATATCATTTGAAAGATTGGTTCTTTGTTTTGGCACTTCATACCATCTATTCGGAGATGATTGCAACCTTGTCAATGGCCTGCGGCCATGGAAATCTTAGTAGTGGGCAAATCGCCATGAGGAGTTATTAGTGGTGGCACCGCCATGTTATTAGTGGTGGCAAATCGCCATGGAATTATTAGTGGTGGTTGGCCATGTTATTAGTGGTGGCAATCGCCATGGAATTATTAGTGGTGGCAATGGCCATGAGAGTTATTAGTGGTGGCAATCGCCATGGAAATCTTAAGAAAGGCAATCGCCATGAGAGTTATTAGTGGTGGCAATCGCCATGAGAGTTATTAGTGGTGGCAATCGCCATGGAATTATTAGTGGTGGCAACTGCCATGAGAGTTATTAGTGGTGGCAATCGCCATGGAAATCTTAGTGGTGGCAATCGCCATGAGAGTTATTAGTGGTGGCAATCGCCATGGAAGCTCCTCCCATCCGGTCTTAACAACAACCAGTTATTTTCGCAGCCTCTTATCCCTTATACCTATAGGGCTTATGGTTACGAGACTGCACCCTAAGTGGAGTTTTCTTCGGGCCGAGTGCAGCATGTGCCAAGACTTGCCAAGAATGGCCGAGACACTTCAAATGCCCCAGGCACTCTTGGCTCAACCGTGTACCTCGGCGCCTTGGTCATACACTGACTCCTTGGAAGAGACCCTCGGTCGTCCAACCAGTGTATAACCTTATATAGTTGGAAATCCAAGGTATCTCTCCCGGATGGGCTTTATTGACCCCAAATCTCCATGACTCAGGTTCCAGGGCCGGTGTAACCTTTTCCCTGAGCCATGTCAAGAGATACCCCCTTATATGATGCATTTTAGGTCTTACATTAGCCTCTTGCGAAATATCATTCGCGAACTAGGGTGTACGCCATAAAGGTTCGTCCCATTCGTATATATCATTAATTTTTGATTATTTCTTCTCATTATCTTTGCGAAATTATCGCATAGTCTTGCTTTGTTTGCTGTGATCTCGCTGTAATAACTAGATTTTCATATATTCTATCTCACGGGATTTTCGCGTACTCCTTCTTCGATCGTCATATTCTTTGTACTTTCGACATGTCTTTTTCACTCAAAACAATTTTTTTTTTTTTTTTTTTTTACACAAATCTAAAATCAATTATTCATTTCTTACACTTCTTACTTCTGTTGCTCTCTGCTTCTTCATTTAAATTTCCTGATATTTCAATCCCTTTTGCGAAACCATCGCAATTTCCAACTGTCTTCAGGCATTGGTTTCGCAAGGTATCTTCATCTCTCACTTCTATTGCGTCCACCATCAGTCTTTCCCTTCTTTGTGCTTCTTTGATGTTCTGCTTGCAGTTCTTCTTTTGAGCAGCCCTTTCCTCATAAGATTCCACATCAACTTCATAGCACTTTTGTCCCTCAGCCCAATCTCCTTTTATAACTCCAACACCACTGGGATGAGGAAATTTGATGCACTGGTGGTAAGTCGATGCTACACCCAAGATCTCATGTAACCAAGGTCGCCCAATTAATGCATTATAGGGGGACTCCACATCAACTACGCAAAACAAGATTTCAATTGATAATCCTTTCAGTGGTATTCGCATATGAGCTTCTCCTTTAGGTTTATTGGCAGTACCATTAAAACCATAAATCTTATAAGTTGAAGGTATCGATCTTCGCCTTTCCCTCCCATAGTCTTGTAAGTATGGTAAAAAGGATGTTCTGAGCTTCCAGTATCAATTAAGATTCTATTGATTGCCCATGAATTTTCTCGCCTCATCATCTTCATCATCACTTGGGTTTTGGGTTAATCTCCAATCTTACCACTAATGGATGTCATGCATCTCGCCACCCTCGGGTACCTCTTCGCGGTAAAATAAATAATCTGTGTTTGCCATTCTTTTAGTGGCGATGTCTTCGCGATGTTCATTACTTCTCTATTGTCAGCATCTCTTGCGAAAACCCTACTGAGAACACTATCATGAAAATCTTCAATTGTCCTGTACGAATGTACGATAGAGTTGCAGAACAAGTTTTTGGCCTTCGCTCCAACTTCTACTACAAATGTTTCTTTCCCTTTTGTTGTGTTTACTCTCGTGGATTTCGGTGGTGGTGGTAATGGTTGAGTCTTTTCTTCACATTTTAAGAAATGATTTAGCTTCCCTTGGTCTATCATTCTGAGGATGATTCTTTTTATGTTTCTGCAATCATTTGTTAGGTGTCCATGAAAATGGTGATAGGAACAGAATTCATGACTTCTATCACCCGGAGGCGGTTCATTTCCCATGTTCCATGGTGCAGGTATATTTTCCATCAGGATTATAGCTTCCCATATCTTCTCCACACTAGCATTCAGTGGGGGCATCTTGATTTCCTCCCATACTACCCTATGACCTCGCTGCCCTCTATGATAATTCTGCCTCTGACCTCCATAAGTTTCTTGCGGCTGATCAAGTCTTTGAATTTTTCTATTTCCACCGCGGTTATAGAAGTTTCTCTCTCTTTCAAATTCTTCCTGATCGCGACTTCCCATGGCTACTAATTTTTGTTGACCATCATTCGTTATCATTTCTTGTTGACCCTGCGAGGTGCTCGCCACTGTGTTTATCAATTTAGGTAACAAACTTGCATTCGCAACAGGGTATGATTCCATCTCATTTTGCTTTTCCTCTAGTGCAATATACTCCTCCTGAAGTTCTCGCAACTCAGTCATTGTGATTGTATTCTTAATTCTAAAAACCTGAATGTATAACAGATTGGTTGCGAACATAGCATTAATAAATGATAAAATGAGATATCTCTCATCCACACGACCAGCCATATCGCTACACGTTGTCTTCCACCTCACGGTCAGATGTTTCAAACTTTCGCCAACCCTTTGTTTTAACCCAAATACATCTTCAATACCCGGTCGCGAGGAATTATTACTTATGTACGCCCCTAAAAATATAGCTTGTAAATGGTTGAATGATGTGACTGTGTTTCTTGGTAAACCTTCAAACCACTTCAACGCTTCTCCTGACAAACTTGATGCAAAATACTTGCACAATATAGCATCATGATTCTCCCATTGTAACATACATCTCACATAAGTTTTGATGTGTTGTATTGCACAAGTTATTCCATCAAAAATGCTAGTGAACGCAGGTAAATTACACTTTGGGGGTATTCCTCCTAGCTGTACTTCTTGTGTAAATGGAGTTTTCGCAGCTTCCTCGATGGCATCATCCAATTGTCTCTTTCCTCCCCCTTTTACCGTTCAAACATTCCTCTCATTTCTCGCTAATTCTCTTAAGATTTGTTCATTTACATAATTTGAATCCACTTTGGTCTTTTTAGTTCCGCCTCTCTTCTCCTGCGTTCATGTCTACTTTGACTTTCTTGTTCATCATTCTCTTCTCGTCGTCTTTCTCTGCGATCTTCTCCTTCATTTCTTTCACGAATTCGCAGCTTCGTTATATCTATCAATTTCTCTTCTTTGTTGCCTATCGGTTCTCCTTTGTACTCTTTCATATTCTTCATTGATATTACCATTGTTGCGATTTTGTTCTCGCCTTCTTTCTCGATTATCATGATTATTCTGGCGAATTGCTTCTTCCAATTCCTGTTCTTCCATTTATGTTCTTAATCTTTCCCTCTCGCAGGCTAGACGTGCTTGTTCAGCATAGTATCTTTTAATTTCATCTTCAATCTCTTTTTGCTTCCTACGTGCTTCTCTCCCATGCAATATTCTTCTTCCTTCTTCCTGATTTTCTTCATCAACTGGATTATTCTGCCCCTGACGCTGCCTATTTCCTTGCTTTCCATCATTTTGCCCATTTTGAAAAGTCTCGGGACGTGGGATAAAACGATCTTCCATCGCTTCTCTTCTCTCGCAATGTTCTATGCCTGGATTTTGCGCTTCTTCTTGATTATCTTCATCAGCATTTTCTGTAGGTAAAATTCTCCTTCTTTCCTCTCTAACTGATCTTGAGCTTGACCTTGTAGTTCTTCTCGACCTTCTGTTTTGTAATCTCATGTTTTCCATCCTCAACTCATGATTTTGTCTTGTCAAATTTGCACGCTCCTCTGCCTCTAATCGTCTTTCTTCATGTATTGTTTGTCTCAACACCTCTAATGCTGCGATCTCTTCATTTCCATGAATTATTTCTCCAATCCCTTCTCGGTCTCTCTCCTCTTGTCCATTGTTTACCAATTGTTGTTCTTCTCCCATTTCGTCCATAGAGTCTGATCTCCAAGTATGTACGCTTACTCTATCATAATCTACAGTTCTATTCGCTACTGGTTGAATTGGTGATTGAATTTGATTTTCTTAATTATTTCTTGTGTTCATTCTTGAGGATTCCCCCATTTCATTTCTCCTTTCTCCAGCAAGTCTCCTACTCCTTCTAACAGTTGTTGGTTGTTCTGATGCATATCTTCTTCTAGCCATTTCTCAATTTTATTAACTTGTTAAAAATTATATGAAATTCCTTCCTTATTACTCCAAATTCTTTCAAATCACGGTGTCAATCTTCACTAATATCCCTGTTTCTAGCGCCAATATGTAGTTGCAGGAAATCCTACACTACACCCCTCACAAGAATCTATACAATCAAATCATTTTTAGGATAAGTAATTGTAATTTTTATTGATTATACTCTTAAATGCTTACAAGATGAAATGGAAATCGGTTAAAGAATTACAATCACTCTAAACTTTCTCTCTCTTAATGACTTGCCCAACACTCGAAAAAGATCTCCCTTTCAACAGACTTGTTCAACTCTTTATATAGGGTAGTACATAGTGGATGACTAACTAAGTCATCCTTTATTTTAGGGAATGACTTGCGAAATATCGCAAGTGTACAAATATATAATCTCGCAGTTCTCCTAGATCTCGCTAGATCTTCACATCTTTCTCGTGTTTTGGTTGTCGTCATTCATTGCGTCATTTATATTACTTATCTGAGATACCTTCGCAATGCTGTCGTTTATTGATCTCGCGAGGTATTAATGTCGCGATATTCTGATCCTACAATCAAATCATTTTAGGATGAACAATTGTAATTTTTATTGATTAAACTCTTAAAAATGCTTACAAGGTGGAATGGAAATCGATTCTGAGAATTACAATCGCTCTAAACTTTCACTCTCTTAATGACTTGCCCAACACTCAAAAAAAGATCTCCCTCTCAATGCACTGCTCAACTCTTTATATAGGGTATTACATAGTGGATGACAGCTAAGCTGTCCTTTATTTTCTGGAATGACTTGCGAAATATCGCAAGTGTACAAACATATAATCTCGCAACCCTCCTAGATCTCGCTAGGTCTTCACATCTTTCTCGTGTTTTGGTTGTCGTCATTCATTGCGTCATTTATATTACTCATCTGCGATACCTTCGCAATGCTGTCGTTTATTGATCTCGCGAGGTGCTGATGTCGCAATATTCTGATCCTACATATTGAACGGAGTATCGCCAGGGTACTCGCCTTTGGATTCCTTTCGTAACTTTTTCTCAATTTGGTGATCTAAAAAGTTCGCAAGATTAGATATAAGAGGAAGTGAAGATTGCAAAGTAAGTGAAATTTAGGAAATATACCTCTTTTGCTTTCCCGGGCCAATTAAATACCCAGGGATGATAGTTTGCGAGATTCGCAGGGAGTACATTGGAACATGAAATGTAAGTTCCGTTCAAAAATAGCGGAAAGACACACCACTTGTCGTCTTTGGAATGGCGAGGAACATTGTTCTTGCCGGAGTGCCAATCGATATCTTGCATGAGTATCTTGTCGCTGGGAATGTTCTCTTTTCTCTTCAACCGTGCACCCCAAATGAGACCTATCGTTCTTCATATTTATCACTTAATAATTTTCAAAAAGTTTTCTCTCGAATACTTTTCAAAGAACTATCTCTAAGTTTGCGAATTTAGGGTCTCTGGCTTTATCAGGATATAGAGATCCCTTACCAGCGCCACGATTGGCGAATTCAAGCATTAAACGGATGCAATCCACATGATAGGTGTAGAAAACACCTAATTTACTATCTAGTAGTTACGCTTTCTTTGCTATTTTTCTTGTGAATTATGTACTTTACGCGTGTTTTTGAGTTATTAGGTACTCTGGAGTCGCACGGAGGAAAAGAAGCGGAAATCACCCAAATTGAGGCGAAAAGGGCAAAATGGTCATTGCACAGGCAAATATTATCCTGGAGCCGGTGAATGGTTAAGGGGCAACTCTTCTTGGAGGAGTACTAAATACAGATTAGCAGAGGTTAAGGGGTACCAGTTGAGCAGCCCTTATCAGGGGTGACTGGGTGTCATTATCACCCTTAACCCTAAATTGAGAGAAACTCGTCTCTCATTCCCATTCTTCATTACACTCACCTGAAATTCAGAGAGGAAAGAAAGGGAGATGGCTGCACATTAAAGTGGTCTGAGAATCAGAGGAGAAAATCGAAGCGAGGGAGATGATATTGATGGAAATCAGAGAAGGAGAAGATGGAGAAGGGGTTTTGTGATTTAGGTGCTTTCGAGACAGAGAAAAGAAGGAGATGACGATGTTGTTGTTGTTCAATCGGCTTTCTAGAAGGGGATCTGACTGTTAATCGAGTTCAGGAAAGACAAGGAAATTGATGTTTTTGTCATGGATTTGCATCAGCAATTAGGTGCTCGAATTGCAGCAGATGATTGATAGAAGTTGTAAATCGGAGAGGGTTTATGAAGAAATTAGGCTCGAGTATCAGTTGTTGTGGTTCGATGGTTGATTGAAAGCTTTGTGTTGATTGCTACATGAAGTTGCAGATGAAGAATTAGGGTTTGGTGCTAGTAATTCATTCTTGCCAGTAAATGAGAAAACAGATGGAGCAGCAGGCAATGTGGGATTGCAGGTAATGGCATGAACTGAAACGGGTTTTGGTGGTGTTGCGGAAACAAGGAATTGCCAGAGTTCTAGACAACAAATGGGTCTGTTGCGGGATTGAGATATGGTGGTTGTTATGAAGCTGCCGTTGAATTGAAGAGAAGAAGAGGAATTGTAGCTGGGTGCAGCTGTTGCAGAGAATGGTTTTGCTGTGTGTTGTTACCTGGTGGATTCTGCAATGAAGCTGACATGGAAGTGAGGGTGGTACTGAGAATTAATGGGTATGAGGCTACAAGGGACTGAATGAGTCTGATGTTGGCAGTGATGAAATATATGGAGCAGCAAGGCCAAGTTAGTGATGGCCTGGATTGTGGTTTGCTGGGCAGCGACGAGTTGAAATGGCTGAGAGCTAGGTGGAGGTCTTGGCGGTGCACGAGAAGGAGCTGATACTGGTGAACAAGGGTTAGTGGTGGTGGTCCTGTTATGGCCAGTGCTACTGGTGCCTTTGGATGGATGTGGAGGAAGGACATGGTAATGACTGGGAAGAAGCAGTACAAGTTGGTCATGTTGCAGGTGAAGCTTAGTTGGTACTAGTGGTAATGGAACTGTAGGTGGTAGGTTGTGGCATTGTGACGATGGAGATTGAGCTGGAATGAGGTTGTGCAGGCATGGACTGAAGTTGTATGTTATTGCACAAGGTGGTGCTAAGACAGTGCAGTTGGCAATGGACTGAAATTGGAACTGAGAGCAGGTGCAACAATGTCTTGTATTGGCTTGAGAAGCAGAATGATGGAAGTATGGAATTTGTGGTGTTTTTTCCCGGTTATAGTGCACGTTAGTGAAGCCGAGGAAGATTGCAGGTGCAGATGCAACTGGAGTTGTTTAGTTCTTGTGGTGCAGGAATGTATGGCTTGAGGAAATGGCAGCTGAGATGGAGATACATGGGAAGATGTGGCAATGAGTTGATGGCTGAAAGTGAAGCTGCTGTGATTTGAGCTGCAGAATTTAGCCAGAATGGTGCATTACAGGTTATGCACTGAAGTTGCAGGGAAGGCAGCCATCATGGCTGAAGCACAATGATTGTGCTACACAACTAAGGCCTATGCATTGGCCTGAGCCAAGGCCAAGTCAGCTCAATCAGCTCAGGGCAGTGACTAACTCACAATCTGACTGAGCTGACTGTGTGACTCACCCTGACTCTCTCTGACTCGGTTGGACTCGGTCTGACCGAGTTGAATCGATATGACCCGTTGACCCGATCCGACCCGTTGACCGGTGACCGGGCGAACTTTGCCGGTCACCTGAGCTACTTTCCGGCGACTTTTCCGGCCAAGTTCCGGCCATAATCCCAGTTTTCCGGCGACGATTTTTGGGCAGAATTTTCACATGGGTATTTCTCACACATGGGCTTGGTGGACCACTTGGAGATGGGTTTTGAGAAGACCTAATATTGGAAGGAGTATCCTTTATGGAAAGAGAGAAACATATAAAAGAGAGGACTTTTACCTAATTGAGGAGATCTTTTAATCTCTGATTATTCTTTTTTGACCTCTACTTTGTTTTCCTAGGGTTTAGAACCATGAAGTCTTTTCTCTTTCTTCTTGTTATGAACTCCATGAATATGAGCTAGAGTTTTATTATTGGTTATGGAATAAGTTGGATTTCCAAATATGGGTTTTAATTCAATAAATTAGTTTTGTCTCCATATTATCGTTTATGATTCACCATCAATATTGTTACATGATTTGAATGCTTGTTAGTCGAGTCGCGAATCGATTGAGTTTGCTTTCATCTTTATTGCTAGATTAGGGTTATTATACGCAAAAGTGATAGTTCCGGATTGCAAGTAGCATAAATATGATTATAGTTTGTAGTGATATATTCTTATGATCATATGTGAACCATAACCTTTGTTAAATCGGATTAGTGCGCTTTCCACGTTCGATTGCTTTGATTGGCCTGATTTCATAGAACCTAATGCATCTAGGGAATTAAACTTGATTAGTGCTTTTACACGTTAGGTTGTTCCTTTAGGTAGAATTCATATTCGCATCTTTTAATGTGTTTGTTGATGACAAGAGGAGATTTGCGGGATATACTTGCGATCAAGGTATTCTAGGGCCTTTGATAAAAGTTGAGATTAAAATATCAATTCTAGTTATTGTGGTGAAACCATGTTTGTGATTGAAGACGAAATCCATGACCAATACTTTCTCATCCTTGATTTGATTTGTTTGCTTATTTCTTTATTTGTTTTATTTAGTTTATTATAATCACAAAACCCCGGTGTTATTTATAGGGAACCGAAACAATTTGACAACCTAGACCTCTCTGTGGGATCGATCCTTTCTTGCCCTTACTATATTTATATTTTGAGTAGTAAGAAAGTGTAATTATATTTGTGTCGGCTGACAACCGGTCACCACACTTAATTGATAGATAGCTCGCGAGAACTTCTCATGAGAAAGAATTTCATAGAACAAGGGCAATTCGAGATTGTAGAAATGAATGGGAATACCTGCGAGGAGCTGACCTAGCGAAATTATGATTTTCTGATCATCACAATGATGATCAGTAAACAATTTTGCAGAAAGAATAGATGAAGATTCTTGATTGGGAATAGTGGATAAGGTGAAACCTTTATCTTGTAAATTCTTTTGAGTCTCACCCAAAAGGATTTCGTATCTACGACCAGATGGAGCCATTCTCAGAATATGGGAATGATTAGAGAATTGAAGATCAAGAGAAAAAAGAAAAGGAAGATTTACAGTAGCAGAAACGTGAATTGCGGAGGAGGAGAATTGAAGAAAAATTGCAGAGAGAAAGTAAAAAAGAAGAAGATGAGGGTGAGAAAACTATATATAGAGAAGAGTTCTCGAGAAGATAAATGCATTTAATGCGAGAGGAGACGTGAATGGTCAAGAATAAACGGTTGAAAGAGACATGTCAAGAAAAGAGCGGAAGAAGAAACATGTGTAATAAATTCTGTGTAAAAGTACGGGGTCATATCAAAAACAGATGAACAGTTGCGGCATTTCAAAAATACTTCTCATGACATTCTCTTCTTCGCAGAGAAGACATGAGAAGAGGCAAGATGTAGGATCAGAATATCGCGACATCAGCACCTCGCGAGATCAATAAACGACAGCATTGCGAAGGTATCGCAGATGAGTAATATAAATGACGCAATGAATGACGACAGCCAAAACACGAGAAAGATGTGAAGACCTAGCGAGATCTAGGAGAGTTGCGAGATTATATGTTTGTACACTTGCGATATTTCGCAAGTCATTCCCTGAAAATAAAGGATGACTTAGTTGTCATCCACTATGTAATACCCTATATAAAGAGTTGAACATGTCTGTTGAGGAGGAGATCTTTTTCGAGTGTTGGGCAAGTCATTAAGAGAGAGAAAGTTTAGAGCGATTGTAATTCTGTAACTGATTTCCATTCCACCTTGTAAGCATTTTTAAGAGTTTAATCAATAAAAATTACAATTGTTCATCCTAAAATGATTTGATTATATAGATTCTTGTGAGGGGTGTAGTGTAGGATTTCCTGCAACTACATATTGGCGCTAGAAACAGGGATATATCCATCATTTCTTCCACTGCTTCATCCTCTTCCAAAGGAAACTCTGCTAAAAAGTCTGCAACAACTTGTGATTTTGGTGAAGATAGTATTTCATACTCCCTCCGTCCCTAATTAGATGAGCTATTTGGTTTTTAGTTTTGTCCACAAATAGATGAGCTATTTCACTAACCAAGGGGATATTTCTAAAACTACCCTTTTAATTGATTATTTTTTCTATAAGAAATACGTATAATTTGATAGTCATATTTATATTCGTTGCGTAGGTGTTTTAAAATGCTTTTCAACGGTATAAAGTTTATAAAAAACCGTGGTATAGTTTAAGAGATAAATCGTTTATAAATTTTACTAATTATTGCCCATAAGGGTATAATTGTAAAAAAATACTTAAATATACTCCACTTTCCTCCTTGCCTTAAAATTTGTGCAAACTACAAGTAGTTCATCTAATTAGGGACGGAGGGAGTATTTGAGTTTGCAATGACTTACTTGAGCATTCCATCTCTCAACCCTTCCTGACCTTTTTGAATTTTTCATTACCGACTCAATCGGTACTTTTGTCATTACCTTAACCGTGTGTGCTTGGAAGTATATGCGAAGTTTAAATGTTGCATAAACTAATGCCAAAATTAATTTTTCAATTTTTGAATAATTCCTCTCCGCGGCATTGAATGTTTTCTTTGATGTAATAGATTGTCTTTTCCACTCCTGCGTCTATTCGCAATAATACTGCACTTAGTGCATGCGAGGTTGTCGCAAGGTAGATTAATAATTCCTCTCCTGGTTCTGCTTTTTGTAAAATTGATATATCCATTGGATGTTCTTTTATTCCTTGTAATGCTTTCTCATATTCATCGACCCATCTAAATTTCGCTCCCTTTTTGAGTATGTTGAAAAAATGCTTACGTTTGTCGGACGATCGCGAAATGAATCTTCCTAGCGAAGCTAATAGTCCATTTAATTTCTGCACATCTTTTACCGTCGCTGGTGTTGGCATATCGCGAATCGCTTGTACTTTCTCTGGGTCAACTTGTATTCCTTCTTTTGATACAATGTAACCTAAAAAATTTACTGATGCAACTCCAAAGGTACATTTTTCTGGATTTACTTTGATGTTGAAATGCCTCATTTGTTCAAAAATTTCCCTCAAATCCTATACATGGTCTTTTGCTTCTTTACTTTGTATTAACATGTCATCCGCATAAACCTCTAGTGTTTTGTGTATCCATTTCGCGAACACCTTTTCTACCATCCTTTGGTATGTTGCTCCAGCATTTCGTAAACCAAATGACATTTTTGTATAACAGTATAACCCTCTTGGAGCGAAGAAAGCAGTATGTTCTTGATCTTCTTCTGCAAGTGGAATTTGATTGTAGCATTTATATCCATCAAGAGATGATATCCTTTCATTTCCTGCCGCTGATTCAACCATTTGCGGAATATCTGGCAAAGGAAAGATATCTTTTGGAAAATCTTTATTTAGATCAGTAAAATCTATGCAAATTCTTATCCCTTTTTTCTTCTTTGGGACTACGACCATATTTGCTATCCATTCGAGATATTTTGCTTGTCTAATGATTCGTGCGTCTAGCATCTTCTGCAATTCTTCTTCTATTTGAGGATGATATGTTGTTGCGATTTTTCTAATTCTTTGTTTGAATGTTCTTGCATTTTTGTCAATCTCCAATTTATGGCACGCTACAGATGGATCTATACCAGGCATTTCATCCATGTCCCATGCGAAAATGTCTTTGTAATCTCGCAACAAATCAACGGTTCTTCTTTCTTCATCTGCATCCATCTTAGTCCCAATTTTTAACATCTTAGGTTCTTCTTCAGTTTCGATGTTCACTTCCTTTGTCGGCTCTGCCGCGGTATAGCTAGCCTTCGGTTCTCCCATAGGCGTTGGTTCTTTTTTTTCCTTCGCAAGTTCATTCTCTTCTTCCGAAATTTCGCTAGGTATTCCTTTTCCTTCTTCTGCTCTTATCATGTAAGTTCTAAATTCTTCTTCCTTTTTCATTGCTCTTGCCATCTTTTTGCGATATTTTCGCCTCTTTATCTGTCCTTCATAATGTTTTACCTCAATTTGATGATATATCTTTCCTTTATCGGTATCTCCTCTGATTTCGCCAATCCCACTCGGCATAGGAAATTTAACACATTGATGAAATGTCGAGGCTACAGCTTTTATTGTATGTACCCATGGTCTTCCCAACAACATGTTATATGGCGATTCCATGTCCACTACACATAACGTCACTTGTGTTTCAATTTCTCCCAACAGAATTCGCATTTTTATTTCCCCTTTAGGTTTTGTTATAGATTTGCCGAAACCATGGATATGATATGTTGAGGAAGTCATTTCTTCATTTTTGTACCCCAATTCTTTATAAGTATGATAAAACATTATATTCACTAAACTTCCTGTGTCCACCAAAGTTCTATTTATTGCCCATTCTTCCATTGTTTTTGTTAATTCTCCTTCTTCCTTGCTTGCGCTTATCGTAATCACTAGTGGAGATGTGTGATTTAAATTCTCTCTTGATATCTCCGTTGCTGTGAACATAATCTTCTGTTTTTCCCATTCTTTCAAGGGTGACGCCTTCTCTGTTGTTATAATTTTCTTACCTTCAAAATCTCGTTTGTGTATTCTCCCTCTGATACTTTCATGAAATTTATTAACCATCATCTTAGTAATCATACTACATTCCAATTCTCCATTACTCTCCTTGATTCTGGCTTTCTCCAATTTATCCATCATACTCCTGATTTGAATAATTTTAATAACAATATCCAATCTCTAATCTTCAGTGCTCCCTGTTTCTAGCGCCAATATGTAGTTGCAGGAAATCCTACACTACACCCCTCACAAGAATCTATATAATCAAAACATTTTAGGATGAACAATTGTAATTTTTATTGATTAAACTCTTAAAAATGCTTACAAGGTGGAATGGAAATCAGTTACAGAATTACAATCGCTCTAAACTTTCTCTCTCTTAATGACTTGCCCAACACTCGAAAAAGATCTCCCTCTCAACAGACATGTTCAACTCTTTATATAGGGTATTACATAGTGGATGACAGCTAAGCTGTCCTTTATTTTCGGGAATGACTTGCGAAATATCGCAAGTGTACAAACATATAATCTCGCAACTCTCCTAGATCTCGCTAGGTCTTCACATCTTTCTCGTGTTTTGGCTGTCGTCATTCATTGCGTCATTTATATTACTCATCTGCGACACCTTCGCAATGCTGTCGTTTATTGATCTCGCAAGGTATTGATGTCGCGATATTCTGATCCTACAATACCAATAAGCCTAGCGATTTCCCTTTCGATTCATAAAACAAGTTCATGAATGTACTTCCCTTAAACAAATGTAAATATTGTTTCCTAGGATGAAATCTTCACCTTTACCCATACACATAATCACAATAGCATTTATACGATTATGTTGATGTCTTATATACGAAGTTCAAAAGATAGGCGTTATACTTCGTATTCTAATTCCTTAACACTATGTCTACTAGAGTATAATCATTCACAGCTTTGCAGTTATGTTTTCAATATAGCACGACTTGAAAGATACGTTGGGAATGAAACAATTCAAGTCAAAATATTACTAACCTCAAAAGGAAGGATGATGTCGTCGATGTAGCTTGTTACTTATTCATATTCTTCAAGTCTTCGAGTAATACTTGTATGTCTCATTATCCTAATCTTTTTAGCCTAACCTATACGAAGTTGTCTCTAGTATATAATCAAGCGACTCTTTAATTGAGTTTTGATTCACTAAAATATGACAACCAAACTTGACATACCAACGCTTGGTGGGTTCAACCGAGCTATGGTCTAACAGTGTGTTTGCCTGCTCTGATACCAATCGAAAATGTGGGGTACCAAAATACACCACCAACTTTTTCTTAAGAAACCTGTATGGACACTCGAATACAATTCCGAGAGTTCAACTTAATGAATCTCAATCAGGAACTATATGAAGAACTTATATCTCTTTCTCTCATAATCAGAATGCTAACACAAGAAAGTCCATTAACCTGATTATGTGTGAGAGTACTTTGACGATTTCAAAGATAAATATCCAAGATAAATCAAGTCGTATCCAACAACCAAGGATGGATATATCTACTTTGATTGATTTACGTACAACCTGTGATATTTCAACTATAAAGATAAAAAAATATAATGCAGAAAAAGAAATAAAAAGACACTAGAAATTTTGTTGACGAGGAAACCGCAAATGCAGAAAAACCCCGAGACTTAGTCCAGACTTGAACACCAAACTGTATTAAGCCGCCACAGATACTGGGCTACTATCAGAACTTCAGACTGGAATGTAGTTGAAACCGAATTAAACCGTCACAACAATTCAGTTGCAGTCGCGCTCCTTACACCTTTTGAATCCCAGTAGGACTCGGCGTAATTGATTCCCTTAGCTGACGCCCTTTACAGCCTAAGAGTTGCTTCAACTTAATTGAATACTTGAAACCAATCTGCCTCTCACAGATAAGCCTATATGTGATTTCCAGTCTCATCAAATATCAAGGTGAGGTAGGAAATCGATTGCAATACACAAAGTCTAGCAAACCTCAAAATCCGGTCTTATGACTCCCGAAGAGTAGTCTAGATTATTATTCACCCCACAAGTCGAAACTTGTGGAACCATAAAGTCTGAGACAAAGATACTATGTGATTTTTATCTATCTTGTTTGTTAGATCAAGCTCAGCAATCAAAACAAGATCAGGATACATAAACTATCAAGATAAAGATAGTTGGACCTGGCTTCATGAATCCCTAGGTGAAGTATTTTTAGTCGCTAAACCCTAGAAGGGTTTTAAGGAGAGGATGACTCTAGTTTACAACTAGGACACACAATAATAGTATCAGGGATTCAAAGATCCCAGTTGTTTGAGGTTCTCCTTATATAGACTTTCACGATCAAGGTTGCTTTAGGTTTAAGCTAAGATAACTTTGGAACCCAGCAATCGATAATTACCGTTAGATAATAAACTCGGTTTGAGATTAACTAAGTAGAATATATACTTGGTTAGGATTAACCATAGCCGAACCGTTTAGAATGACATGTTCATGAAGGTTAGCCGAAACTATAAGACTTTAGATAAGGTTAACCATTTTCATATAACACTTTAAGACTTTTCTTGAATCACACATATGATAAAAAAAAATGTCTAGATAGTGTTTTTGGAGAGTTGTTCAAATGCCGATTATCTCATAAAAATAATTCTGATGCATCTGAAAATATTCGACAAGGTAAGTACATGTACCTAGTACGTGTATTGTACCTTTTCGTGAATATCTTTGTCGTAGTACGTGTACCGGGTATGGATACCCTTAGGACAAAAACGAGCTCAGGAACTCATAGATCTTTTATGGTTTGCATACTGGGTATGCGTACCTAATTCGGTTTTGAAACCAACAGATATTTTCCGGTTTGCATACTAGGTATGTGTACCTTTCCTGGTTCACGATCAACAGACTTTTTATGGTATAAATACCGGGTCTGTGTACCAAAAAGTAGCTGCTGAACTATATTTGTGCCGGTACGTGTACTGGGTATAGGTACTGCGGCTCTGGACTTATAACAGTTCTCCCAGTATGTGAACTGGTATGCATACTGTCATGTATCCATATTTACAGTAGTTTATATCTCTCTAATAATCAATATGAAACATTCCCGAATAGCATCAAAGATACATATCACTGTTTCAGGATATTTTCAAATGATTAAATATTGAATCATGATTAGGTTATAAACAACAAATTGTTCTAAACTAGATTCATCAAGTATGAACAAATGTTCTTAAGCTTAGTCATATTTCGAGAATTATATTTAATATAAACTTGATTCGAAATTTCTATAATGTGTGTACTGTCTAATTTAGTCATGCGACGATGTCTCAAAGATAGAAAGGTGAAAACTTGAGAAATAGGTGGTTCAGTCTTCACTTACCTTTTGATATTGAAGTTCTCCAAAGCTCATGTGGATCTTCGCCTTCAAACGGTAGAACGCAATGATATTCGATTCACAACTACACACTTCTATCCTAATCCGAGACCTGTCTAAATGTAGACTAGAAATCAAGATATAGTTTTGACAACTAAATTTTACAACAAGCTTGAGATAGCAACACTTGTGAGTTCAACCGAGCAATGCTCTAACAGTAATTCAAGAGGGATTTATGTATGACAGTTGGATATTTTTTGGAATTAGACAAAACCTAATTTAGGTGCTTATTGCATATCTTGAGAATATTTCCGGTTATGAAAATTCCTTGGTGTCGAAACTACCTTGGTCTACAAATAGTGAAGTTTGTTCTTCTTACAAACTTATCCTGAGGCTGGTACTTCATATTGTAGTCACTACTATAGCCAACTAATAGTATTACTTGTAATACTATCTAGGAGAGGAGAGTAACCTAATTAGGTGCTCTTACGTCCACTAGTTTAAAGACTTCTTTGGTATCAAGAAGCCTCTAGATAGTACCGTTGGTGGAAAACTAGAATTATATTGTTATTTTAGTTTTCGATTATTGATTTGATAGACTAACGGTTGTTAAGCCTTGACTGCACCTAGTTTGATTATTCTTGAGAGCCTTGTCTTCTGACATAAGGTCACTCAAACTAAATTAAGGGGTTAGTGGTAGTTCAGATACATTTTTAAATCTGGCATTGACTTGTGATCATCCATTGTTAATAGACTTCGTTCTATGTGTGATCGGTCATAAGTTGGAATCAAGTTTGGTTGTGCTGGTACAGAAGAAGATATTGAAGATTTGAAGACAAGAAGATTTCTTATTGGTTTCGTATCTTTATGATTTAACTTCGTGAACAAACTTGATCTCAACTATACGAAGTTGGTAGTGTTCTTTGTATTTAATTCTGAGAATATTCAGAACTGGACTAGGTCCGGGGGTTTTTCTGCATTGCGGTTTCCTCGTCAACAAAAGATGACTAATGCAAAAACAACATACAAGTCTCAAAGATCGGTAAAGCAGTTAGTACAAATGAAATACAATCTAACCATATTCGATAATTGGCAAGAGGTGATAAGGCATCAAAATCAAACCATAATCATGATCATAAAGACGATAAAGGTAGTGAGATTACTGTGCAAACTAAAGCATGAAATATGTTTACATAAAAGGTAAAATATCTCAACCAAAATGAAATGTCAAAATATCCAAAACCAAGAAATAAATTTATCAAAGTAGCAGAAATATTCAAAAAGCAAACCAAAGCAAAACTAAGGGACAATATTATTATCAACATCTTTCAGTGACTGAGTCTTCTACACAACTTTAAACACCTGAGCTAGATTATTTCCAAAATCATCAGAGACCTCGGGGTCAACATCTTGATCTAAAAACAAGATGCTAGCACCTTGATATAAAAACAAAAACAAAAAACGTCGTGAATAGAATATGAAGAAAGCTAAGTAAACAGATAAATAAGAAGATACATTACATGGACCCGGATGACCTGGGTCAACATCTACATCCTGATCGTCGGATAAATATTTGATGAAGGCATGGGGGACATATGATATGTTGACATGTGTCTTTCCTATTAATTGATTCCAACAAATTGTTCTTCCAAAAATATCAAAGAAATATATTTTTGGA
Organism: Papaver armeniacum; assembly: GCA_023531295.1. Classification (NCBI taxonomy): domain Eukaryota; kingdom Viridiplantae; phylum Streptophyta; class Magnoliopsida; order Ranunculales; family Papaveraceae; genus Papaver; species Papaver armeniacum. The sequence goes on from JAJJWW010013463.1 coordinate 96,753, forward strand.
ATAAAGAAATTGGTTATCTTAATTGGTTATATTTTATCTTTGATATTTTTGGAAACAAAATTTGTTGAAACAATTAATAGGAAAGACACATGTCAACATAACATTTGTCATTAGAAAATGCCCCATCAAAAAACGTCCTCATAAGTTTATCCCTGATCGGCAACATCACCTTTATCAAAAGAAACTTGACTTTTAGCTTGTTCTAAGTGATAATAAATTCGAGATCTTCTTTTATAGATTCAAAATTAATCTCGCGAGCCTTGAGCTGGGACTGAGAAGTTTTGAACTCGTTATACCATTTATCCACCTAGGAAGCTTCAAATTCTTAGCTCTTTCAAAAGATAGTTCCCACTTAAATAATCAGCCTTAGCTTTGACTGAAACAGATTTGGCTAATTCAGAGAATCTACAAACTTTAACTTTGTAAAGCTCAAGCTCTTCACACTCATCTTTAAGAATATTAGATTACAAAAGCTAAGATAATCTGAGACATTCGACTCTAGATTGCTCTAACTCGAATTTGAGACTGGAATAATCCTCTCATTATAAGTAAATATATATATGAATCTTTTTATTATGTCTAGCGCGGTAAACAATGGTAGCACAAGCACTAGCCAACTAAAAAAAGAAATATCAGTAACTACAAATATAAAAGCTTGAAAGCACAACAGTCAAAAAAGGCGATAAAATCTAAAGATATATATATATATATATATATATAATTACCTCAAAGACCTTCACGACAAGGTTATCTCCAGCCTGCGTATGCTTAGCAGCATTCTTAGGACAATGGAAGTTCAGCAATAGTTCCAAAGCATAACCTAGATCATTTACAAGATTTTCGATTGCAAAACTTATCCAAAAGTAAAGGAAATTTGGAGCATATTTAGCTCTTTTATGAACCATTTTCCAGCGCTTTCAGCTTCATCAACAAACTTTCTCTTCATATCTGAAAAGGATTTTTTTTTTTTTTTGAAAATGCTAAGTTAAAAGATTAAAACCTGTTGTAGATGGTGAAATGGTGAAATTTGGACTAAGGACAAAATGGTCATTTTAAAACTGGCCAGTTTGGTCCAATATCGCTTACTCAGTCAAGGTGCACTTATGCCTTACAAGTACGGTTCAATATTCACATTTTACGAGGCAAAGTTCGAGCCTCGGCATCAAACAAAGCTTTAGCTAATATGACGCTTGAGTTTTAACCAAGTTGAAAACGAAGTGCAGTCTTCAACCGCGGAAAAGACAAAGTTCGAGCCTAGGATCAAGAAGAAGATGAGTCTTCAGCTTGAGGGCGAGTTGGAGCTCAAGCTTTGTACAAGACGAAGCTCGGCTTCAACCAAGATAGAAGCAAAGCCTCGGCCAAGACGATGACGAAACTTAAGCTTAGCTAAGCCAAAACTCAAGCTTGGGTTCAAAACGAGTCTCGAGCCTACAACAGTGGCGGAGCCACCGATGGACTAGGGAGGATAGTTGTCCTCCCTAGTTTTCGGGAAACAAAATTATCACAATATATTTTTACAAAAATAAATATTTGTCTCCCCTAATTTTATGCTAAAGAAAATATAACTTACGATTTTATTAGTAAAGATCATAACTACTTGTTGGAAAATACGAAAAATCGGGTCAATTGATTTTGTACTCGTTAATTATAATTAATGAATCGAAGTTAGTTGTGACAAAAAAAATTAGCAAATTTTATAAAATTATGGCGATATTTACTTAAATTACAACAATTGATCTTCAAATTGATTCGGTTGGTTTGAACATTTCTAAATTGGGAATTTATTTCTTTTAACAATAATATTAATCTTAATTAAATGAACAGAATGTGTACCTACTAATTAAAAATATTATAGCTTTAATATCTAATTGAAAAGTTTGACAGTTTATATACCACTTTCACTATAAAAACGTGTAAAAAATACAGAAAATCGCCTTCAGCCGCATCTACTATTGTTTTTTCGTTTTATATAATTGTCCTCCCAGCCAAACTTCTCTGGCTCCGCCACTGGCTTAAACTTAAGGAGGTACCCGAGCTTATACTTGAGATAAGATTCATACTTAAGTCTAAGACAAGACTCGGAGCTAAGATCAAGCCAAAATTCAAATTAGCCTTAAGATACAACTTGAGATCCAACTTCAACGAAGGTGCGATTCTGCGTTAATCCGGCCATCGTGTCTATAATAAATTGTGTTATCTCTACGATTGAGTGTCACGGTCAAGCTATTAAAGACTCTTTAACATCACCACAGTCTTTCATCAAGAACAACACTTTCTAACGACACCCCTGGTCGTCAATTATGCTCAAGACCCTAAAATGTTATCTCGGGTCTTAAGCACATCAAAAGTCAAAATGTTAAGCTCATGACACCTGAGATTCCTACGAGTTTTACAAATGTATTTCAGGAATATTTATCCCTCGAAGTTCATAAATTCATTCACGAGGCTCTCGCAAGGAAATTAAGGTTTCTGATGTAAACAAAGACAGATATCAGGTCTGCATCCCCTCTTAGACGAACTGCTCTACCTTAATACTATGTAACGCCACCCCGAGTATTAAGCTATCATGCCACAACCTATTTTCAAAGCTAGCATTTTACTTCCCCTCCCCGCTTATATACATCTATTTTTCCTTCCTAGCTTATCGTGTTTGATAACCAAACACTTAAGTTGTAGGGATGCAGAGCCCGTTGGGACTAAAGTTGGGACTAAAGTTAGATCACATGAATCATATCTCTCGCCACTTCCAAAATGTTTTTCGGTTATATCCCCAACCACTTTCTTCTGCTAATGATTCTGCAACTCCCTATCCGACCTAGTAGCGTGTTTGGAAACTCCCTATCCGACCTAGTAGCGTGTTTGAATGGTGGGAAGGGAATTCTATTCCCAGGAATCATATTCCCTGAAGAGGGGGAATCTTAAACCCACCAATCCCGATAGGTTTTAAATTGGGAAATTTATTGGTTGGTCCTAAGCCCAAACAAGTATTTATAGTAGGTTCCAACCGGAATTTTCTTTTATCCGGAGGTCCAAATTTAATTAAAACATGGAAATGACCGGAATACCCATTGTTCCCAAACGTGTGTGCTTACACGCCTCTAATATCATTCGATATTCTTCTCTCTCCCATAAAAACAAAAAAACAAATCTCGTTGTTCTTCTTATCTCTTCGTTTTCCTTTCTCTTCTATGTTCCTCCGATCATCAACAAAAAAAACCAGACCGCCATTAGATGATGATGATATTACCTACCGAGATCATACGAAACCATCAAACCATAGATCTACAGTAAATAAAATCATCCGAAAATTCATCAAAACCTACTTTATCTACATATATGATTAAAAAAAAACATAGTAGAACTCCTAGACGTTCTGATTCGAGAAGTTGGAGAAGAAGTTTACATATATATTTGCTAAAAAAGTAGCAGAAAAAGGTATGAATCAGTAGTACATATATGATGTACTGAAAAAATCATGTTTTATTTTAACCAATATGATACATCACTGCGTATAAGATAGTTTGTTTTTTTAGCTTTTACTGTTTAAATCAACAGCGCAGCAGTGTTTTAGGAGATAGATTCACCAGTACATAACTCAAAAACTGATGAAAACCATCATAATTTACATGCAGTTTGTGTTTTTGGTTTTCTGTAACATAGATCCACCATAAACATATCTCCAATATTGATAAAAGGGCTTGAATAACCATCATAAGAAACATGAAGTTTGTATTTGGTGTTCTAGGAGATAAATTCACCAGTACATAACTCAAATACTAATGAAAATCGACAGACATAAATGATATACTAAAAAATCCTAGTTTATTTTGTTATTTTCTTCATTTTAACACTTCTTTTGACATTGAAATTGATTTTTACATTATGAACAAGTAGTACATATGCGATGTACTAAAAAAACTTAGTTTAATTTGACTAATATGATTCGTCAGTGCTTAAATGATAGTTCATGCTGTTTTTTACAATATGATTCATCAATACATATATGTCATACTGTGAAAACCTAGTATATTTTTGATAATATGATCCGCTGATGCATATATGATGGTTTCTTTTTCTTTTGAAAATATAAATCAGCAATATATAAATGTTATACTGAAATATTTATAGTAATATGACTTGTGGGTTCATATATGAGGGTTTCTATTGCTTTTGAAAGCATAAATCAAAATGACAAAAAAAGAGTACATATTTGATGTAATCGGGAGAAATTTGTTATATAGAGGAGAATTTTTTTAGTTAATTTCGATTGAATAAAATGATCTGAAATTTTCAAAAACTAATAGGAAGTACATATATGATAGTTTCTTTTACTTACATAGTTATTTTGACATGAAACTAACTTTTAAAACATGATCCAGCAGGTATTGATGCCAGGAGACATAGTTTAGTAGTAGCGGTGGCGGTGTTGGTGGCATTGGAGTGGAAGATCTAGTTCTATGTTTAATTTTTTTTTATTTTATGTTTGTCTGTCTTCTGTTCTTCTTAAAAACACAGTTAAAACTCAAATCAATTTACACTTGAGCATTTTTAATGCACATATTGTTTTATTCTTTTAACTTTATGGTGCTCATTTTGTAGTGCTCACTCAATGTATGTATGTGATAAATTTCAGTGTATATCTGCTGCAATGCTTTAGTTTCAGTATATATTACCTGTGCTGGTTTAAATTCAGTATAAATTTGTTGTATTGCAAAAAAAAAAAAAAAAATACAGTATATATTGATTGTACAATAAAAAAGTTTAAATTCAGTATATATTGGTTGTACTGCAAAAAAAAAAATACAATTTAGTGTATAACGAAAACTTCAAAATTAGTAGTGGCTGCAATGAAAGAAAGAAATAAATAAATAAATTACATAAGCTTGAGAAAAAACCATTAGGCGTATTGGTTTTATTACATATAATTATTTTCTAGTACTTCACATATAGCCAAAAAATCAGTACATCTGATACATACTGAGAAAGAGAGTGCATAATCACTGCACTGAAGGAAAAAAAACTGACAGAAAACACTTTCATTCACTTTTAACTCTAGGTATGCAAGCCCGTTCTCTATAATTTTCACAAGTAAACCTTCTATAGTGCCCAGAACCATTAAAGTGCTCTTCTCAAATCCCGACTTAACTTGTTAGCAGCATCGATGACGTTTCATGGACAACAACCAATACCAGAGCATTATTGCAGGTAAAATTCAGCTACAAAAGCAAATAAAAACGATAAACTGGCATTAACATAATACCACAAACAAGTCCAAAACATGAATCAATTATACTACCGAGCGCAAATGTACAATGGTACGTATTGGGTCAAATATGAGCTCATGTAGTACCACAAAAAAGTGTCTACTTAGACTCAGTCATGATGTAAGAAAAATAATCGGATGGCTGCCCCATTCATATTGTTTATACTCATTTCATATGCTAAAAGCAGGTAGCTAAACTGCTTTAGCTTAACTGTTTAGGATTTTGTAGCACCAATTGCATAAATGTGTAGATAAGAAATATTATACATCTCAACGTATGTATGTGATAAAAAAGAAGTACCTTCCATTTTTCTCAAAATCCAGATCTAGCACCAAAAGTATAATGTAACAGCTAGCTAGTAGCCAGGAATTGTTGTGCACTGCAACCAAAGCTAACCAATTTTTTTCTTTCATTTCATATCTGGCAAAGTTAATGGCATGTGCAGGTTCTGGAAGCTCAAAGGAACTTCTATGGTAGGAAAAGTGATGTCCCACTGCTCGATAGAAAACCCATATAAGCACAAGTGTTCCGTCTCTGCAGAATACAGTAAAAATTGAGTGATACAGAACAAGAAAGAAATAATAATTACAGAGTGGTAGAAAAAGAACATAACAATAAAGGGGACTCAGGAATGATAGTACATCAAAGAGTGGTAGAAAAAGAACATAACAATAAAGGGGACTCAGGAATGATAGTACATCAAATATACACTCGACTATTTCTCTCCGCATCAAATATACACTCAATACATGGCAACATCAACTACATCCCAATCATCTCTTATACTTTCTTAATTGAAGTCTATCAAATTCAATGATGTACTCTCTTTGGGAAATAAACTACCAGTACATATCAACTAAACTACTTACAAATTTGAGTACATAGTTGTCGTACTGCTTACAAACAGAGTACATATCACTGGATTGCTTACTAGCACATATTTCCGTATTTTGCATACGTACTCATGGATCAAACAAAAAAAAAGTGGAAAAACTCTGAATAAAACAGAATCAGAAGAAGTTTATATGAGTACGCCATATATGTACTACGTATTCATGAACTAAAAAATCAACTGCATGTCAAGAAGAAGTGATGAATCCATGAATATAACCAAATCAAAGCACATATTGTACTCATGGATCGAACCAAAAAAATTGGCAAAACTCTGAACAAAACAGAATCAGAAGAATTTTAAATCAGTACGCCATGTATGTACTGTCAATTCATACACAAAAACAAACTATAACAAACCTAAAAACATAAAAGTGTCATGAAAATCGATTTGATCTTCATAATACAATCGAAAAAAAAAAAAAAAACACGAACAAACTAATCAAAGAAGATAATTAGAAAACATACCCTGGAAACACAAACAATCATCTCGTCGTAAATCATAACGACGCATCTTCTTCTTCTTCTTAAAAATAGACTAGGTTTCTGTCAGTACGGGATCTCACGATCCAATCGTTGTTGCAATGTTTATTATGAAGATCAAATCGATCTAATCGTTGTTGTGTTTGATACTTTGATTACGCTTTCGATCTCCATGTTTGATTTGGTAGAAACGAGAAAGATTGGAGAAAAATAAATTGGATTTGGTCAAAAATCCAATCGCAGCACCAGTGAGAGGAATGAGAAAAAGAAAACAAATCTGAAACGTTAAATGTTCTTCTCGTGCTTATAGACCTGTTAAATAGGGAAGGTTATTTGTGGTATTTTTAAATTTCGCATATATGATCCCACACATGTATAGGACCTGGAATAAAATTTTGGGTCCAATTTTCTTTTTTCTTTAAAACTTTGGACCTCCTGTTATGGTTTCTTAATGAGTGGACCTGCCACCAACTAAGCCCATAAGAATAGTACATATTGGTATTCCCTTACTTTTTGGGACCTTATTTCTAACCATCCTCTATTCCTATTGACTAAAAATTTCCAGAAAACTAATTTTATTCCCTCCAACCAAACAAGCCATAAGTAAGAGTAAATAAAAACTAACAGGGGTTGGTCAAATGAGATTTCAAATGATTTTCAGAGAGTTCTCAAATCCACTGTTAGTCCATTGAGATTCTTGGTGAGTCTCCTAATGTCTCTTGTTATTGGTTAGAGATTTTTTTTAAGTCATTTAAATTGTCCGAAACTCCATGTTATTGGATTAGGATTTCATAAGAATCACTACAACATCCCTGTTATTCGAATGAGAATTGAAAGTCATTGATTTATTGTTTTCAGAGATTTGGAGAGATTTTTTTAGGAAAATAGGCATGCTAGAAATCTCTCCTCAAGAAGTGATATTTCTGGAGACTTTGAAACGTGGGGAATATTTGTTTTTGAGAATATGACCAAAAAAATTTTGTTATTTTTTTTTTTGTTTGAGATGATGACCAAGTAACGAGCCATTTGCAGAGTAAACCAGTGGGTAGATTGCATAGAAAATAAAATCAATGTGGGATGAGTGAAATAACAAAAATGAAAACATAGGCATAAGGCAACAACGAGATTTATTTTGACAATGAACACGTATTTTACTAGGTATTCATGGTACTTTTATTTAGATTATAATGTGCATAATAAAGTAACGAGTAGCTGTTTTGAATTTTTGATTAGATATTGTACATTTTTTTGTCTCTACAAATCACAGAGACTCTTTATGAATATCAATTTTTTGTCTCTACAAGTCACAAAGATTCTCTAATATACTCTCAGAGAATCACTAAAAATCTCTATATTTTTAGAGAATCTCCGGGAGTCGCTCAAATAAAAAATCTATAAAAGTCTATATAAATCTCAATCGACTACCTCCTTGTAATATTGTACAAGGTTACCAAAATCTTAATTGGGTAACAAATGTTAATGACGAATACCCTAATCAAGTTCTCTACCCCATTCCCTCTCTATATAAACAAGTAAATATAAGATGGACCTGATACAGATGAATCGATAAGAGATTTTCAGCCGATCTCAACTCTCAAGGAGAACCCATTACCCAACATGTGCGAACTTCAATCTGTTCAAATATACAGACATTTGTAGATAAGTTCTAGAAATATTCGACCACACTTGAAAAAGTCGAACTACAATTATAAGATCTTGGAGTTACACTGAGAATCAAGGCTACCGCCTACAAGAATGTATCACTACAACAGAAGAGAAAGAATCTACTATCCAGGGTTCCCAGTGTCCCCTTGGACATTCGATTATTGCAAATGACTAAAAAGAAAGAAAAAAAGCCGCCGCTTTTAGTGCAGCAACGCAAACGTCAAAGACCCGTTGATTTGTCATCGAACAATAATAAGTGGGGGTATAACATCACTAGAGAATCTCAACTATTGCAAACTTGTGAAAAGGAAACTATACAGGATGTGCTGTACCGAGAACCATTTCATGCAAACGCAGCATGTGAAAGAAAATCCATTACTCAACTCGTGGCAATAAGAACATGAAACCTGCATTCTCACGAATGAGTGGCGGCGGTTCAACATCAGAAATATCGATCTGTTCCATCGACTTTGATATGTCATCAACCGAAAACGGTATGCTGCTAGATGATGAGTTGACAAGGTTTTAGTAATCACATCATTAGATAAAAGTTATCTGAACAAAACACATATTTGTTTAGGTTATCTGAAAGCACACAACTTTAACCAGGGGGTGGTGGTTTTGTTGGCTCATGTTAAAGACAAATTATAAAAATAAAATAAAATTACTACCTCCTTTTCAAAAAGATAGACTTGTTTCATGTACAAATTACACATGAAACAAGCCTATCTTTTTGAAACGGAGGGAGTATATTCTTATAAACATCATATGATGGTTGAACTTTATAGCCTGACCTTGAATCATCGTCTAACAGGAAAGAATTGCTGACAGCGTTGTTTGAATCTTCAGTCATCAAAACCCTCATGTTGGATATAACCTAGTAAAGAGACATCGTATAATAGAAGTGACAATTGTCAGTTTTATCTATAAGCTAGTCATGGTGGATTAAAAATATAATCATACCGCATGAAAATGATGATGCGGATCCAAATCTAGATTGGGGGTAATGGCATCCATAATAACTTACATCCGATGAAACACTATGAGTGCCATACTTGTCATCCCAATACATTGTACTGATCCTGTATAGTTGCTGTATGCTGAGCACCTGTTGGACGGAAAAACGAAGAATATGGTCAAAAAATAACAATCGAAAAAGAAAAGCAAGAAATAAACATTCTGTAATCAGCATAAAAATATTTTTTTTCCCCGGATCTTGTGTCTTTGTAAAATATAAGTTCGTCAATTATGTTAGCTTGTATTTTATTCATCCACAGAAAGAGACTAACCGGGCATAGGTCGTGACTTATTTCATCCAGCGTCTTCTTTGGCTTTTGATGTATGACCTGAAACAGGATAAAAATATATATCAAGAAGCTCACTTGTTGAACAATTTGATAAACATTTCGTTTCTGTTTCTATTTTCAATCCAAAATAGGCAGCTAGAGGATTCAGATGAGACTAGAAGGAAAACAATACCAGGAACCCTATAGCCTGTCTTATATGCTTGAGCTCATCCCACGCTGAACCTGCATACTGAACATATATCTCCTTGTGATTACTCAAGAAAATAAAACCACAAGTAAAATCTGTGAGATGGCATTAAACTTGAGATATACTTCATCAGTTGCTTTATAGCACCAATGTTCTAGTTCTGCCAACCCCGCCTTAACATATTCACCGTTACTAAACGAGCAACACTCTCGCCTTAACAGGAGGCTGCAAACAGAAAGGAGGAACCATCTTAATCAAATTTCACACAGTTGAAGTATCAAAGACATCCGAAAAAACGAGGTGTATAAAGACGGACCTGTTAAATAATTGCACATTTATGAAAGAGAATATTTGTGTGAACACCTTACGGACCAAAAATGGGGGTACCTGAGTATATTGAGGCATGTAAAGGGAAATTAGGCTTATACAAGTATAACAGGAACTAAAATACCACGAAGACAAGTTCATCGGCCAAAGAAGACAGATTCACGAGTAATCTTGCAGATGCACTTGAGAGAGACATTTTAGGGAATGAAACGAAAAGCTGAAAGGAGCAACAAGCAAAAGCCTACTAACGTGATTAACTTTCAATGTACTCAAGAAATTTCCAAGGCTCTTTACAATCCCCTGCCAGTGAGCAATTAAAGCTTGCTGAGCTGCACTGTTTGCATTTGAACGCGATGATCCCTTAACTAAGCTTGCTCTGGACGTTCTTGGCGCCTTCAACATCCACGCATTTTGCATAATAGTACGAACCAAATGAGAACAAGAAAAAAATCAAGTTCACACTGTCCATCACTATTATCACTAATAAACTATCATTATTAACAGACCCAAATACCTGAATGCACAACCCAAGTAATGGGGAGATCTCTTTCTTCAGATTATCACGAATCATACCATATATTTTTTCTACGTATGCAGTAAGTTGCTGTTTGAAAAGTAAAGCAGGGTATTTGGCCTCAACTTGTCGCAGTGTGTCAACTCCACCAATCAGTCCACCATTGATCAAGGACATATTAACACCTTGCGGAGCTCCACGGAAACTCTAAGGGAAAGCATATGGATACACACAAGTTTGGTATAGGGTTTGTCTAAAGAAAGTATAACTTGGGACACAAAATGAAACTCTTACTCACCTGAGTCATCCTCCCAAATAGTGTTGCTGATGATGATCGACGACGTTGCGGAGCCATGCCAGCAGCACCACTCGCTTTTAATGTACGTTGTAGTAGTAACAATAGTGTTGATGCATTGGACAGCCAATAGGCTAAGACATCATTGTTCTCCTGAGTCTGCAATCCACAAAGTTGACTTTAGATTCACAATAAACACCTTTTTCTGGTAAATAAACAAAATTCTTCTTTATTCTAGATTTCAATGCTTCTAACTAGAAGACAAAACAAGCATTTGTAGTCAAACAGTGCGAACCTCGATAGCATGCCCAATTGTTTGAATTATCCTGTCGAAGACACTAGTGCGTTCAACCTCAAATGACCTCCACTGGAGAAGGCACTTGTAAATGATACATGCAGCGATTGGTCTGCTCCCTGTGAATCCTAGATGTTGCGCAATACACCTTATAAGCAAGTCCTGATTCTCCTGCTGTTTCTCGTTAAGGGATTTCTGTGGCTTCTCTTCGACTTCAGAAGATTCCCTCGGGGTTATCACACTGTTTGTTTCCTAAGATTTTCCCAAATATGATTAATGCAGAGAATTATGATAAAGAACCCAGACATAGTATAATCCAGAGACAGCTTCAACTTACTGGAGTTGTCTTTGCATCAGTACTGGTGATATGACCACTCTCACTACTCCTCTGTTACCAGAATACAGGAACATAAACCAAATGATCAAGAGAAACAAAAAAACAAAACAAAAATCCGTCCTACTTCTTTAGTTATCTTGAATACCTGAATACTAGATTTCGAGCGCACTGAAAGGAACTTATTATTTGCTGTCATGGATAGTGCCTGCTGCCGGAGGACTTGGTTCTCAGACTCTAAATTGGAGAGCTTCTCTTCCAGCCTAAATGTGAAACAATATACTCCATAAATCACACCGATTAAAACAAAGTGCTGCACTGTGCATTTCTGCAGAGAGTCTATAAACAGTGCCTCAGTTTTTATGGCCTTCTAAGTTCTAATATATTTATTAAAGGTTGTACTGTTGTAGCAACAAATAAAATCATAAAGCAAAGATGACTACTAAATGGATGGTTCATCAGAACTACGTATAAGGGCTAGGCAAATAAATATATGTACCTTCATATGCCATCGCCCACGGGGACAAGGTATATATGATGCAAATATAACAATATAATGACAAAAATATAGAGAATATATGAGCTTACCCTGAACTGTAGGTTTCTCCTTTACGTATGAAGGAACGATGAATAAGTTTGACCAATAACTCCATTTAAATCTCTTACTATTACACAATCCTACCTAAACAATTTTTATGCTGATTAAAGTACTCAGACCTGCAGAAGTTATGAATGTCTTGAATTCTTGAAAAAAAAATTGTAAGATAGCTATAAGTTGGTAGGCACCGGAGCCAAATGTGTTTTACACATCTCGATACAACCCTATACATACACTTAGACGAAAGCACAGATTGTTTTCAAATTCTTTCACTTTCACGAGATACACTAAATAGACCTAAGAACAGGTGGTCAGGAAAGAAGATAATTAACGAGATACACTAAATGTGCCACATTTCAAGCTTAGATACAAGGTGTCTTAACACATCAAAACTCAGAATACATGTTCAGTGACAATAGAAAGAGTCCACATCCCCCAAGTCGACACACAGTTTAGGTCACAAAAAGAAAATATCAAATCATCTAAAAGAGTTCAAATAGAACTGCCAGATTTATTCCCTTCGCTCAAACATCATAAGGAATAAGGTGAAAAGGAGTTTTCACTATGGAATATCCTCGGCAGAGCCACCTATCTAGGATATGCCTAAAGACATATGTAGGTTTATAAACATTTTGGCTGTTGTACAAACCAATGTGCACCTGAAGACTGACATATATCATGCTTCAACAATACAACAGACCATGAAATAAGACTCCTATTTGAGCTGAAATTAAGACCTCCTTTATCAACATTACTCAAATTAGAGTTCACCTGTAAAAAAAATTGATAACCCCACTCTAGAAGAATGCGCTAGTGGTAATCCACGTGCTAGGCTCAACTATACACCGAAAGAAGTCAACCTAACTCTTCGTTGCTTCCACTATACTATATTAATCCAGTCAACTTTAAAATGTGGAAAGTAGAGTAATCTAGTCATAAAATACGCCTCTTTCCAGTTTCTATAAACTCTCTGAGAACATGTCTAAGCTGCAAAATGAGCTTGTTGGAGTTAACAAGTAGGATATCTAATGAAGCAAAAGTCAAAGCTTCAAGCAAAAGTAACTCAGAAACCTACAGCCTTTTCCACAGAAGCCTACCTATTTAAAAGGGAGAGTGAGAAAAAATAAAGTAAAGAGTGAGGTACAATGGGAATTCAGAAAATAGAGTAAGTCTACCGGTAGAACAAAATCTTAGTTCGAAGAAAGAAAGACCTACAGAAGGTAAAAAGAATGAGAACAGTCATAAGCTGTTGAAGGGAAAGATGATGTTGCTTTATGCAGACTTCGAATGGTACTGATAAAGGAGGGGGTTCAATGGATCTCCTGTGGTGATAAACTTACGAATGATGTAGCACTACGTGGATATGCGAGAACATAAAAAGCACTGTTTGAGGTATAAATATTAAATCTTACCTAACTGATTTTCTATCTAAGCTTGACAAGTGCTATGGGTTGAAGCTTAATATCTTGAGAGGGATTATGACAACTTTCTTTTCGTCATACAAGAAAACACATTTCCCAACATTTTGCCTCAATTTGAGATAAAAAGAGATGGTGGAAGTACATTGAGATGGACTGATCATGTTAAATTTTAACTCATTAAACATTTCGAAGTAGGAAGCCTACTGCATTCTCAAATAAGGGAATTCAATGAACAACAACACTGAATCCCGCTTGTGATGTAAGTCGCCGATAAATTTTTCTTAATCAGAGAAAACTTAAACTAAAGGAGAGAAGTTTCAGTCTTAAATACTCTTATTCAGTAGTGGGATAGGTAAGTAGAGTTGGATCTGAATCTGTAAAAGGTTAGTCAAACACTCTGTTAGTTTCAACTAATTCTCAAGGTTTCTACAGTTCCAATCAAACAGCTATTGACACAAAGAGTCAATACCTATTCCTAAAAGACAAAATTTGCCCACAAACCGACTAAGGAAATTTCCCCAAGTGAGAACTGCTCTTGTTAAGCCTTTTGCTTGAATGTACTATTAAGAAGAGAGAACCAAGTCTGGAGTAGAAAAAAGAAGAGTCGAGTGTTAAGTGATCAATCCACTTTGTTAGAGTGATCTACTATTTCCATCAACTTGAAGGTTTTGTACTAGAATAAATTGTTCTGAATCTGTTTCCTTATTTCTTTCGCCTTGGCTACATCAGCCTTCAAGTAGACGACTGCTTATCTGTTACTGTAGAAAGGAAGTTCCAAATCCTTGTTTCCATACAAACCCCATAATTATAGACAACATAATGTATCTAATAATCAGCACATGGCCACCATAGCTTGACCCCAGTCATATTTTCCAAGCCATGCCTTCAAATTTTTATGAAACCTTCATCAACATCATTTGCATGCTCCCATTGCTTCTGAGCACCTTCACCTCCCACAAGAGCAGCTCTTAGTAGTGTCAAAAGTTGTCACCCTTGCAGCCTCAAGCCACCCGTTCGCCTCTATTTTGATCTATCCACTAATCAGCTATCTCTAAATAACAGACGCATTACTAATTTTTTTGTTTTCTAATTTTTCCACTCAATGGCACTACGGTCTGAACTATAGTATGACACTAATGTGAATATAGTGTTTCTTGACTACCAACATGGGAGTATAAAACACGGAGAAACTAGAACAAAATGGTAAAGAAGATCTTTACCAAGTGTAAAGGTAGTACAAGTAAAAACAATCATTCAATTTTCTACCATCAAATCTTTCCTTCTAATTCTATAAATAATGTGTGAGACTAAACACGAGGTGGTTAACCTAAATTTTCAAGGCCCGAGACTTAATTAGACTAGCATTTGTTAGTAACAAAGAAACAAATACTACAACAAGTTCAATAAGAGGAATTATCCATTAGAAGAAATCGTCGAATGCCCCCTCCCGATCACCTTCCCAGTTATATTGTCCTGCACAATGCAACCATCCGAGAAATAACAAAATACAGTTATTGTAAATAGGTTTTCCGGTTGAAATAAGATTGTTCACAACTTGAGACCTAGTTTAATATAGACACAGATGTATGGAGCAGAAACTGAAGAAGGAAGTCCCTCTCTACCAATGGGAAGAAATTTGTATAACCTGGGCCAGACCACATTTGGGTTGCACAAGGATGAAGACGAGTCAACTATAAAGGCGACTAGCCTTATGATTAGATGACTTGAAACTACAAATAGAGTAAAACCGACACCAAGAGAATTAGACTGACCTGAATTCTCGGTTGGCGAAAGATCCTGAACTATCTGGCGAAGAGCATCGGGAGTTAAGGAAGAGATGGGCGTTGGGGTTGAAGTTGGAGCCGGAGTAGGAAAAGTGAAGGCATTGGAAGTAGCGTCGACCCGATCACCTATAGCAATTTCCCCTTTAGTTGAACTCGACTTTGGGGAGGTACACAAGATCATTTTCAGCTCGGATACTTGATCTGAGAAGCATTGAATCATCCTGATACACTAGATCACACCTCTTATTAGTCCCAGGACAATGCTAGGCATTAACTTACATTTTATTCACTAGAATTAATTACCTACAATATTCAACATATAAGGCAATATGGACGTAGGACACATCTCGTTTCTCTTATTTGACCCCCTTTATTTCTATTCTTTCAATTTTCCCTGCTATAATTTAAATTAGGTACAAAGCATTTTAGGGAGCTAGGTATCTTGATTCGGGAGCTGCTTTCCTTGGCTATGCACTAAACCCATAAGGTTGGGTTGCTTATCTAAATGATTCTTTCGGAAAATCGTGTGAGCCGAACCATAATCTTACTCGTCCTACTATATATAGATACTAAATTCATATCCTATCAAGCTTTTCATCTTGGACATCCTTGTTCCAAGAGTAGGTGTTCTAGATGTCAAGAAATGGTTATATCTAGAAATTTTTTTGGCTCAAAGTATTCCTTTGGTTTTGATCATCAACAAGCTTCTCCTCTTTTACCACATACTCCTTGGAGGAAAGCAATGGAGAAGAAAGGATTATCTAATTGTTTACCCTTCGTATTGGAATCCATTCACATCCAGGCACCTCCATGCTTCAAAAATCTCTAAAAACTTATTACTCTTATCATGAATTGAAAAAAAAAAAGAAAAGAAATCTCAACCAAATTCATGATTTTGTTGAGAAGCAGCTTGTATGTACAGTTTAACCTTCCTAATCACCTTAACTTAGAACTTTCATCTCCCTTTAAAAAGTTAGAACTTGCATCTCTTTTCATCCCAGTGTTCTTCCAATGTCACCTTTAATATCTTTCTTGGGGAGGTTACCCTAGTTCTTACAGAGATTGCCACATCTAGTAGGAAATGGAGGAATTACTGAAGTGAATTGAATTTCTAATTTCAAATGCTTCTATTATTTTTGGTTGTGTAGGAATAAAACCATCCTAGTTCGTTTGGCTTGTAATGTAGCAATATCATTCAACTTTGTATCTGAGTGTATTGCAGCTTTATCAATAAGACTCTAGTATTTCCAAATTATCGAGACATTCAGTCTAGGCTTTGAAGTGTGAATCTGTCCTCTTACATTTCTCTTAAAAACTTGCTATTTCAAGAGTTAGGACACAACACTAGTAGATAAAATCTAACCATGTGAATCTCAGTTTTCAACTAATCGAAGTGCATCTTAAATCCCAGATGTAACGAAAGGCTACATACACCAACAAGTTTTGAGATCATAATACAGCAGTCCACAAAGAATCAAATTTTGATTTGGCAATCCATTTTGTCCAGGTTAGAAATGCTTTAAGCTTCATCAAATGATAAAATAATCCTAAAATAAATTGGAAAGAGTCGGCTGCAACAAAGATGATCTCCGACTATATATCCTTTGAAAGCACCATTGGAATGTCACAAACAACCGAGGGTCACTCTGTTACAGTTGTTCTGAGTACTCTTGGAAGTTAGATTGGATCATTCAGAAAGAGTTGGATAGCACTGGTGGTTATCGAAGAATTAAGTTGAACATTAACACGTAGAGAGTGCATTCTTGGGAAACATGAGTTTGACATAGAGACAAATGGGGAAGCTCAAATAGAGAAACCCTATAATGTGTGAAAAGGATATCCAAGACATTTGATGTGTAGTAACCCAATTCTGAGAGTGAATGGTGCAGATACAATATCTACTTCGACTTAAAATGATTTAACTATCAAGTCAAGACAAAATAACAACACTAACACTAGAAAACATGTGTGATGACTTGGTAATCAATCCAAAATTCCAAATCAAGATCAAGCTAAAGCTTCTTAAATGATACCAGCTTTGAGAAAATTAGTATACCACTAGGTGGATGTACTCATTTGCTGACAAACCCTATAGACAACTTAGGCAGAAGATATAATGCCTATCTGTACGATTCGACAGATGACCATGATGACGAAGATATCAGTGACTACTAGCTGAAAATATCTCTTATATGAATAATCAATTGATTAATCTTAATGAAGTTTAAACTTAAAACCTTTTCGAGTTTGGAACCTTGATTGAAAACATAGAATCGTGATTGTGAATGTATGAGTTCTGAAATATACCTGTCCTAATAATACCGCCTATAAGTGTATTTCTACGAGTAATTGAACAAATAAAGAGTTCTTCAATATAAATATTTACCTCCAATTCGCTTACTATTGTTCTTTGTGACGACCATGTAATCCGATAACGGAACCTCCTTCAAGAACAAAGGCAACCCCTCCAAAAGAAAGTAGATGGCTCACCAATATTGAACCCAAATTAGAAAGAAAAAAAAACCCTCCTGTATTAAATCATAGGACCCCGCACAGATCCTCCTTAGCTCTTTAACAGAATCGCGATTGTGAGTGTATGAGTTTTGATATAAACCTGTCCTAATATTACTGCCTATAAGTGTAGTTCTACGAGTAATTGAACAAACAAAGAGTTCTTCAATATAAATATTTACCTCCGATTCGCTTACTAGTGCTCTTTGTGGCGACCATGTAATCCGATTTCGGAACCTCCTTCAAGGACAAAGGCAACCCCTCCAAAAGAAAGTAGATGGGTCACCAATATTGAACCCAAATTAGAAAGAAAAAAATCCTTCTGTATTAAATCATAGGATCCCACAAAGAACCTCCTTAGCTCTTTCACAAAAAATAATTATTTATTGAATTATGCCAAATGGCGAATTTGGACAAGAATTAAACTGAAAAGGATAAAAAAAATGTTACAAGAGAAACGGTAATTTTTAGTGGTGAAGCCCCATTTCACCTAGGATATGAAACCCACCAATTTCATGGAGCCCTATTTTACACCGAAGAGATCATGATACTTGAACCCACAAATGTCCCACCACGACACCCTATTACAAATTCAAGTCCTTATATTTGGCATCAAGGGGATCAAAGCTTCCTTTTCTTTCCATCAAAAATACTCTGGCTCCCTTCTCTCAAGATCCCCTATAAGCCTGCAAAAGGAAAGAATTTCGTAAGACTCTTTACTTGAAGATAATGGGCATTTAATGTACCAACTTTCCTAAGTTTCCTATATTGTGCCCAAGCAATCCGACTGGATACCAAGAAATCGCCCCTTAAAGTGTATTAAATCAATAGGGAACCCTCGAATTTTTAATATCTGCCACTAGAAGCAGAACAGTGTGGTTCAGTAACTCCATATAATATCATTGGACAATTTGGACTCTTCGTATCTTTCATGTACATTGGACATCAGTCAACTGAGAAAACGTCTTGACCCTAAAGTTGATTTAGAGGAGAAAAATTTAGACAAAATGTTTCCCAAATGCGAAACTTTACCTAAGAAGAACTAGAGTTTTCAATGATCCTACGCAAAATAGGTACTAAAAGCAAAGCTACTTCGGCTTGAAAGAAAATTTCACTCTATTGAAATAACATCCACCACCATAAAAGCCGTATACGACCAAATTCTTGTATCCTCGAACCTTCAATCCTTAAGGGCACGATGTATTCCTACATCATTATTCTCACAACCATCACATCATTAGCGATAGACAATCTTGAAAGATACATCACATCATCAAAAAAATCAATTCTTTGAGACTAGTTGCAACTCTCCTCCCAAAATCGGACGGCGTATCTTACTTACACCTCTGAAGAGCTGCAACCAAGAAATTTTCTCAGTGCAATGGTTATCCCCGACGAAACACTACTCCATAAGGTACTAAAGGGATAAAGGGTTCACATCCAACCCCAGCGGAGTCTACTTTTTCCTTGATAATCGTTTCGACTGGATCCAAAATTTCAATTCCAAGCCCCCACAACCACTTCCCTCTAATCCTTTTAACTCCTTTGGGTTTACAAACATCCTCCAGTTAAGCATGACAAATCCGAGTGCAAGCTTAACAACTCCCATAAGCCACTTCTTCTCCATTCAGGGAGGAAAAAAGGGTTACCTACTTAGACCTGGAACATAAAGGATGACCGAAATGCTCAACAGTAACAAGTTCAGCTTGAGAGGAATATAGTCCATATTTAGCGTAAACTGATTGACGAAGCTTCACGCGATACTCCTTATATAGGTAGTATGAAGAACTAACATTTCTTATCTACAAAGAGATTTCTATTTAGTGAACCAACTATTGACTTCAAAAAGCATTTGATGCTTCTCACACTAAAACATTTTGTATGAACTGAACTCATGTTTCTTTCAGATTGTTTTAGAGCACAATCATTCCTATATTTTAGAAGATTAGTTATGATCACCAAGGTGCTTAGACAATTGCTCTAGAAGTGGTTAGAGCAATAGAACAATGTGCATGACACAAGGAACTCACTTAAGAAATGAAGTCTATACATGGTTCAAGAAAAGTGGATTGTAATGGCTGTTATTCTCGTGGATGCGATGCACATCTATATGGCTGTGAATACATGTGTGTATGGCTGTGAATGGTCTGAGGTTTCTAACACAAACTCGACTACCCATAATTTTAAAATTTATCTAGCAATTTACCCCCTTGATCTTTTATTTTTAGTGTTTATACTAAGTTAGTATACAACTGATGCAGGTTCAAACCCACAAATGCATATAGCTTGCTAATTCGGTTGCTGCATTACATGGTTTTACATTTTACTTGTTATTATGGCACCTCGATCTCATATTGTCTTGTTTATATCAAGTCATTCCACAACTCATTGTGTCTATGAATGTCTCTCACATAACTTATATTCTGATTATTTATAGAAGAAAAAAAAGGTTTATATGTTATAAGAACAAAAGCTAACTACAAGTTTATACCAAGTTTTTAAGTGAATGTCATTTTTGTGTTCCTTCTAATAAAATGAGTCGTGTAAGTATTTATCCAAGTTACGCATCATCATAGAGATGTCACTGTGTTGTATAATAATGCCTTATACTACCTACTTCACCACTAATTATACTTCCTTATTGGTTACAAATACAATGTATAACATACTACACTGATAGCTACCATATCAAAATATGAAGTTCAATTAACTTGGATAATAGTTTGGCCGTGTTGAAAAGGTTTACGTACCTGCTCAAAGATTCCTGAAGCTGCTGCACTTTTCCTTCCGTTGCTTCCAACTTTTTGCGTCTCTCTTCATTTGCTTCTTGTGCTTCTGAATATTTCTTTTCAAAATCATCAGCTCGTAGTTTTTCTGACTCTAATGAGGCCTGTTCACGTAAGTTGAGAACATTATTTACCACGGTAAAATCAGGAATCCGATGTTAGACAGAGGAGTCTCCAAAAAAAAAAAAACTGAAAGATAAAAGATCATTTGATGACTGGATATTGTACATAGCATGTAAGTATATAAACACTCTACTAGAATTGCCTCTGGCATGATAATATGAGACCAAGAAATAAGTTTTTAACGTAACATTATCAATCTGAATATAGTTTCTTTTTTTCTTTTTTTCTTTTTTTTTTGCCAAAGTTATCTCCAGGCTCAAACGCTCAATCAGTATTAACCAGATGACCTAGATACAGAACCCAGTTCAGTTTTGGATTTACATGTAATATATCAAAGCTTCAGTTGCTCCTGTTTGCTGTAATTATAATTGATTCAGACCAACTGTCATATATTACCATCCTTCTTATGATATATTCGTACTTACCTGGTCTGTGTCATGGGTATACAGAGTAAACTAACTAAGTAGATAAGTTGCTTCATTGCCCAAAGTTGGTGACACACTTGAGTAAATGAAAACCAAAGGCACACCATTGGATTAACAAAATACCTTCAACCTTTCAACTTCTTCGGTTAGAGAATCAATCTTTTCAGTATCTTGGACAACAACTTGGGTTTCTTGAACAACAGGAGGTGCTTCTTCAATGGCTTTCCGTGCAGCCTCTCGCTCCGCGACAAGCAAAACATTTGTTTCGTCAACTTTGCTTTGCAAAGATTGCACAGAAGCCTGCAATTTTGTAATTTCTTGACCTTTTGCTTCCTCCAAGTCAGTCTGGATAAATAGTTTAAAATGTTGATTAAGTTGTCTGACGCCTCAAGAATCACAAATAGTACATAGCTTCTTCGTACTCAACAATAAGAGAATAAATAGTTTTGCAGTAAACAAGGTAAGGAAGTAGAATAGAGAAAACTTAAAAGTTGAACAAGGAATGTGTAAAAATGTAACAAGATCTTTACAGTAAATGCTTTGCACAATATTAGTTAGTTGTATCCTAGTTGAACAAAAAAATCCCTAACTTGACATTAGGACATGAGCTTAAAAGAAGAATATAACTAGATTAATCCACGTAAGCCCAAATGAAATAGTTAAACCCAACTGCCTGATATATGAAACAATTGAAAAATCATACCCAAAACAAAAGGATTCAAATATCCCTTTCGCCTCATACATCTCCTCCATATAAACCAAATATATCAACAGTATAACAGAACAAGTTTAACTTGTGGCTCAGTAACCTCTACAAACTTGGAGGACTCTTATGCAGTCAGTTAAAATTTCTGGCCGACAAAAATAAGCAACTAGCAGCTATCTTAATTAAACTATGTTAATCAACAGGATCAGGATTACCCTCAAACGTTTTTCCAACTGCAAACGCCATGTAAGTTCCTCCACACGTTTTTCAAGTTTATCCTTAGCTTCTTTAAGTGCACCAGTTTCTCTTGCAGCCTGCAAAACATTGGAAAGGCACAAAAAATTGAGAGCTGCAATAAGAAATGAGTATTTCGTACAGCTTCAAGGTAATGTAACTTTTGGCTACGAGAACGAAGGCTTTGACCTTGCCATACAAGATGTGTAACAATTTTAATCTCCCAAATTGTGTCTGTTTCAGCATATGAAGAAGTTATTTGTCAAGGGCTTGGGAAAGCTTTCAGGAAAAGACAATTTTTGTAATGTGTGTGGATCTTGATATGAAATATGAAGTGTGAACTCTGAAGACCAACTAGGCAACTACCCTAACATAAAGTCCTGTAGTTGGGTATGAAATCTACCTATACTAATACAGATTGTAGCGATTTTACTTGCAGTCCGATATATGAATCCTATAACAACTACCTCATATGCAACAACTGCGAGTACTGACCATTTTTAGCTTTCTAAGCTCCTTTCTGGCAACCCTTCCCCTCCATCTGCACTGGGCATAAACTGATGACCTCTTGAGATTCTTGTAGTATGAGGAAGCTCGGTGACAGCGCCAATGTGCCTACAAAACATATATTCAAGAAGAGCCTGTACAGTTGAGAACACAATGGATGGAGTAGATCCTCCAAGTAAGTTCAGTATATCAAGGTGTAAACCTGAATAACAATTGCTGCTTTAGTTTGTCTCCTGAGTCTGAATTCATTACGAGCAGCCATTGCCCTTAAACCTGTTTGCAAGACTAGTGCTGCAAATCGCAGTCTGGTGTAAGCCTTTCTGGCTAATGATAGACGCAAGTTCTTCTGAATTTTCACAGCAGAAGACTCCCTCCTCAGGTGTTCATAAAGTTTACAAGCCAATCTTCCTGCACATCAATACAAACTACAAATATGTTATTAAAAAAAAAATGCCAAACTTGGCTACCAGCTAGGTTACTAGTTTCAGTGGTTGAATCAACAGAGAATTCAGCAAAAAGATATATGGGATTCCAAATTTGGAACTACTTCTGACTGAACTGGTTGGGTGTTTCAATAGTTGCAGATGGATTCACCTCGCCAAAGAGCTTGTACATGAATAGTAGCTTTCCGCAGTGCAAGGAACTGCTTC
This sequence comes from Papaver armeniacum, assembly GCA_023531295.1. Lineage (NCBI taxonomy): Eukaryota > Viridiplantae > Streptophyta > Magnoliopsida > Ranunculales > Papaveraceae > Papaver > Papaver armeniacum. Next base: position 120,060 of record JAJJWW010013463.1, read on the forward strand.
CTAGCTATATGTGTCCGTATCTGTCTCTGTATAGTTTTGGCTGCATTGCTGAGTACCTCAGCTCTCCGAGCGTCTAACTCAGCCATTTGACCAGCTCTAAGGAAAACTTTTGTTTTGCCGATCTGCAAAATCATTTCTCGGTCTTTTTAGATAACTGAATGCATGTTATTCTCAAAAGAGGAGGCTGGGCAAGATCACTCACAAAATAAAATGTGCAATCCATGTTACTATAGTATGCAGGGCACATGAAAAATAGAAGAATTCGAAGTAATAGATACCTAACCACTGCCTAGGCACTAGTAATACATAAATTTAGTTAGTGCTTTGCAGTTCAGAAAACTAAAGACCTTAAGAACGGTCACTGCATTACCTGAAACCCTGAAAGCCCCTTCTTTTCCAGTATCCTTTTACATGCGACCTTTTCATCATAGCTGCCCACAACCCCGAAGTTTCAGAATATAACGCATTTAAGAAGTAGTAATAGAGCACATCAAAAAAATTCTAAATTACCCAAGCACGGGCCCACCAATTTCTACTTAAGTGCACAACGACTAGCTCTGCTTAATAGCATAGCAAAAAGGGGCCAAGAAGTACTTACTTTCCTTCCAGAACCTCCGGAGCTAGAAGATTGAAGCGATTTAGAAATTCATAGAACGTCCGGCGAGTAGGATATCCAGCACAACTAATCCTGATTGCTTCTAGAACACCCTACAGGGAGAATTCAGTGATGTGCATTAGAGGCTCAAACATTCCAAACAAGTTCTGCTGGTATAGACTGCCAGGAAAAAGTTAAGTATTTTTAAGTATACTCACACCACAGCGCAACTGTTGCATGACATTGACATTCTCGAAGTAACCAGGTTTTAGAAGATTGTTAGGCTTCACGCATCTAATGTAGTGAGGCTCTGTTGAGTTTAGAGTCTCCATCAACTGTTGTAGTTGTAGCTGCGAAAATTCCAAGATCAGATTTCGGTTGTGACCTACTACCCCTAGTTTGAATATCAATAGGGACCTGACAAAATCTTGATCCATGTTCTGATTTCTCTAATTGACTATCTTAGGTAAAATCCATGCAAAAGTCAGCAGACTAAGCACGGGGAGCATTACCTTAAAACGAGATCCAATTGACGAGAACTTAGTAGATTTGTTGGATGACTCCTCAGCAATTTGAGGGAAAAGGCCTGCTACAAAAGTACATTTGGAAGTACACAACAGGTCTTGATGTTCAGGAACAACATAGTCTTTGTTTTTGTCCAGAAATTGATCAGCTGCATATAAGACCTGACAAGTTTCAACAGAAAGGATATGAATATCCAAAAGCAATTAGAATTATATAAACAAAATTGATGAGTAGATGCCACGGGTATCAAATTCACCTCTCCTGCATAATGAGCAAGTGTAAAATTCGTGCGAGACAGTTTTGGCTTGATAAACCGTTTGTGGACTTTGAACGTCTGATAAAGTTTCTGACAAAATGTTTCATGTGTGGACTTTGGAAACATACTGCAAAGAAATTAAAATTTATAAGACAGTCTGAAAAATTGTTTGGCATCTTGAAATTTTGATGGCTCTTGGTCTTTTCTATTAGCAATGCTATATAACTAGAGTCACAGCCTTCAAGGCGTGAAGTGCGGAAAACAAGAGAAAACATAAAGGCATAAGCTTACCAAGCCTCATCAAGAAGGGCAATAATTCCTCCAGGTTTCTGCAAGAGAAACACTAATAATTATATTTTTATATGCACATAAGAAGAAGAAGCCTTCTAACTTGCTTTTGCTCTAATTGTCGTCTTCCTAGAACTTCTAGTAGTAGAAAGCTATTTATCGGAATCACATGTGGATAGCTGATGCAAGAGAAAGGCGAGAACCTTTTCAATAAGATCCAGGACATCTTGGTTATCAACAAATTCTATATAGCTCCAGTCAATCTCCTCCTTTGTGTATTCTTCCTGCTCCATCTTAAAAACGTGCTGAAACATCATGTACACCTCAAATTAGAAAATATATTCGATAAAAGAAGCTGCTGCTAAACGGGACAACATGATCTCAGACGTTACCTGGTTGAAATGTTGTTGCAGCTTCTCATTCGTGAAATTAATACAAAATTGCTCAAAACTACATCACGTGAGACGATGGAAGCAGTATAATGAAATTAGTTTTGCCAAATTCCTGTATAGTTTATTCAGTTTCTTTAGCTTTCCAAATATAATTGTTCAAAATTACCTGTTCGTCTTAAAGCTCTCGAAGCCATAAATGTCAAGGACTCCAATAAGAGATTTGGAATTAGGATCCTGCCCAATTGAGAAGTTAATTTTATCCACCAACCTGCCAATGATCAAATAAATATCATTGCTCCATAAACATCATGTGTGCAGTGTACCACCTGATACTCCGCTTTTATTTGGTACTATAGACCACTTTAATCAAAGAAGTGAGCAGAATATCTAATCAAAAGTTAAAATTCTAACAAATTACCAGTCAAACAAGCGGGAATATATTGTCTTTGCTAAACCATCCCTACTAACTGTTGCATTAAGAGGATCAAGACTTCTCTTAATAACTTCCTCAGGAGTAATCATCACGCGTTTGCACAGAGCATCTTCCAATACTTGTGGATCACACCTGAAATAATGATAGATTTAATAGCTACAAAGACCAGCTCATGAATAATTAAGTGTCCGAAGATAAAGGTGCTACACAAGTTCAGTCATACATGAGAAGTTCTGCGGTCATTTTAAGATGGAACTTAGCACTGTCATTTTTTGGAACTGATGAATCAACTTCTTCCCCCTTAGCAAATTCGATATTGCCAAGATGAAGAATTGCAGCAACAACTCTGAAAATAGCGTCCTAAGGAAGAAAGAAAGACGAATATTTGAGCAAATTCACATCAATTTTGAACTACGAATCTTTTGCACTGCAGAGACATGGTTTGAGGTCCATGGCAAGTAATACCTGTTCCTTCTCACTGATTCCAACAATATCCATAGCTCTTCGAGTGGCGAGATAGTCACGGGCATCACTAACACCAACAAGCTCATAGCAATTTGATTGATTAAGATAATGAAACGATTTGGGGTTTCCCAGTTTATACTTCTCAACTTCCTGGCAAAAACGTAACAGACTATAAGCAGCTACATCCAATTATGAAACCGATGGTCATGCACCACAGAACTAGACAAGATTTTATTCAAGAAAAATAGTACTTACCTCTTGTGGTGCTGCACAAAGAAGGTAAAAACAGTGGTAATTACGCTCAGGATCAGATATTTGGCAAACACGCGATCTCTCGAGAAGGTATGTTCTGATGGCCGCGCCTGATATCCGACCATGTTTATCAAATTGTATCTCAACGAATTTTCCGAACCGACTGCAGAAGTATGTTGGGGAAATATACATATAAGCAAAACCACCAACAGATTTCTTGATTGTTGTACTTTCGCAAAGAAGTAAAAACTAAAGGTAGCATATGGTGAATCAGGAGCTAACGTAGTCATTGACAGTGACGATGGGGAATAATACGGTAGTATATCCACAAATCAAATACAAATAACAAACAAAACGAAAAAGAGCATATGTGTATCCAACAAAAGCTACCCAAAAAAACTAACTTTACAAAGAAATTGATAGTGAAGTCCTGCTTTAACAACTGAAAACTTTGTAAAAAGGACGCATGGTTCTCTTAAGAATCATCTGGAGGTGATAGTTATCCTTGGAATTATGTGAAACAATATAAAATAAAAGCCTTTAGTATAAAATAAAAGCCTTTAGTATTGATCTTTTGTTGAATGAATCATTTGATGATATATTACCAACAGTGTCTCACCTGGAATTGTTATTTCTAACAGTTTTGGCATTGCCGAATGCTTCAAGAACTGGATTTGACTACACCCAATCAGTTAGTACAAGTATCAGTTAGACCAGAAAAATAAAGTAAAAGGTGCGGAAAAAAATCTAAGGAAATATAGGAAGAATTAATTTGACTAGGTTTTGGTCAGGTAGCTTACTTCTAAAACCTGCTGTTCAACTGTTCGTCCTTCAGTGGCCACACGACCACCCAAATAGGCAAGGTAACGCATAAGCATTTTCGTTGTCTCCGTCTTACCGGCACCACTTTCTCCACTAACCAGGATAGAGTTGCTTTTCCCCTCGTTGATCATTGCCCTGATCCAGTGAGATTGTTTCAGCATAAGCATTTGTCCTTCAACAAATCAAGCCTTACCCTATCAAGGTGAACTTGAGATTACCTATACGCAACATCTGCAACGGCAAAGACATGAGGGCTTAACTCCCCAAATGGTGCTCCCTTGTATTGTTCCATCATGTGAGCATCATAGATATGAGGCAATCTTTGGAAAGGATTAATAGCAATAAGAATATTCCCTGTGTAAGTCTGCCAAGATACAAAAGATCAGCACAACTTTACTAGGGTCTAAGCCCTTCATCTGCAATTAGGATCTTCCGTGATCAGTTCTCACAATTTAACTAAACAAAATTAAAAATCTCACATAGATCTCATTGAGTTCGTATCTAGATGACAAATTCTGCAGAACCCCAGGCTCGTGCAAATAAGATAACTTTGTCATGTCATCTACTCCACCGGCAGGAGCTTCCATGTCCTTCGGATATACTGCTGATAAATCTGCAGTAACCTACACAAAAGAAGAAGAAAAATAGTCAATGGAAGGAAATCCATATCAGATCTTCAAGATTTATAGACTTACTCTCTTACAGATTAACCAAGAACCTAAGATATCACCTAATCATTTGTTTACGCATGAGCATAAAAGTGGGTATTAAAATTTTGAAAGCAATGACTGTAAAATGCAAGCATGACCAATTAAGTAGAATGTCATTACTCTTAGGAAATTTGCATACCTTCTTCCCACTGGAAGTCTCAATTTCAGCTTCTTTGCCATTAATTTTAGATACTTTTCCGTCAATCCAAGCCAAACTCGCATCTTCAATCCACACATTAGAACCCACAATGATGTTGACTGGAGTGCCCTGCAACAAATTAAGTATTCACATTCCACACATATATCAGAGAAAAACTGGTTGGAATACAATTAATTTAGTCTCCGTAAATGGTGAAATAATTTCAAGAACTCTATAATACACTCTTATTATTCACATCTTCCCAGTGATTACAAAAAGGTTTCTAAGAAGTTCCTAAGATATTCCGAAGATATTATGACACAGATCTTATGCAACTGCTCATAGCTTATTATGCCATATTGCCATTATTAGAATAAAGAAAGGCAAAAAGTTGCAGCAGCACCAACTCAAGGCCCATCATTTTCATTTTTGCCTATACATTGTAATCTTGTAAATTCTGCTTCACAAGATCGTATCCCCAACCATAATGTAGATAATTATTACTCATCACTTGACAATTCACAGACTATACTGCAAAAAGAGAAGCTAGGGCAAAGGTACATTTTATAAAACACATACGAGCATCATGACTCTAATAGTTATAAATATATTCTTGTGCCTGTGCATAAATGAGTTTGTCGTGACCAAATTCTATTTGAAATTGGCATCGTAAGCAAACATTTTCACATAGGTGAATCACATTCTTCATCAAAACATGCATTTTGAAATTGTATACATCTTTGATTTTGAACATCATAATCAAAAACAAGCAACCAAGTTTGTAGCTTGAATAAGCTAACTTACCATTTTGTAGATTTGAAGAAAGCACAGTTACGTGTAATTTCCTCTCTAGCAATTTGACTTCATTAAAACATCACTCAAATCTATACGTTCAGCTACTTCTATTTTATTCTAGATCAACAATCTCTTCACTATATCGTACGGATATGTAGATCTAACCATTCTATTTCCACACATCTAATTCCTGGACTCTTCGGTCACTAACCTAATCTTCTCCCAGAAATGTTCACTATATCATAATGGTGATCATCATCTGTGATGAAACATGTCGGAAAACAACATTTCCGTTGCAGAGATTTGAGAAATCCGTATGAATCGAAAAGAAAAAACAGAAACCAAAATTTTCTGAAAAAATGAAGAATTAGGTTTTCGTTATTTTTCTTCCTTGTTGTGTTAATGATTTCGTGTCGATTGATTTGTGGATTTGACATTTCTTTCTACTCCTTTAAATTCGCTTTTGATGTCTGTAAATCGCTCTGCAACTTTGTAGGAAACTTGGTGGCTGCTAAACTCTCACTCTCTCTCTGTGTTTCTTACTCGTTGCAATTTTTTGCCCTTAACAAAATGAGCCCTTATATGCGGACGATTTGCGGCAATTTGGGGAATCATGGCGATGGCCGTTGGATTTTATATCTATCTCTTGTAATGAGCGGGAGAAAAATATGTGTGATCGATGATGATCCTGGTCATACATAGACGAAAATGCTAGATGACCCCCACTCCCTTCCACCACTTTCTTCCCCCACCTATGTGGCATGCATGTATTGGCCAAAGCCAATAATAATGGGACCCTCTGTTCTTCCATAGGGATCAAAGTTGATGGAATCAAGGGTGAGGATAGTGTCACCTAATGGTGGAAGAGAGTGGGGGAAGGGGGTGGGGGAAGTGTAGCAGCTTCGATACATAGATACAAAGGCAAACAAAGGCAGGAGATTTAACGGTCGGAATTTGGTACGATTAAACACTGAAAAAAACTCCACCGAAATCATTTTTTTTCCATTTTTTTTGGTAGTTTTTAGCAAGGTTTGAAAAACCGGCCCAGGTCACAGCCACTGCGCGTGACCGTTATAACACGTTTTGACCGATGTGAGCACTTTTCGGGCAACAAAACGCGTTTGTTTAGGGAGAAAACGCGTATTTTATACGTTATCTTAAAATAACGGGCGTTATAACGGTTCAATAGAAAATAAAAAGAAATTATGATCTGAAATTCCTATCTAACGGATATAACGTGCGTGAAAACAGTTATAACGGATCTAATAACGATGTTACAACGTTTTCTATACATTGTTATTTTATTCTTTTATCTTTAAAATTTCAATTGTAATTTTCTAATCTTTAATTTATAGAATAAAAAAATAAAGATTTGTAAGAAAATATTTTTCTATTCTTTTTTCTAAGGAAACAGTTACAACTGGCGTGAAAACAGGAAAAATGGTCTAAAAAACTTGCGCTAAAATGTTATTTGAATGGAAAAAAACGTAAAATTCAATTTTAAAAAAAAATTGTTATGACATGCATGAAAACTGTTATAACGGGTCTAAATAACGTTGTTATTTCCTATTTTTCGGTGATAAATAGATGAGAAAAATTTTGACGGGGGCAATTTTCGATGAGGGCGTGAGGGACGAATAAAAAGACGCCATCTGTCTCAAATTGTTGATGGTTTGTAACCAATTCAACTACTGATTATTTTAAGAAATGGTATTTTTGGTGTTCATCTACTTCTCTCTTGATCTTCCTCGTTTTTATCTGCTTGTAATCAATTTAATCTTTAATTAGACGACCAAAGGGAGTCCCTATGTGATGAAAAAAAACCAATGTTGTCTGTCACAACAAATGTGCAGAGAAATTGAAATTGGATTTTTTGATTTACCAATTTCATAAAATTAAGATTGATCTTCAGATGATCAATCAAATTGATTGCAAATTTCATTCAAATATAATCAAACAAACCAATCACTAGCTCAAAGTTAATGAAGTTATCCATCCCATCGATCAAAATCGATCGAATTGAAGAATTCTAAATGATGATAATTTTTCTTTTTTCATCAAATGGGCAAACCAGAACGCAAATTGAGCGGATTATAACAAATTCCACTTCAGTTTCATATAATTACAACAAACCCATGATCCAAAATGAAGAATTATCTGATATAATTCGATTAATCGCATTAGCAGAGATTGAAAACAAGAACAAAAAATCCAGTAGCAGAAAACAGGGGAAGAAGATGAAGTTGTGGGTCTGGTTGATGCAAATAACTCACTGTCCTGACTTAAAATTGGTTTATGACTCGGTCATGACTCAGTAACTTCTCCATTATCAAGTTTTCAGTTGTTGCATACATGACGGGGATCAAAAAAGAAGGAAAAAAAAAGTGAAGGAGTTGAAGAACCTGGTAGAGAAGGAGGCGGAGAGAACTGACAAGATTAGGTCTTGAAGGGTTTGTAATTGAATTTTTATTTACCGTAACAGCCCTTTCTCTGTGTGCATTTTGTGTCAAATTGCTAGGACGTCAAGTGAACACTAGTAAACAATGCACTTTAGGGTGTCACCAATCTCCACCACCTATACCCAATTATTTAACTGTGAAATGGACCCAATTACTTCCACGTGTATTTTGACCATGTCTTTCCTTCTTTTTTTCCGGGTTGGTAAAGAATTGGTGTTGATGTGTTCAAACTAAGGTCACTGGTAAAGGTATGTTGTTGCTGTTATTGTGGTATAATGAAAAGCTATTAGGTGATGATATTAGCGATTTGAGTTCCAAACTGGTCAATACCAAAGTGATCAAAATTTTCGTCGATCAACACGTTGCAACAATCTTCCTTTGGTCGGCCCCCCACTACTGCAGCAGTAATCTAATTAAATTAAATTTTCGTATATGACACTACCATGTTACTGACCATGAAACTTCCACCTCCATATCTCTTACTCCTATTTTTCTCGTTACCCCACATTCTCTCTTGAGTCCTAACCATTGGAGTGGATTAATTGATGTTTTTTTATTATTAATTGTTGTTTATGTTTATTCACCAGTTAACTCTCTGATAAATTATTACCACCTCCAAATCCCACCATTCAAGTCTTGTTCATTCGCTAGTGTTTATGGGTGAAAATGGTTTCTGCTGATTTCGGTAATTTCGGTGTGTGGGTGAGAAACGAATTTAAACCCTAAACAATGTACTACAAGGGAGTACTTTAGATTCGAGAGATCAATCTGTACAAGTCCGTCCTAAACCAAGAAATGGTCGTTCCAGACTTGCTTCGGTCACAAAGTGGAGGAGAATGGGTTGGTTTTGGGGAGGGAAGCGAAGAAAGTGTTGAGACCAGGTTGATTCTGGAAGAGTAGTGGTTTCACGACTTGTATCAGAAAATGGGAAGCTAACAGATGGAAAGCTAGCAAATGTTTCTGAGTGTTGTATTGCTCCTGACTGAACTTGTTGTTCGGTGGAAATAGGTAAGACCTATTTATACAAGTCGAAGTGAAACGTACTCCGGTCTCATTAAGGAATGGAAAAATGGGTGAATAAATGGGATGAGGTGGTAACGTTAACGCATGGAATTGATGTTCCATAAAACCGTTAACGTATGGAATTTATGTTCCATAAAACGTTAACGCATGGAATTGATGTTCCATAAAAAGAACGTTCACCATTAACTCACTGTATTTACTAACCGCCTCATCCTTATGACACTTCCTTATGACGGGCGTAGTGTACGCCACGCGCTGCAAACCGCCAAACCAATACCCAAAGAGGATACCCCAGTTTGTGATATGTGTTGATGTCTCAAATGTGGAAAACATTGTAGCATGTTGTTGTTGCCTGGCAAGTCGCACTGGGGAGACTTGCTAGCTTGGTGACCTTCGACGGTCGAGATTTTGCATCTCAAGAGGAAAGATAGCCGTTGATCGTTGCATGCTTTCGTTTTGGTAGCCGTGTAGGGAAGGCTAGCATGGTGGCGCGGCTATGTTGGCATGCTGTTGGCATGGCATGGTTTGGCGTGGCCAAACTTAGGTTTTCGGGCCAAAGGTTACCATGCGTCGTCTGGTAACCTTGGATGGCTAGGATTTGCTATTGGGATTGAAGGGGGACCGTGGATCGTCGCACGCCTTCGTTTTTGGTAGCCGCGTAGGGAAGGCCAGCATGGTGGCGCGGCTAGGTTGGCATGCCGTTGGCATGGGATGGTTTGGCATGGCCAAACTTAGATTTTCGGGCCAAAGGTTACCATGCGTCGTCTGGTAACCTTGGATGGCTAGGATTTTCTCTTGGGATTGAAGGGGGACCGTTGATCGTCGCACGCCTTCGTTTTTGGTAGCCGCGTAGGGAAGGCCAGCATGGTGGCGCGGCTAGGTTGGCATGTCGTTGGCATGGCATGGTTTTGCGTGGCCAAACTTAGGTTTCGGGCCAAAGGTTACCATGCGTCGTCTGGTAACCTTGGATGGCTAGGATTTGCTCCTGGGATTGAAGGGGGACCGTGGATCGTCGCACGCCTTCGTTTTTGGTAGTCGCATAGGGAAGGCCAGCATGTGGGGCCAAGGGCTTAGCATGCCGTTGGCACATGGCGCGGCTAGGGCCAAGGCAAGGTGCGGTTTGGCTTGGCATGTGGGGCCAAGGTTTTGGCGTGAATGGTTTGGCTTGGCATGGCGGGGCCAAGGGTTTGGCGTGAATGGTTTGGCTTGGCATGCCATGGACGCATGGTGTGGCTAGCATGGCTAGGGCCAAGGCAAGGTGCGGTTTGTCTTGGCATGTGGGGCCAAGGGCTTGGCATGCCATGGGCGCATGGTGCGGCTAGCCTAGCTAGGGCCAAGGCAAGGTGCGGTTTGGCTTGGCATGGTGGGCCAAGGGTTTGGCATGCCGTTGGCACATGGCGCGGCTAGCATGGCTAGGGCCAAGGCAAGGTGCGGTTTGGCTTGGCATGGTGGGGCCAAGGGTTTGGCATGTCGTTGGCACATGGCGCGGCTAGCATGGCTAGGGCCAAGGAAAGGTGCGGTTTGGCTTGGCATGTGGGGCCAAGGGTTTGGCATGCCGTTGGCACATGGCGCGTGGCTAGCATAGCTAGGGCCAAGGCAAGGTGCGGTTTGGCTTGGCATGTGCGTCCAAGGGTTTGGCATGCCGTTGGCACATGGCGCGGCTAGCATGGCTAGGGCCAAGGCAAGGTGCGGTTTGGCTTGGCATGTGGGGCCAAGGGTTTGGCATGCCGTTGGCACATGTCGCGGCTAGCATGGCTAGGGCCAAGGCAAGGTGCGGTTTGGCTTAGCATGTGGGGCCAAGGGTTTGGTAGGTGCGGCTGGCATGGTTGGCATGCCTTGGCGTGGTGGGTGTGGCTGGCACGGTTTGCCTTGGCACAAGAGTGCGGCTAGCATGGTTGGCATGCCTTGGCGCGGTGGGTGTGGCTGGCACGGTTTGCCATTGGCACAAGGGTGCGGCTAGCATGGTTGGCATGCCTTGGCGCGGTGGGTGTGGCTGGCACGGTTTGCCGTTGGCACAAGGGTGCGGCTAGCATGGTTGGCATGCCTTGGCACGGTGGGTGTGGCTGGCACGGTTTGCCATTGGCACAAGGGTGCGGCTAGCATGGTTGGCATGCCTTGGCGCAATGGGTGTGGCTGGCACGGTTTGTCGTTGGCACAAGGGTGCGGCTAGCATGGTTGGTATGCCTTGGCGCGATGGGTGTGGCTGGCACGGTTTGCCATTGGCACAAGAGTGCGGCTAGCATGGTTGGCATGCCTTGGCGCGGTGGGCGTGGCTGGCACGGTTTGCCATTGGCACAAGGGTGCGGCTAGCATGGTTGGCATGCCTTGGCGCGGTGGGCGTGGCTGGCACGGTTTGCCATTGGCACAAGGGTGCGGCTAGCATGGTTGGCATGCCTTGGCGCGGTGGGATGTGGCTGGCATGATGAGCCATTGGCACGGGGGTGCGGCTAGCATGGTAGGCATGCCTTGGCGCGGTAGGATGTGGCTGGCATGATGAGCCATTGGCACGGGGGTGCGGCTAGCATGGTTGGCATGCCTTGGCGCGGTAGGATGTGGCTGGCATGATGAGCCATTGGCACGTGCGGTGTGAGAATTAGGGTTTTGTCTTGTCGAAACCCTAATTAGCAAAAAAGGTACCCTGGTAATTTTCATGAGACAAATTAAAGGGTTCAATAAATGTGCTTGGTTTGGACATTATTACTCAAGTTCTGTGACGTCACTGTCTGACTAGGATTTTACGACTTTACCCCTAAGTTAAAAACCACCATCAACAGCTGGTTATATGATTCGATTGGAAACTAATTTTGCAAATAAGAAAAATCATGGGTTTTGGATTTCATGTAGGTTAGTTAATATTGTTGTTTCAGTTCTTTTAGGTTAGAATCTGAAACCCTTAATGGGGTTGAGTTTAATTAATTGATCCCTGATTTGATGTAAGAATATGCATTAATTCTTTTGCAGTAAAAAGTTATTTAGTTAATGGAAATTGTGTTACAAATATTTTGTTTTGGGGAATATATAAAAGCGGCGGTTAAAACATGGATTTTGCCTGAGATATGGTGTTTTTGAATTATTTTCAAAGATCTCTCATCTTGTCTGTTTGGTATTGACAGTTTCTCTAATACCCTAGTATTTGAACACCGAAAATACCCTTTTTCTTAATAATCAGAAGTTGATTCGGTTAAAGACTGCCAACTGCTTAGAAAAATGACGTCTCCATATTCGTCCCTCACGCCCCCATCAAAAAGTGTGCCCCATCAAAAAACATCTATATAGACACGGGTATCGGTGACCCTCACAGACAAGCTACATACGCGTGACCATTTTAACGGTCGTTTTCTCGGAAATAATCGTTTTTCAAACCTTGGTTTTTAGTGGACCATACCCATATGGTCCATAACGGTAGGGTAATTTTAGGTTTAATTGATTTCTCTCTGCAACTTTGTAGAAGACTTGGTGACTGTTAAACCCTTATTTTATTTTTGTTTCTCATTCGTTGCAATTTTGTGCCTTTGAAGAAGTTTGTAGTCCTTGTAACTATAATCTAAGGTTTTCATTTAGGAGGATTTGAAAGAAATAAGATATTGATGAGCAGGTCCAATTTATTTTGATAGGGGTTGGAATGTTGTGAGATCTGGAGAAGAAAGAAATAGAAGGGTGGAGATAGTAGGAATAATGCTTTTCTCGACAATTTTATTTTGTATCAAGAACTGGTGAATCAACTTCTTATAGTAGCTCTTATACCTGGTCTGATTACCACTCTGACACTACATAAACTTGATAGGCAATGGAATATGGCTCGACCCAGTTAGCTGAATTACTAGCGAGTAACTCGGGTATCGACCTTTGGACGATATGATCCCTAAATACTCGGTCGAGCCGAGTTTTTGGAATTACGCGCTGAGTCTGTCACGAGTCTGACCGAGTCGGAGTCAATCTGATTCATGAGAGACTAGGTTAATATGGTCAAAGTGGTAAAATAACTTCAAAAACAAACTTTTTTTTTTTTGCGAGTTGAAGAAACCATGGAGACTTAAGACTAAGAACAAACTCAAAATAAGGTTTTTTCTCCCTTCCTGTGAATACATTTTCAACTTCTCCATTCTTCCTATGCATGTCTTTTTCTTCACAAATCCTTTGCATTCTTATAAATTCTTTAAATTCGGCTACGATGGGAACGAGGCGCATACTTGGAGTATGCTTCCCCACTTCCCTATGTGACACCTTATATACCCAACTAACTGCAGATATGTAAAACGGTTCTGCAAGTTAAAACATGGCCTCTTTCTGTTAATTACAATATGACCTTAATTACCTAAATTGCAGCTTAAGTGATTGAGTTATCTTCCTTTATTTTGTTGTTGTTTTGCTTTTTAATCCTTTTTCGTTTCTTTTTAGACATTTTCTTTATGATCTTTATCTCATTGCAAAAAAAAATAAAAAAATCCACTAAACGAAATTATATCATGGCACAGTTTGATTTTATTCTTCCATTATCGGTAACCTTTTTTTCTTTTTTATAATAATTGTTCTTCCAGCTTACCATTTTTGATCATCATAACTCAATCTTTAGAGAAAATGGGAGAATTAACTTTGGTGATATACATGTAAATGAATTGATTATAACTTATAAGTTTGTAACTAGTTGAACATCTGATTGTGTTATCTATATTGATTTGACAAGCGCTGAGTGTCCTGAGCCTGTTGAACAATCTTATTTATGTTATGTACAAAAAAGCATATCTACTATAGATCCATATAACAATTTGTTACCATACACAATACCAAAATATTTTAATATGGTGATGAAAAAGTGGAAAGAGTATAAAGGGGGTTACTTAAGTTTAGGGAGTGAAGAGTATAATAGTAAGCGAGAAATAAGTAGCTGATGATAAATTTTTAAAAACCGAATTAGTTGTTATAGTCTTTTATGGAGATAATGTGTCGACGTACAGAAGTGTGGAAGCATCGGACCGAAATTATATTTAAAAACTTAAACATGGTGAGGAGAATTTAACTGTTTATTTATAGTAAAAAATACTATAATGGAAGATAAACTTAATTTAGGAAAGGAAGATACTAACGTAATTAATTTACATTAATAACTATTGAATTATGATTTTTACAGAGAATAACTAACAACATTTTAGGAATGAGAAATAAGGAAAGTAAAGAAACCTAATATGAAATAAGGAAGGCATATTACATGAACATTATGAAATAAATAAGTAGAAAAAAGGAATGCATATTAATGGCTTTGTACATAGAATAACAAGAAATTTTGAAGGAAACTAAACCAGGAAATCATATTAATTCAGTCAGCGAGTAATTCGGCTGACTCGGCGGGTAACTCGGTTAGGATCGGGGATCGGCCTCCCATCGATCAGGGGCCGATCCCCGAGTCGTATTACATTGTCGATAGGTTTTTGATTATTTTTGATTTTGATGATCTATATATTTCTCTAATGCGTTACAAACAACATTAACTAGAATTATTTCTGACCGTAACCCGATAGTCATTTTGTGAGTAGCACACCTTACTTCAAACTTGAAAGAAATTGGATTGTGCATAAGCATTTTGTGAAGAATATTGAGCTCTTTTGGAATTCTAAGAAAGTGTAAGTATTGTTCGTGTGGTCGGAGTTGGAAATCGTTTGTTGTATTGTTGTAAAATTCGATGCTAAAATCTCTTATCCGTTTGTTGATGTCCAACAACCCCATCTCTTGTGATACTAACTATGGCTCTAGCTAGGGCAACATCTTCTCTGGTAGAAAAATTAACCATTTTTGATGAAAAATTGTGGTATCTGGAGATAGTAGGAGATAGAGAGTTTGGTGCGAGTATTCCTTCACCAAAACCGCCATATATATAGGAATTTTAAATTTCGGGTGATGATGATAACCGCATGATGATCCTGCCCGTTGAGATCCTACGGCTGAAAACCATAGAGAGGATTTGAACCTCGCCCAAGTATTCGAACGTTGGAGACTTGAATTGCTGACCGACCGATTTTTCTACCCGTTGAGCATCTAACGGCTCCAAAAAAAAGCGAGGAAAGGATTCTCTCCTAGCCGAGTAAGCATTCCTCGCTTAAGTTTGAGCCACTGGATTTTCAACGGATCAAAAAATCCGACGGTTACAAATTCGTCCAAACTTTAATAGGAACCCTGAACAAAAAAAACCTCCTCCTTTGGGACGAAATGCATATAAATATCGAGCACATAACTTCAAATAAACCACACCCGGTCAGTTGTCTTTAATCTTTTAATTATCATTTTTCATCTTTCAATTATCAATATACCCTCATCATCAAACCTTCGTTATTCGAAATTCGGTGCTCAATGGATTATTTCAGAACACTTATGAGAATGAAAGGGGGGTCTAATTACGAATTGGATAACTCATACACCGATGATGCCGTATTAGCGTATCAACAAATTGTACAAGATGCTCATGATTTATATCAACATGTGCCGGTTCAAGTGACATCTAGGGAAATAATACATAGGGACCGTTTCGTCGCCGATGCCAGGATGATGCAAGACTACTTCAACTTCAACTGTGTTTACGGGAAGAAAAAGTTTCATTGTTGTTTTGGTATGTATCGACCATTATTTCTTCGTATCTTAAGAAAAATTATAGAGATAGACCCTAAGTTCGAACAACGTCCCGATGCTGCTGGAATTATGGGTCACTCACCACACATGAAAATGATTGATGTCATGAAGTGATTGTGCAAGGTAGTTCCTCCGGATAGAATTGACGATTATACTGCAAAAATTTCCACAACCATATACATGGTTTTAACAAAAGATACATGCATAGGCCCTCCCATGATGATACATAAAGGTTGCTCAGAGAGAATACGGCGCGGGGTTTTCCTGGGATGCTAGGAAGTATTGATTCTCTGCACTGGCAATGGAGGGCCTGCCAACATAGCGGTCGGTTCAACATTATTCGGGCCATAAAAAAGCACCCACGGTCAATCTTAGAGGCGGTTGCTTCTTTCGACAGATGGTTTTGGCATGGAAATTTTGGAAAGCTGGGTCAAACAATGATATCAATATTTTGAACCATTTAGATGTGTTTGACGACGTCAATGGTGTTGCGCCTCGTTATGAATACTTTGTAAATGGTTACAGATACACTGAAGGTTACTACTTGGTTGATGGTATATATCCAAGGTATAACGTACTCATGATTGCTTACAAAGAAGCGACCCTAAGTCGAAGAAAGACTCTTTTCAACAAATACCAAGAAGCAAAGAGGAAAGATGTGGAAAGAGCTTTTGGTACTCTGAAACGCAAATTCGCTATTGTCGCTCATCCTGGTATTTATTGGAAAATCAGATACGAAGTCAATAATGAGAGGATGCATGATAATGCACAACATGGTTGTGGAGAACGAGTATCGTGCAGAGGATTGGGGAATGATGACGGAACAACCAACTCAACCGGTGGTGGGTGAGCTGAGAATGCTCGCTGGTGCTCTTCCGGACCCAATTACATGGGAAAGGCTGAGGTTGGATCTCATAAAGCACATTTGGGAGTGTCACGGGGCAGGTTTCCAAGAAAACGCTCCGATGCATATAGACAACCCTGCAGACGTCCACACTAATTGATCATTGTCGTATGCATCAAAAATAATATTACTTTCTCACTACTCAAAATATATTATATAGCAAGGGCAAGAAAGGATCGTTCCCATAGAGAGGTCTTGGGATGTTGTATGTTTCGATTTCTTATGGCAAACAAGGGGGATTTTTGATTTTAATGAATTAAACTAAAATAAAAGCATGTAAAGAAAAATAAACAAATCAAAGATGTGAAGATATTGGTCAAGGATTAGTTTTCATTCACAAACATGTTCTTGTCTTAATAACTAGAATTGACAAAAGCCTTAGGATACCTTGATCGCAAGAATATCCCGCTAATTTCCTCTTGTCATCAACAAACACATTAAAAGATGCGAGTACGAATTATATCTAAGAGAACAACCTAACGTGGAAAGCGCACTAATCAAGTTTAATTCCCTAGATGCATTAAGTTCTATGAAATCGGGCCAATCAAAGCAATCGAACGTGTAAAAGCACTAATCCGATTTAACGGAGGTTGTGATCCACTTGTGATTACTAGGATGTATCACTACAAGCAATATTCACAATTAAGCTACTTGCAATCAGAAATTTATCACTTTTGCATATAATAAATTCTAATCTAGCAATAAAGATGAAAGCACACTCAATCAATTCGCGACTCGACTAAACAAGCATTCAAATCATATAACAATATTAATGGTGAATCATAAATGATAATATTGAGACAAAACTAATTTATCAAACCAAGAAACATATGTGAAATCAACTTAATCATTAACCAATAGTAAAAATTAGCTCATCTTCAAGGAGTTCATAACATGAATAAAAAAAAAAAAGGTTTTCATGTCTAAACCCTAGAACAAAAAGTAGTAGAAGAGATGATAGTCTCCCTGGTGGAGAGGTTCCTTTTATAGGTGTCCAAGTAGTAAAAATCCCGTGCACCAAATCATGTGTCAATCGGTTGCCAAAACTAGCCGGAGTTCTATAAATCTCACGTCCAAACCTGGCCATGAAAAGAGATTCTCAAAGCAGTCTGATGGTCCATGCACAACTGCTATAAAAGTCCAGCCCATTTAGTCATATCCTTCACACTTTCCCTTGGCTACCAATGACAGCAAGTCACAGTGACCTCTCTTGGCCATAACAGCGGCCGCATCACTCCATTTCAACCAGTTTGCAGCTTTTTTTTTACAAGAAAATGGCAAAATATATTGAAAAAGCTTCACTCATGAAAATGATGAATGTAGCAAAGAGAACAATTAGATGTTGCCTGTGACAGCATTCCAGTTACAAATCAACGTGCTAAGGGAGTATCCCTCAAACAACTTAGTATGCACAGACCAATTAAACAAAGTGCATTTAACAGAAACAATGAGCTGGTTCAAGTTTCTCTTCTTGTTATTGTAGAGTCTACAATTTCTCTCCTTCCAAATGTTCCACCATATAACAAAAGGAAGAATTCCCCAAATCTTCTTCACCATTGAGTTGCTTTTTTTGTTCCTCCATTCCCAAATGTTTGTCTTCACACTTTTTGATAAGACCCAGTTAACACCAAAACTGTCAAGAAAGTAGTTCCAGAGTTTCATAGTTTCCTTACACTGGAGAAACAAATGATTTTTAGATTCCTCAACATCTGAGCATAGCAGGCACTGACTATCATTCACTAATCCAACTTTAAGCAGAATATCCAAAGTTGGAGCACCATTGTGGCATAAAGCCCAAACCAGAAATGACACTTTTGAAGGAACCTTAGGATTCCAAATCTGCATGTGAGGAAAAAATAGGAAACCATCTACATCCATAGAAGAATAGCAGTTTGCAACAGAGAAGTCATTACCAAAGTCCCAGTTTGCAGCTTCACAACACAAAGAAACATTTGTAGTTCAGCTCATCAATCCACTGCAACCTTGCAACATTAATATCACTTCCTCCAGCTCAAACTATCACATGTATCTCCTCTTCTTCCCTGTAATTCATTCCTAAACATTCATCTAAAACTCACAATGAGCAGCAGATACCCTTGTCATTCATTACTCACTTCTAAATATGCACCACTGCCTCGAGCCACTTCTCTGCTTACAGTCCATTGCAAAGCACCAACAACTTCTTAGTCCATCTTGTAACTTGAGTTTCAGCCAAAACCATCTTGTTCCACACCAAAAAAAATCACCAGCTCTTAGCTAACTCAGCCATACTTCCTTCATTAGTATCTCAAATCAACAACAGCAACTCAACTTCCTTAATTTAAACACCCACACAAGCCTAGACCAACACATATATAATCCTTAATTGCAGTGCCATTGCGTCTATCCTAATTCAAGCCTACAAACCCATGAATTTCAACCATTCCTTCATCTCCACAAGACCAACCTCTGTTTCTTGTCTCACTAGTCCCTTAATATCTCTTTCAACCAACCACTCCTTGTTGTTCATCTGCAACTTCCATCAACCATCGGCATAAATCTCCACCAGTTCTGCTTTTTCCATTCATCAAATCAAACCCACATCATCATTATACTAACAATTGCACTACCAACATCACATCAATCCACTTCTTCTCCCTGTGTTCAAGAACCTGAATCTATCTTGAAGTACAAATACATCTCTTCCTTGTTCTGCCAGCATCCGCATCTCGCCAAATCCCCATTGTAACCATTTTCCATTTGTCCCAGCTCAAACCCTTCAACACTGTTGATGGTGGATTTTCATTTAAGGCTAAAATTGTAAAAGCCAAAATTATGCGCTAACATCTTGCAAAAGATAAAGCCATTAATAAGTGATGAATACTTCTTTACTTTACTAATTCACCTAGAATGGAGCACGTGGCAAAAATCCCAGTATTCTGTGAATTAAATACACAAAATTCATCCAGGTTGGAGCATGTGGCAACAATCCCATATACCCTGTGAATTTACAACATTATTAATTAATGCATGACCAGCCTTGTATTTCCTGTACTCATTATCGGTGCGGCATGACGACTGAGTGTTGTTCTCAGCAGAGCAACACGAACCTCCAAGAATAAATAATGAAGCATGTACTAAATACCCGTACAGGCTGCAAAACTCGGTGTGTTATACTAGCCCGATTGAGCATACATCTCTCGGTGTTCTATACCAGCCCGATTGAGCATATTTGAATCTGGACTGTCCATATCAGTCTCAGAAATGATCACGACCATCCAACTTCACCAGCATGATTGGATGGCTTAGATCGAATCCATGACCCCAAGAAGGTATTGGAATATTCACTACCGACCCAACGCGGGCCCCGCATGGTCGGCCTCCCCAAAAGGGTGGCATAGCTTGCCGAACCGTCCACGCCAAAGAAGTATGGACGAAAAACCCTAAATTAGGGTTTGCGGCACATTACATGTGTCGCAAAACAATCTCAACCATCCATCTTCGCAGGCATAGATGGAGGGTGTAGATATAGATCCAAAGGGCCCATAACATGTCAACACGCTCACTGTAAGCTCGCCTACACACAAGACCGATCGGTCAGGACCAACCATGGCTGGTCGTTCCAGATCGTACGCCCAAAGTGGGCATGCCGCACGGCCGGCAAAACCCTAATTAGGGTTTGCATTGATCGCAAACGTCCGTTTTTTCCTGATCGAATGAAGGGTTTAGGAGTCGACTGAGCAGGTCCAGTAAGCATCAACATGATCAACGTGGACCCATCTATCTCCACACCCGATCGGCCAAGGCATACCATGCCTGGTCGTTCCAATTCGCACGCCCAAACTAGCGTGGTCACACCTCCCAATCACGAACTGATCTCGACCACTCAACTTCACCTGACAAATTGAGTGGCTTAGATCACGTTTCCATGGGACATTAAGGTATAGGCGTGAATACCAGCCTACCACCTACACCCCGAACCAATCGGCCAGGACCGACCAAGCTTGGTTGTCTCAAAATGTACGCCTGAAGAAGGCATGACGCGCGGCATTTGTGGCACCAAACTTCTGTCGTAAATCAATCCTGACCGCTCCTCTTTGCCGGACAAATTAAGCGGTCCAGATCACACTTTCACGGGACAATGAGGTATAGGCATGTATACCGGCATGTCGTCTACACGCATGCCCGATCGGCCATGCCAAAATCGTGTCCCAATCTTGGATTCGACCAAGCTGAAAAGTGGTGCTTGCGCACCTCTTCTAAAACCCTAATTCCACTAACGGTCGCAGATGAGTGTCTCAAAGATCATCTCGTCCGTCCAACTTCACCGGCTTGGTTAAACAGCCTTGGTCAGGAGTTAATTGTTCAGTGAGGCGTCATGGTGATCACCACCCGTCACTCTACCACACCATGTGGTCGGCCAAGGGAGGACTTGCTTACACAACCTCCAAACCATCACATGAAGTAAATTTGGACATGAGGCTATTTTGAGACGCTCAAACAGCGATGCTTCATACATGCTGAATATACTCGATGCAGTACATTTATAGAATACACACGATACTTCACAAGTATCGACTTCCTAAATAACTTAGTTATTTAATCTAGCATTACATGCTACTTTCTGTGGGTCCCACGATCCACACACTCGAGACATCAATCATGTCACAAACTGGGGGATACATACTGGGTATTGGTCTGGCGGTTTACAACGTGCAGCGCACAATGCGCTATCACAAGAACGTGTCAGGAAGTCATGGACGGCTAGTGATAATGGGAGAAGTGTGCAAGACTGGTCGTGTGACACCAACACACGACTCCACTACTCCATCACTCCACTTTCTCCACTTCCCACGAGATACGAGGGTTAGGCTTAAAGACTTGTATAAATAGGTTCTCCTCCCTATTTTCCAAAAGAGGAACAAGGCAAGACAAGACAACAGAGGCAAGTTTTGATACAATCGTATTCAAACACCGGAACTGATAACTTACATCTTGCAAGCTAGTTCAGCTTTCTGATACAAGTCATACATAGCCAACACCTTCACAATATCAACACCTTCTTCGCTTCCCTCCCTAAGATCAACCCCATCTCCTTCACTTTGTGACCGAAACAAGTCTGGAACGGCCATTTCTTGGTTTAGGCCGGATTTGCCCGATTGATTTCTCGAATCTACAAGCACTCCCGTGCAGTGCATTTGTTTAAGGTTTAGACTCATTTCTCATCCACACACCCCAAATTACCAAAACCGGCAGAAATAGTTTTCACCCATAAATAATTGGCGACCACAGCGGGAGGTTGATCTCTCGGTTGCAAAAAATTGAATTCTCAATTTTTCGGTTTTCATCTCACGATGTATCCTCACTCGGAAACCACAGGTGGTTCAGATATCATGGGAAGTGTAGCTAGAATGCTGGAGGATGTCTTAGCAAATCAAGCCGGTATCGCTAGAAGACAGAGCGAAACATTCCGCCTTTTGAATGATATAACAGCACAATTACAAGAAGGTTCGGCAGGCATCTACTCAGACAGTGCAAGAAACGCTGAATCCTTAGCCAGGAGTCACACCTTTACCAGTGGAGATGCAGAAAGATCGCGTAATCACAGGGGACTCAGGAGAGACGAACAACATGGTCCAACCGATAACGAAGACTCGAGGCAACTCCACAGAGGAAAAAACTTGTCCGGGGTACCACAACGTCTGCCGGATAAAGAAAGGGAGCCTGCAGCTTATGAAGCCCTACTAGAAGATTTATATATCAAGACTCTTGTTGAAGCCCGGAAGACTGTCCAATCCGCATCGACCTTTTAACTAAGTGAAGAAATGCTTGAGAAAGGAGAGATCAATCAAGGAACACGTGAGTACAGAGGATGGAGCGTTCAATTCGATCACTCAGCAGTGATATTACGACACCTTCCACACCCCGTCACCCAGGCAAGCGATCCGCGGATATGATGGCACTCACAAATCTTCCAACTTCATCTCCGAAACGTGCTCCACATCAAAGCCATGTAGAGACACCACAACGCCCACAAACGCAGGAAAGGCTAGACTCGAAGTACCTACACTTTCCGTTCCCAATGAAAAAGATTTTGGAGTTCTTTGGATGGTAGGCCTAAGAAGGTATTTAATTTGGGTCGAACCACGAGACTTGTGGTGCCCTATATGTGATCAATGGCTTTCTAAAACTGATTTCAAGTGAAGGTAATGTAACACAAGATATTGTTGGTTGCCGAAACAATTTGAGTTGTGATCAAGTGAACCTAAACTAAGGTATGATAAAGTGACGAGGGGATGTTAAGGTCTCGGTTCCACCACTAACTCCTATTCTCGTGCTCAATCGAGTTGAGACTTTCTTGCCCCTGTGGATCGATAAGGGCAGGGTGTCAAACCCACCACTTATCTAAGGGGTTTCTCCATGTTATGCTTGATTATCGGCTAAATTACTAACCTAGAGTCTTGGTTGTCTAATGAAGCACAACCAGTCAAGAGAATTAGCTATTGTGCCTAAAGTGTGAGTGTGGCAATCTCAAAACAGATTTAACACGACTACAATGGATACAAGGCATCCATTGTGAAAGAAAAAGTGTTGGATGCTCTTACTGAAAACATAATTATAATTTTGAACAATCAAGATAGTTCAATGAGTTTAAGAACATAATATGGAGTTAGGGTTTCGGTGAAACCCTAACAAAACTAATTAAAACATAAAAATGAAATAAAGCGCAAATTAAACTACAATGAAGCACTTGGCTAGCCCGGGCGTAAGAAAAATCATCTTCAACCTCTCTTATTTATACATGCAAAAGTAAATCAAAATACCAAACCCTAATTTCTATTTTAATTCGAAAAATCAACAAACCCATACCGACGACTCGCTTCTCCCTTCGTCCAATCGCTCCGCAACTCCATGCTTGGTTGTTGTGGAAACCCTAGCTTCTAGTTATCTTTGAATTAGCTTCTAGGGTTGCTAGAGGCTAAGAAAGAGATAACTCGAAGTAGAGAGGGGGAGCAGTACTACCGGAGTTGTTGTCGGCGGCAAGGTGATGATGAAAGTGGCGATCGCGTGGTGGAAGAGCGGAGCTCGCTCGTCGTGGGTAAGGGAGGAGGTGAGGGTTTTGCAGAGAGAGGAGTGGGAGAGGAAAGAGAAGGTGGAAGGAGGAATGGGTCGATCGAATAGGGGTATAGGTGTATGGAGATTTATTTGTGAAGGTGGACTGACAAAACTCGATGAGAAGGCCTCACCGAGCGTAGGATGAAGCTGTGTTGATCTGAACGGACAAGAATGGTAGCCGGTCTCGGGGCGATTTGGTGTGGAGCAGGGACATCGAGAGAGGATGCGAGTGATGGAGCGACCGTATGATGCATCTCGGGAGAGATCTCAACGGCTCGGGATGAGCGGGTTCGGATCCGGGTCGTGGGTAGCTCTAGCCCATGTCTTCCTTGTTGGGTTGCAAGCGATTCGCGCGCGGCTTTGGCTATCTGCTCCATAGATGCTCGACTCAATTCTTTGCTCTTTGGCTCCTCAAATTCTCCGAGCTTTATTTATTACCTAAAAACACAAAATTAATTAATACAAATATTTATTCTTGAAAACAAGGAAAACACAGAATACGGGATAATATCTCGATTTCTAAGCGCAAAAGATGAGTAAAATGCCAATAAAAGATGTATAAATATGCACTATTTGGCACTCATCAAATACCCCGAACCTGAATTTTACTTGTCCTCAAGTGAAACAGAAATGAAGAAATCCTAACTATACCCTTTGTCGTAGGTCTCTCGAATGCATTTAGCGTATGCACTAAGCCTTTAAACCCCTAGGTGTCCCTAGTGGACGAGTTGTAGTCTCGTGAGGGTTTACAAGAGGTGTACCCACAAAACCTTCTCCAACCCGAGTGTAAAAGAGTCTCAAGCCTCCAAGAAGCTATGAGGACATAGAGTTTGCATGCTAGTAACAGTGAAGTTAGAACTATCGAAGAACGCATTCTCATCCTTAAGTCTTGAGCGAGAAGTAACCATACCATATGAAAGAATTCGGATTCGATTGTGATCATAAGCCTCGACTTCGCCTCACCATTAGGGTTTTATGATAATTGCACTCAAAAAGATCGCTTTTTAGTCTCTCATGTGTGCGAGCAAGAGTAAAGAGAGAAATCGCACACGTTGTAGGTAAGAAGGATAACCTTAGAAATAAAATCTGGAGACTCCACGAAGTGTGGATAAAAAGAATCTTTTACGATGATCTCTAAGAAAGGAAAATCAACCATTAGCAAGGGTGGGAGTACTCACTCACTTCTCACCCGATCGGCAACTAACATCACTCTCTCATAAGAAACCATAGAAACGTCTTCAATCTTCGGTCTTCGGTCTTGATCTTCAACTATTGATGACGAACTTCGAACTTCACAAAAACTTAATAAATTTTTTTTTTTTTTTTTTTTTTTTTTTTTTTTTTTTGTGGTAAAATGCTACCGAGAAAATAAACTACATTTTTTTTTTTTTTTTTTTTTTTAATACCATAAAACGATAAACTCAATTTTTCACAAACTTCATTAATTCTCATCTTATTTTCTTTTCTTTGTTGTACATAAACCTTGGACTATATCAATTTTTCTTTCAATATTGCGATTCTCGCTCAGGTTCTTGTGATGATGTGTTTCTATGGGTCTTCTTGATTGAGAGAGAGAGAGATGCTAACTGCAAATCGATATTTAGAAGGAGTTTTCATCTTTAGACGTCACCCTCATGATTGACGGAATTAGCACTCAAGAGATCAAAAGTAGTGCTGAAAGTGGTGCGAAGTTGGGTAGCTCACCATTCCTACCGGAATTGACGTACGGTGACACACACTCTAAAAGCTTTTCTAGAAAGTCACAAAGAGTGAAGGTCGGTACCTCGCTTGATGTAAAATGGGTAGTCTCCACTATGGGTGATCACAATTCTACTACCGAATATCTAAACAAACACCTAATTCGCCCTCGGTATGGTTAAATCCAACTTTAACGCTCTAATCAACTAAGAAACCCGATTGTGTTCTCTGGGGTACTTCCAAGTTCGTTATTTCGGTCGATTCTCTATGTAAACATAGCTAGAAGCATGCTAGTGACTCTAAAATCTCTAAAAGTTGGAGGTTTTTACAAAAAGAGTTTTTGAATTTTTTGAATTTTTTTTTTTTTTTTTTTTTTTTTTATGGCAAATAAAAGGTAAAATAAAAGACTAAAAACTCTAAATGCACCCCCAAACCTAAATCAAACATTGTCCTCAATGTGTCAACAGATAGGAAAAATTAAACAGTCACATACCATGAGAACTATCTTTGAAAAGATAAAAGGGAAGAGATTACCGGTATGTCGGCGGGAGCAAGGTTGAGCTTCATTCGTCAAGGCAAAATCCAACATTCTCGGTGGTGATTATATCGGATTAGCATAATATATGTGCAAGAAGACTCAACCGAATCAAGAAAAGAAAAATTTAACAAGTCCTCTTTTGGATTATATACAAAAATTCACCATAAACTAACAATCTAAAGAGTTGAGGATCAACCCAATAGACGATATGTACACACATTAATGACCTTACACAAATATAATATGAGAGTGCACGTAAGACGCAAATGGGAATGAGTTTCCCCAAACCTAAATTTGTGAACGGGTGTGTTTGTGAGAACAAAATCTTGCAATTTTAAAGGTACATCATGCAAAAGGTCTAACTCAAAATGAGTTTTGCTAATTATAGGCAGACATACATATTCCAACTGTGGCTCCTTAAGAGTGTTATACTTTGATGCAAAATAGTCCAAGAGGACTTGGGAAGCACAAAGTTCTAGGCCTAAGTTAGGCATTTTGGAAAAGTTGGTTTTGCAATTTTGTGACAAACTACACCTAGGTTTGGTGGAGGAGTATCAATTTGTGACTCAGGAGAGAGGTTAGGTACATCTACGTTATTTTCATGTATCAAATCATTTGCACCGTCACACTCTTTCCTAAGGTCAGGAGTGGGTAAATCATGGTCATTTTCACAGGGAAATTCCACAGGTTCCACATCAACATCACATGCATGAATATCAGAAGAAGAATCATTCATAGGGTTCACTGGGAGAGACACTTAATGTCATTGAACCTAAAAATTCTATTACATTTTCAAAATACACATGCTCTTCATATTCATCATCATCATCATCATCATAGCAAAAATCCATCTCTCCATTCAAAATTGTAGTATTTTTAGTGTACTCATCTACCTCTAGATTAGGTTCATATTCAATGTTAGTTGCATGAGTAAGACTAGAAACACTATTTTCAATCCTATCATTTTGTAACTCAATCAGGTTCCTTTGAAGAATCATCTTGAGTTGTTCCATTGAAGGAGAGTCTTCACTAGTGGGTATGCATTCCTCATATGGATATTCATTGTATGGTTGTGCATGAGGTTCACTAGAGAAGGGAAGTTCAAACATGTTGCTATGTGGATGGTCATGCATTGCATTCATTTCAAGCCTAGCATTTTGTTCCATGAGTGTTTCCATTATTGATTGCAAACTAGGGGTTGGGGGAGTATAAAATTGTTCATCTCCCCACTGTGGTGAATGATGCATGTGTGCAGGTTGATTATGGTCCCAATAGTCACTTCTAGATACTTCGTACATTGGATGGTTTTCTCTAGACTGTCTATAAGCATGCAAAATATAACAATAATCATCAGGGTGGTCTAAACCACCACATAAGGTGCAAGCATGCGTTTCATATTGCCTAGAAAAACTAGATTCGACAGATTGCCTTTCTAAAGCGAGATAGTCGAGCCTCTAATTGATCTAAAAGTGATGACTGGGTATGAGGAGAGTGTTCATTCTCAACTTTGTGATGGATGATACATGTGCTCATAGTGATTAGGGTATGTGAGGTCGGGGCCCCGAGAGGGCGCATAAAATTCCTAAAGTCACTATGGTATGTGGGGGTTCATCCTGTGAAGCGTGCCGTAAGCACGCTCTCTAAGGGATTTGTTTGAATCCCAGATGCGGACCAAAATCCTGACATGGTCTAGCTCTCAAATTGAACTCAAAGCCCAGTGAAGTGGACTAAGTTTGGTTTATTGGGTTTTTGGTTTGTTGGGAAAGTTTGGTTTATGTGGGCTTGTTTGGTTTAAAAGGGTTCATTTTTGTTTTTGTAAACTTTGGTTTGTTTGGGATTTTCTGTTTGAAGCCCAGGAAGGTATAAGTGTAACCCAGCAAATGAATGAGTATAGCCTAGAGTCAGTTGAAATGGGCTGAGTTTTGTTGTGCAGCCCAGCAGTGAACAGAGCCCAGCAGAGAGGCTCAGTTTGGTTTTGATGGTGGGTTAGCCCAGGTTGGGTTCAGTTAGGTACAGCCCAGTTTAGGTTGAAGTGGGCTCGGTTCGGTGTAGCCCAAGTTATGGGTTCAGTGAGCCCAGCTGGTGTGGGCTTCAGTTATAAACGTACTCGATTCAACTCGGTAAATCGGCCGAGTTAGGATTGACTCGGCTATTCGGGAGGCAACTCAACTCGGCGGTTTGACTTAGTGAGAAAAGAACTGGTTCACTCACTCAGCTTAGTCAGACTTTTACTCAGCTGAGTCAAAGTTTCCTATTCAGCCCTCACGATTAGTGCAGAGTGTATGTGGAGCCCAGATTGATGGTGCAAGCCCAGATGTATGTGCAAGCCCAGGTTTGTGTAATCAGCCCAGCAGTATGGTGATGGTTGTGGGCTTCAACTGTTGGCAGCCCAGGTTCAGGTCTAAATAGCCAGGTACAGGAGTTTGGGCTTCAGCTGTGTGCAGCCCACTACTTATGTGCATAGAATAGCTGAGTTTTCCACCTAGGTTTGGCGGTTCAAACAAGTGCATAGGCTAGGCAAAGATTGTGCACAGATTGGCAAAAGCACACACACGGGATAGCACAATTCACACACTATCTCACAGAACTAAGCACAAAAGTGTGCTCTTTGCGGTAGATGCTAGCCTTCACAAAGACAGGCCAAGTGCGGTGCGGCTTATGCACTTTGGTCAGGCCAAGCACAAGAGAAACACAAACTCACGAGGCTAGTACACACAAATCTTTGAGCAAAACAAGTACATACAAGGGCCAAGCAAGGCAAAGTACTACACTTGCTACGGGTTCAAGCAAAACGAGGCCTACAAGGAATGGTGGTTCAAGTCGGCTCGGGCCTTGGTCTCAACCTTGGTCTATTCAAGAGGTGCTTACGACTGCTGACTACTGAGGGCTTGGGGGCTTGCGGCTAAGCTCGGGGGGCTTGGCAAGGCAAAGCAACACCGACAACAATATGCACGAGAATGCAAAAGGCGTGCTCGAGTGCATGAGGGCTCAAGAATGGCGGTGGCTTGAGGTTCAAAATCTAGCTTTGAATCATGCATACACACGGGTAAAAAAAAATAGGTTTAGAGAACAAACCACCGGTGCAATCTTGGGTTGTAGGCACTCCACGGTGCTCCTTTCCTTTGGCTTGCTCAAGAGCGGAAGCAGCCAAGTAGCACAAACAGATCAAGAACACAACAAAGCAAGCTCGGGCACCTGCTGGCTCAAAATGAGAGTTAAATTCTCAAACTTGTGCGAGTTAAGGCAAACTTGGACCGATCCGGGATAAGGCGGTGATGCTTACAAAGTTACTTATTAAGTTGTAGCTCAGATGCAAAGTGAGAGCAAGCTACGAATAATCACACTAAGTGACAGAGCTAATTATGATGACTACAAGCACAAGGTTAAACAAGAACAAAAGGAAATTACAGATGTATGATGCTAAGTTATAACACAAGGAATAACAGATGGAATACTAACACAAGGAATCACAATGCAATAACATATGGAATGACAGGCTAAGCTATACTAACATAAGGCTAGAGTTAACAATGCAAGGCGTATATACAGGGGTAGAAAAGACAGTGAAAGGGTTACAAGCTAAATGCAGATGCAAGGAAAAGAAAAAAAAAATAAACTTTAACTAAATTACATTAAAACAGGGCTATAAGTAATATTACAAGGGAGTTATGTACAAAGTGAAATGAGATTTCAGTGAAGCAAGCGCAAAAATTACAGGGCACGCGCCAAGTCCCCGGCAACGGCGCCAAAAACTTGGTAGGCCTAAGAAGGTGTTTAATTTACGGCCTACGGTTATACCGCAAGTGCACGGTGTCGTGATGTAGGACTGAGCAAGTGCGGGTCGAACCACAGAGACTTGTGGTGCCCTATATGTGATCAATGGCTTTCTAAAACTGATTTCAAGTGAAGGTAATGTAACACAGTATTGTTGGTTGCCGAAACGGCTGAGTTGTGATCAAGTGAACCTAAACTAAGGTATGATAAAGTGACAGGGGATGTTAAGGTCTCAGTTCCACCACTAACTCCTATTCTCGTGCTCAAGCGAGTTGAGACTTTCTTGCCTGTGGATCGATAAGGGCGTGGTGTCAAACCCACCACTTATCTAAGGGTTTCTCCATGTTATGCTTCGATTATCGGCTAAATTACTAACCTAGAGTCTTGGTTGTCTAATGAAGCACAACCAGTCAAGAGAATTAGCTATTGTGCCTAAAGTGTGAGCTGTGGCAATCTCAAAACAACATTTAACGACTACAATGGATACAAGGCATCCATTGTGAAAGAAAAGTGTTGGATGCTCTTCTTGAAAACATAATTATAATTTTGAACAATCAAGATAGTTCAACAGAGTTTAAGAACATAATATGGAGTTAGGGTTTCAGTGAAACCCTAACAAAACTAATTAAAACATAAAAATGAAATAAAACTGCAAATTAAACTACAATGAAGCACTGGCTAGCCCAGGCGTAAGAAAAATCATCTTCAACCTCTCTTATTTATACATGCAAAAGTAAATCAAAATACCAAACCCTAATTTCTATTTTAATTCGAAAAATCAACAAACCCATACCCTGACTCGCTTCTCCCTTCTGTCCAATCGCTCTGCAACTCCATGCTTGGTTGTTGTGGAAACCCTAGCTTCTAGTTATCTTTGAATTAGCTTCTAGGGTTGCTAGAGGCTAAGAAAGAGATAACTCGAAGTAGAGAGGGGGGAGCAGGTACTACTGGAGTTGTTGTCGTTGCAAGGTGATGATGAAAGTGGCGATCGCGTGGTGGAAGAGCGGAGCTCGCTCTCTGTCGTGGGTAAGGGAGGAGGTGAGGGTTTTGCGAGAGAGGAGTGGGAGAGGAAAGAGAAGGTGGAAGGAGGAATGGGTCGATCGAATAGGGGTATAGGTGTATGGAGATTTATTTGTGAAGCGGGGACACAAAACTCGATGAGAAGGCCTCACCGAGCGTAGGATGAAGCGTGTTGATGCCGAACGGACAAGAATGGTAGCCGGTCTCGGGGCGATTTGGTGTGGAGCAGGGACATCGAGAGAGGATGCGAGTGATGGAGCGACCGTATGATGCATCTGGGAGAGATCTCAACGGCTCGGGATGAGCGGGTTCGGATCCGGGTCGTGGGTAGCTCTAGCCCATGTCTTCCTTGTTGGGTTGCAACTGATTCGCGCGCGGGCTTTGGCTATCTGCTCCATAGATGCTCGACTCCAATTCTTTGCTCTTTGGCTCCTCAAATTCTCCGAGCTTTATTTATTACCTAAAAACACAAAATTAATTAATACAAATATTTATTCTTGAAAACAAGGAAAACACGTAACTGGGATAATATCTCGATTTCTAAGCGCAAAAGATGAGTAAAATGCCAATAAAAAGATGTATAAATATGCACTATTTGGCACTCATCACTGGAGGCGTGGGTACGAAACGGAGAGGTGGAGCTACCTCCTGTATGGCGTCCACCCACTGATCAAGAAGTAATGGACCCGAGGTATTGTCATTTCCACTGGTTCCTTCACCACCCTACCAGTGAATGCAACGCTTTGAAACGCATTGTTCAGAAGAAGCTTAATTCAGAGGGATAACTTTCCTTCTCTGAGAGATTAATGCGGACGATTTCCTTAGAGAGGCTACTTCGGTTTGATACAAGTGAGGCTTCAAAAGCAAGTAAGTTCTATTCAACAATTTTACAAGAAAGATAGTTTTAGAATTCACTGGGGACTTGGCATCCCACACATGGAGAAAGAGGCTCAATGATCAAACGCCATGTTTGTTTCCCTTCATACTTCCCTTTTACGCGACATTTGCAATTTCATATGATATGTGCAATCATTCATGACCAAGATGCAAATTCCATTTAAAATAATCTCTTTCAGAAAAGTCATTCACAAAACTATCTCAAAATAAACCAATTCAATTACCAGAAGTCAAATTGTGAAAAGAAATCCTCACTATCACTCAAAAAGAAAAACATCTAAAGACAAGTAGGTGGCGCGAATCCTTCAAGGAAAGTCTTTCAGCAGCAACTCGTCCTTCTGGGCAAGAGTAACTTTCATCCTTTGAAGTACAGCCTGCTTCAGCTTCAACTCCTTAGAAAACTTTTCAACCACTTCTTCATGGCGAGTAACACAGTCTGCAGAAGGGACTTCATCTTGTAGTTTCTGGAGCTCCTGAATCTCGAAGAACCCTTTGAAGAACCAAGGAGCATTGAAGTCGTACTGCACAAACACATCTCGATGGCACTTCCAGTCTTCAATCATCTCCTCAGAAACTGTTCGGCCAGTCGTGACGCTCATCCCATGGATAGAAAATAAAGCTTCCTGGACGCGGTGGACCAATGCAAGACAACTTTTGAGCTTCGTAGTGGTAGCAATGTGGCTGTGCTTCTCCCATATCGCCGTGTACAACCCTTCGAGCACGCTGAATCCTCCAACCAACACATGACCTGGATAAGGGATAGTGAAAGGAGGATCTAACAAAGCCCCAGGCTGCATTACCAATACATCGCCAATCACAGGAGCCTTGTCAGTTGTAGGAGGCCTTTCGGAAGAAGTCACCACGACAACCTTATTGAGTGGAACCTGCTCATAACGTTCTTCAAGGGGAGCCACCTCAACAATAGCGGATGTTGCCTCTCTTACATTCCTCCCGATGTCTACTTCACTCTGGGTGCTGATTTCCATCACGGCCCCATCAACAAGATCACTTAGGGAGGCACCTTGTCCAGTCGAGCTTGTGTCATCTCTGTCATTGTCTGGAAAAGGAGCGGTTTCACCAGACTTCTCAGCATGAGGATCAGTGTCGCCAGACTTCTCAACATGAAGGCCAACGTTACCAGACTTCTCGTTCTGAATGCGCGCCAACCTTGTGAAAACATTCTCTTTCGGAATTCCCTGATTTCAAGCAAGGATCACTCTTAGAAGAATTTACTCTGGAGAAATGAAAGAATCGACAGAAAGAGATTTAAATACCTGCATATTGGAGGAATTGAGGATCACCGAATCACATGCCTGCCTTTTAGATCTCTCTCCTTCTTGGGGACTGCAATCATCAGCTCTGGTCCGTTTGCCTGGGAGTGGCTTCAACCGGAAATACTTCTTCAAAACGTCAGAAGATGGCTCACCACGGGAATCTGTCACAACATCCTCCGAGAATTCTTGGAAAGCCAACAGTTGCTTCCTCCAAAATTCCTTATACTTATCGATTACCACTGGGTTTCTCCCAATAGGCCAGAAGGGAAGACTCTGCAGTTCCAAGAACACGTCAGCATTAAAAATACCCGGGAGAAGTTCTTTCGGAGCCTCCGACGGACGGATAAATGGAACACACCGGTCAAATCCCATTTGACGAGCAGCCCTGTCAATGTTGTACGGAGTCACAGTAAATGCTTCGTTGAATAGAGATGGGATATATCCTGGAATGCAGCTGTGTATATAAATAAGTTCTCCAAATTTCATAGTCTTGACATCGGTACGCAACACAACATCAGGACCGTCAGAAGCAATATCAAAAGTCTTCGGCTAAACAATGGAAGAGTGGATCGGCCCCCATGGACGAAAATCTACGGAAGATACATTATCAAAGATGTCCACGAGTTTCGCACCGGTTCTGGGACGCCTCCTCTGCCAACGGAGTATTCTCGAGCCACCATACAAACTGCTGAGCGAAGTTGCAGGAACATGAGCATAAATTTTGAAATGTTCCCACAAGAATGCCTGAAGAAAAACGAAGTGGACGTACGACTCCACCTTCTTGTACCCGTTGGAAACATGCATGTCCATTGCTAAGGCGTCTAGATGAGAATACAACGATCCAAGGAACAAGGCACCTAAGGGAAGAACTTCACCTTTTTCTAGCTTTATAGCAATCCTAACAAGGACACCTCTTATGGTCTTCTTTCCAAAACCGTCGTCAAATATATCTCTGGATAGCCACAAAGACAGGAATGCAATCACGTTGAGCTCGTTTTCCAACTCCTGATCCGGTTCTGGGTCTGCAGGAGACCACTCCGATACCCACCAGGTGTAAAAGCATCTTGTATATTTTTTCTCCTCCTTGTCCAGATCGTCGAATTCTGCCACCTTTTGGAGTATAGCGTCATAATCACGTTGTTCTGTGTCAGAAAGCTCGTAATAAAAACTTCCAGCGATAGGCAGGTTCATCAATGCAGCTACGCTTTCCAGAGTAATAGTCATCTCTCACCATTTAGATATGGTTGTATGAGTAGAAGGGCGCCACAGATAAATGAAAGTAATCAAGCCTGCAGCGTCTTTCTTAATTTCAAGAGCAGCAGATGCCATGACCGCATTGAGGATTTGCGCTTTGGTCAAATTAACTTTAACATCCTTATTATTCAACATGCGTCTCATCCACCCTTCATAAGAACCCAGTGGAGTATGACAAATCTTGAAGTCGATAGGAGATGGCGGCTATTCATTTCTTCGAAGACAGAACCTCATCACAAGTGTCGAAGGAGAAGATGGATCAGCTTCCATATTTTCTGAACCGGAGAGCAGGACTATCTTGTGAGAGGGATGTTTCCTAATGTTTGGAAAAGGCGAGGTGAACAACTCATCAGCAATGTTCGGCATATCTTTGAAGTTGTCAACACTTCCTGACTTAGCACCAGCATTATCTCCAGAAGACATCTCAACAGGAGTTCTTTTCTTCATTCTACAATAAAAGACAGGAGTCGGTACTTGTATAAAAACGCGCGAGACGTGTAGTCACACACGACAGAACACACATTCACGTTGGAATACACAAGGCCGAGATTGGGTCCAAACACCGGTATTGATCAAGTTACAAGTTCGGTATTGATTAAGTTTCAAGTCCGGTATCGCTCAAAGTTTCAAGTCCGGTATTGCTCAAGTTTCAAGTCCGGTGTTGGTCAAGGGCACAAGGCTGGTATAAAGGCGACATTCAGTCAGGCATATGCGGTATGGGACCCACGTTCAATCGAGCATGTATGGCGGGACCACATTTATTTGCACAACACGGTTCACTTATGTTCATGGGAATCATGTTCACGAAATTCAAGCCGAATTTATTTCCAAGCTACAACCTAAGAAGCTAGTTTTTGCATGCAACAATGAAAAAGGAAGCAGGACACAACATATTCATGGATTCACGGCTTGTTTTACTAAGCAATCCTAGCAAATATTGGCGTATCAATCTTGGTGGAAGAGCTAAGCATAATATATATCTTGCAAAAGGTGTTTACCTAGAAAACTAGGGTTTTACCTTAAAAAACAAAAAAACAAAAAAACGCTTACATTGCTGCGGACGGACGGAC
Source organism: Papaver armeniacum (assembly GCA_023531295.1). Classification (NCBI taxonomy): domain Eukaryota; kingdom Viridiplantae; phylum Streptophyta; class Magnoliopsida; order Ranunculales; family Papaveraceae; genus Papaver; species Papaver armeniacum. The sequence continues at coordinate 155,356 of JAJJWW010013463.1, forward strand.
GGCGACGGCGAGCTCCGGCGGCGTTGGCAGTGGAGATCACAAATGGGAGCTGGCCGAACAAAAAAAAAACAGTGTGTGGAGAAAAAGAAAAGGGTCGGTCCCTTTTATAGACAAAAATTCGGAAGAATCCCAATAGAACAAGGATTCATCTTTTGATTGAATTCTACTTTTGCTTGGATTCCTCTTTTGATTCAAACACGCAAGGAAGGAAACCGGTCCCACCAAAGGATTTCGCGCTTGCACAACGGCATTTACATGGACAACTGCTAACGGTCGGTCAAAATTCCTCCGGGTAAACTTTCTTTATCGTGTCTTCTTCACATAAGTATGTCACCATCTCATGCCTACCCCACAATAGCGTAACCATTATGCGCTAGGCAAGGGACTTAATGTTGATGGTGGATTTTCATTTAAGGCTAAAATTGTAAAAGCCAAAATTATGCGCTAACATCTTGCAAAAGATAAAGCCATTAATAAGTGATGAATACTTCTTCACTTTACTAATTCACCTAGAATGGAGCATGTGGCAACAATCCCGATGATTCGTGAATTAAATACACGAAATTCATCCGAGGTTGGAGCATTTGGCAACAATCCCATATACCCTGTGAATTTACAATATTATTAATTAATGCATGACCAGCCTTGTATTTCCTGTACTCATTATCGGTCCGGCATGACGACTGAGTGTTGTTCTCAGCAGAGCAACACGAACCTCCAAGCATAAATAATGAAGCATGCACGAAATACCCGTCCAGGCTGCAACTCTCGGTGTGTTATACTAGCCCGATTGAGCATACATCTCTCGGTGTGTTATACTAGCCCGATTGAGCATATTTGAATTTGGACGGTCCATATCAGTCTCAGAAACGATCACGACCATCCAACTTCACCAGCATGATTGGATGGCTTAGATCGAATCCATGACCCCAAGCAGGTATTGGAATATTCACTACCGACCCAACGCGGGCCCCGCATGGTCGGCCTCCCCAAAAGGGTGGCATAGCTTGCCGAACCGTCCAATCCAAAGCAGTATGGACGAAAAACCCTAAATTAGGGTTTGCGACACATTATATGTATCGCAAAACAGTCTCAACCATCCATCTTCGCAGGCATAGATGGAGGGTGTAGATATAGATCCAAAGGGCCAATAGCATGTCAACACGCTCACTGTAAGCCCGACTACACATATGACCGATCGGTCAGGACCAACCATGGCTGGTCATTCCAGATCGTGCGCCCAAAGTGGGCATGCCGCACGGCCGGCAAAACCCTAATTAGGGTTTGCATTGATCGCAAACGTCCGTTTTCTCCTGATCGAATGGAGGGTTTAGGAGTCGACTGAGCAGGTCCAGTAAGCATCAACATGATCAATGTGGACCCATCTATCTCCACACCCGATCGGCCAAGGAATACCATGCCTGGTTGTTCCAATTCGCACGCCCAAACTAGCGTGGTCACACCTCCCAATCACGAACTGATCTCGACCACTCAACTTCGCCGGACAAATTGAGTGGCTTAGATCACGTTTCCATGGGACAGTAAGGTATAGGCGTGAACACCAGCCTACCACCTACACCCCGAACTAATCGGCCGGGACCGACCAAGCTTGGTCGTCTCGAAACGTACCCTTGAAGAAGGCATGACGCGCGGCATTTGTGGCACCAAACTTTTGTCGTAAATCAATCCTGACCGCTCCTCTTTGAAGGACAAATTGAGCGGTCCAGATCACACTTTCACGGGACAATGAGGTATAGGCATGTATACCGGCATGCCGTCTACACGCATGCCCGATCGGCCATGCCAAAATCGTTTCCCAAGCTTGGATTCGACCAAGCTGAAAAGTGGTGCTTGCGCACCTCTTCTAAAACCCTAATTCCACTAACGGTCGCAGATGAGTGTCTCAAAGATCATCTCGTCCGTCCAACTTCACCGGCTTGGTTATACAGCCCTGGTCAGAAGTTAATTGGTCAGTGAGGCGTCATGGTGATCACCACCTATCACTCTACCACACCATGTGGTCGGCCAAGGGAGGACTTGCTTACGCAACCTCCAAACCATCACATGAAGTAGGCTGGACATGAGGCTATTTTGAGACGCTCAAATAGCGATGCTTCATACATGCTGAATATACTCGATGCAGTACCTGCATAGAATACACACGATACTTCACAAGTATCGACTTCCTAAATAACTTAGTTATTTAATCTAACATTACATGCTACTTTCTATGGGGCCCACGATCCACACACTCGAGACATCAATCATGTCACAAACTGGGGGATACATACTGGGGTATTAGTCTGGCGGTTTACAGCGTGCAGCGCACAACGCGCCATCACAAGAATGTGTCAGGAAGTCATGGACGGCTAGTGATGATGGGAGAAGTGTGCAAGACTGGTCGTGTGACACCAACACACGACTCCACTACTCCATCACTCCACTTTCTCCACTTCCCACGAGATACGAGGGTTAGGCTTAAAGACTTGTATAAATAGGTTCTCCTCCCTATTTTCCAAAAGAGGAACAAGGCAAGACAAGACAACAGAGGCAAGTGTTGATACAATCGTATTCAAACACCGGAACTGATAACTTACATCCTGCAAGCCGATTGACTTTCGATACAAGTCATACATAGCCAACACCTTCACAATCTCAACACCTTCTTCGCTTCCCTCCCTAAGATCAACCCCATCTCCTTCACTTTGTGACCGAAACAAGTCTGGAACGGTCATTTCTTGGTTTAGGCCGGATTTTCACAGATTGATTTCTCGAATCTACAATTACTCCCGTGCAGTGCATTTGTTTAAGGTTTAGACTCATTTCTCATCCACACACCCCAAATTACCAAAACCGGCAGAAATAGTTTTCACCCATAAATAAGCACAACCACCAGTTCCATGTCGTTGACATCACAACATCAGAACTCAGCCATAATCCCACCTGCAGGTTCTGTTCCATTTCAGTCACCACCAGTGCCTCATTGCAGCTGCACTTCGCCTTATAGCACCATAAGCCATGCTTCCCAATCCTTCACACAACCATCTCATTTGTTTGTTGCCTTATTGAAAATATCAGACCACACAGACTCCTGTAGCAACATCTCATCCCCATTACTCACTTCACATCTCAACCATCTTCGTCTCTTCAATTTCTCTATCAAACTTCCCAAAACCAGAATCAGCTCGAGTTATAATCAGTACCAATTCTTCATAATCCCATGAATTTCTTCATGTTCCTCTTTGAGAGTTGAATCCACAAACCCTTAAAACCAAGGCAATTGAACACAACCAGCACCAACATCAGTACCCAATTGTTGTTAATTCTCTTCATTTGATTTTCCGGCCTTCAACCAAACCCAATCCTTCTCAAATTTACAATATCTTCTATCACCAGCTATATCATCTCTTACATCATCTGCAACTGTGCTTGAATTCCTTCTTCTTAATCATCTAGAGAATCAGTTTTCTGTAAACCGAGTTAAGTAAAACCCATCTCTAATCCTCTTGTATATCTCGATTCAAACTCTAAGAACTTGTTTGTTTGCAGCTGACTCGGCGTCTGGGTCTGAGTCAACCCCTGACTCGCGCCGAGTCAGCAGTTAGACTGTTTGTTTTCTATTTATCGTAACCCCCTGACTCGCTACCAACCTATGACTCGGACCCTATGGACTCAAGTGTGAAATACCCCTGACTCAATCGCCCAAACCCCTGATTCTTGAGAATATATGAAAATACCCTCGATCCTTTAAATCACATATTTCATTTCCTTTCTCTTTTTCTCGTTTCTTCCGTCCAGGTTTTCCATCGAGAGCAGAGATGGAAGATGGGAAAAATCCTAGATCTGGTGTCTCCTTCATCCCTCTCTAAACAAATCTACTAATATCATCATCTCCTTCATCAGTCTCAACTAATCTCTCTATTATTTCAACTCATCGGCTTGTTTTAAAAGAGTCATCAACATTAGGTATAATTTCAACATCCATAATTCTTCGTCCATATGTTTTTTTAACATTTTCATATGGGTTTTTGATGATTTTGGAAGAGGGTTTTTATTTATATTCTGATTCGAATTCTTAATTGGCTTCAAGGGGGGGGAATATGGAAGAGGGATGAAGATTAATGTTTTGCGAAGGTATAATAATTTCGTTCCATGTTGTTTTCTTTTAGAGCCAGGGGTTTCCTATGCACATACTCACTTGATTACTTTGTTCTTCTAGGATGGTTTGCTTTGCTGGTTGAGTATTTGATGGATGTTTTTTTAGCTTTTAGATGTTTGTGAAAATACCAAGGAGAAAAGTATGATCATTAAGCATGATAACATATGTATTTTTCAATTATAGATTCCATTTACTTATATTAGCCTGTTTTTAGTTGATTTGGATACCTTTAATTAATAATCAATCTAATGTGAAACAATCACTCTTGAGCATCCTCTGTCATGTATTGTTATTAGCCTGTTTTTAGTTGATTTGGATGCCTTTAATTAATAATCAATCTGTTGTGAAACAATCACTCTTGAGCATCCCCTGCATGGACCATTCTGCCTTGATAGATATCGATATCAATATCAACATGTTATATTGTTCAATACGCATATACTGATGAAAGTATAAGAAGTGGTATAAGTAGTTCAAATTATCATCTAGCAAGTGTTTTAGTTTCCCCTGAAGCTGCATTTTGTGTTTCGATTTGGCTATGTTATTTTGGTTTTGAACCTTTCTAAGTATATGGTATGTTAGCAGTATCGATTTATCTTTTGTTTATCTTTCTGCCATCAGAAGTTGAACAAGTTACTACACTACACCAAATTCTGGGATTAGAAACAGAACCAAACCGTTACTAAAACGGGTTGTAACGGCTCTTGCCTGTTGCAAAAGTGGGTGTTACATTTTTTTTGTAACGGCTTTGTGGCCGTTACGAATTTTGGTTGTAACGGCCCTCGTAACAGCTGTGAGCCGTTACGAATTTGCCACGTGGTAACAGCTCCTGGCCGTTACGAATTTTTTTTTGTAACAACACTGTCTTAACGTCGTCGAGCCATTACTACGTGGCATATTGTAACAGCTTGCAGCCGTTACTACGTGGCAGATTGTAACAGCTTAAATCCGTTACGAACTTTTTCGTAACAACAAAAAAATTACTGCCAGTCAGCCTTGACGTGGTCAAAATTGGTCAATATATTGACCAATTTTGACCATGTCAAGGTTGACTGGCAGTTCCTTTTCTGCCGGAAATAAGCCGGAATTCTAAAATCAATAACCTGAATACACCTTTCAATACATTCATAACCACACTCAACAACAATTTCTTCAATCTATGCATATCACATTCATTCAATTCATCTCAGGTTCATATAACAAAAGAACTGAAATTTCTCTAAGTACCAAACTTTTTTTTTTTTTTTGTTAAGTATCAAATTTCTAAAGGAATACATGGAAGTTCCAAATTTCTAAGGGAACACATAGAAACTTACTAACTGCCTACAAAACTTGAATACATGTAACTTACAAATCTTAGTTGCTTTGTTCTCCACAAATTATAAGCAATCTCAGTAAATGTATTTTCAGCTGGAATAGTCCATAAGCTTCATAAGTTGGCACTATCTTTGGTCCTGCAACCAACCAAAGATAATAAGCTCTCTCACCAGAACTGAGTACACAATTGTAAGAAACAGAAAATCAATCAAGTATACAAGTGAAGTATTTCCCTGGTAATCTAGAAGGTACACAAGTTGATGCCAACCCCACTGCAGTTCACTTCCCACCAGTGCAATACCTCGCAAGTATAAACTGAGTGTCAATTCCACAAATTTAAACTTAGTAATACAAGTGTCAAATCCACAAAATTTATGTAACACAACAAGTTATGAATTTATCCTTGCAGGCTTGCGGCATGATGGTGTCAACTTCCAGCAACTTATTACATAAAAACCATTTACAATGATGTCTTCAAAGACGAAAACGACCAATGTTTAACAAGTTTCTTCCAAAAACTGGACCTCGGCCGTTTTCGCCATTGAAGATATCAATGTACATAATCAAGTACCACAACTTCAAGTGGATCTGAAACCAACACATGTATAGCATCTTCAACAAAAATTCAAATTCTAAATCGTTAACAGCAACATAATTAGGTCAGGCCCAACAATCACATAACCGTATATTAAACTAGAAAGGAGTTAATATTTCACAAATTAGCATCACAAATACCTGCATCTGTACAAGAAGTTCTGTTTTGATCCGTCGAGAAGCTTCACTCTCATTTCCTTCCCCGCGCTGGCCACTTAAAGAATCGATTCTCACTTTCGCCCATCCACTTTGAGACCAGGTACTAGAAGCTTCTCATAAAAATTTATCGTCAGCTGAGCCCAGCAACTCACAAAGTCTGTAATTACAAAGTCAATTCTCAGGACCAAAAGTAGATATACATAAACCAAAAGAAATTTTATAAAACATTTAGGTACCACCTGCAATTGTGCAAGCCTCGCACAAGGCAAGGAAAAAAAGATGGAGATGGGGATTCTTTAAGAAGCTCAATAACAAAATGCCTCATCCACTATGCCAAATCTTTCTTAGTACTCGTTGGAGAAGCCTCACCAGTTGTCCTTAATCGACCATCATTGACCTGTAAGGATAATAGTTAAGTTAAAACTCATAATGACAGAAGAAAATGATACGATCTCAAACGGTGACCGGTAGGGTAAGAATGACATGTAACATCCAAATTGACATAGAGACTAACTTCAGCATCACATAATCAAGCCAAGTACTAACCAATTATTTAAGTCCTGACCTGCCTCGATTGGCCCATCGTTTCTCCACAAATTCTGCATGATGAGGAGCTGAAAGGTAGCTCTTTTCAGCAGTCTGAATAACTTGGTGGATCCATTTGTAGGATTCTGGGAGAACCTTCTTGGCTCTGCTAAGGAAGGCTAGAGAAAGGATGTCATCTACCACTGCTTGGGCAACAAAAAGAGAGCGGACATCAACTGCATCTAAGATGTCTACCACCAGGTCATCAACATCCTCAAGAAGCAGAACAAATCCTTGACTGATATGCACTAAGCTGATTACATCTGCGTAGAGAGCTGACAGCAGAACTGAAGCCATCTCCTTTTCCTTGTCATGTCTGTCCATGGCCATGGATACCAATCTATTAACAAAATATGGGTGATATTCGCTTGTGCCAAGGTCTTTTAGGTCAGTGGGTGCCACTTGTACATCACCAGTGCTGAAGTATTCATCTATGAGGCCAACAACAACTTTCTTGTAATCATCCAAAGGATCAGAAATGGCAGAACCGACAAGCTGATATGGTTCCCGAAGTTTGAGAAAAGGAGAAATCTTGTTGCTGATATGCACTAAGTTGATATGGTTAGGGAAGAAGAAACTTACACTTGATTTCTCTTGTTGCTTTAAGCTTTCCCACCAGCCTCTAACCTAAAATCATGTAATGTGGAATTAAGATTTGGTTCTGCGAAAGAGAAATCTTCAAGGCCAATAGATAACTTATCAAATAGAAGCATAGAGGAAAAGGGTAATTAAAGCGGAGGAAAAGTTCCAACCTGCAATGTACAAGGACTAATGCTGATGCGCAACAATCCAAGGTTGAAGCATTCAAGTATAAATTGAAGCAGACATACTGCTAAGGTTGCCTCCTCCCCATGTCCATCCACCATTTATCTGTAGGTCAACATGATATAAACACTCAAACCAATGTCACAACATCTACATTACAACAGACACACTATATTAACTTGAATTTGTATAAAATTATTTATAAAATTAACGAGAAAATGCATGATAAAGATATAAGTCAGTAAAGACAACTCCAAAACGTGAATAATAAAGTATCAGGTCACTAGATGCAGTAACACAACTTCATAGCATAACTCACCCAATGCTATATTTGCTTTCTCAGCAGTCTCAGTGAGATGCTGAAGAGATTGTTTATCCTTGAGCGCCTCCGTCTCTCTTAAAGTCAGCATCAAGCCAATCATCAGTTCTTTGTTCATTGGAAATTCATCCACTCAGCAACTGCAATCAGAACAAATTCTCAAAGTTAGTTAAATAGTCCTCCATCAACGTCCACAATGGGTTCATTCTTACCAAATCCTCGACGTACTAGCATTAGTTAAATAGTCTGATTGAAATTAGTAAGATGGTGAAACATGACAATGAATAGAATTTCTAAGAAATCTACCTTGTTACGAGCAGATAAAACTGAAAATAAGGTTAGAGATTTATTCCTTGTTGCTTTCTAGGACTTTTCCTTCTTAACCTCTTCTATATCTGGACTAATTATTATTACCTTATTCTGAGACATTGCACAATTTGGATATCCATTCAAGAAAAAATATTGGGAAGGGAAAGATTGCTCTATGTTGATTATAATTATCACCTTATTGTGATTCTCCAAATTATCTAGTGCATTAGCAAGTAGATGTATACAGAATCCTCTAGTGATTGATCTGTGGTTTCCCATTTGCACCTCTAATAGTGTTTCAATTGCAAATATCCCCTCAAACAGCAAGATTAACAAAAGGAAATACATAATCTGTAAGATACAAAACTTACAAATTAATACTAATTTACATAAAAATTCATCTTAGACACATAATCTGTTAAAGGGTACCTTTCATTGCATGAAGTACGCCATTGCATGAAAGCGAACCATGCTTCCATTCTACATAAGTACCATTGCAAGACTTCATGGGTAAGACCTTCTAGTCACCACCGAATCTTGCTGGTTTGTCACCAGCTTCATAATGATGCCTGAAAACACAACAAGAACATCAACATCGAACTCAAAAATCACATAACATCAGAAATCAAAGATTTCTACAAAGACAAGACCACTTTATTACCTACGGTGATCACCATGTGGTGCTGTACCAGTTTGAGCAGCTTTCGCACAGCCATTGTGACCATGGCTAACACCTGCAGCTCACAATTATACTCAGCACCACCTGACTCAGCCACCACTTGCAACTGCAACATCTACTTCATCATATTAACCACCAACTTCAGTTCATTTGCACCCATATGTAGCTGCAACACCATTTCAGTCTCATCTAACCATCCACTAACACCATTCTCTAATACCAACATCATAGCCAAACCCTTGAAGATGTATGCAGGTGAAGTGGTTATGCAGATGGTGACGAAAAACTGGTTAGCGAACCCACACACAAATACATCCATGTCAATATAAGCTATAATTTTCAATCACAAAATGAATTTTAAATCCTCATTGCCTCCACCAACAGTTACCTATAATTGAAATCCTTCTCAAGACTCAACTTGAACTCTAATCATATTTTATTAATTCAAGGTTCATAATATCCAAATTATAGCTATCACAGATTCACAGTAATTCATAAATGCACAGATGATAAACACAATCATAATTCACAGAACATAACATACTTCTATTAGGTAAAGAAAGTTTACCTTAAATCAAATTCCTTGTTTTGATTAGTTGATCTTGATTCCTTGTTTTGCCTTAATAGAGCTTCTAAATCATCACTTTAAACCCTAACCATCGATTTCATCTTCAATCACCATCATCTATACTCAAAACCTGAAAGTAATTCCCAATTCCTTCTTCTCTCTAATCAAAGTTCAAAACATCGATTCACTTCTCAAACCACCAAACCAAGTATTTGTTTTCTTCTTATCTACCACTAAATTCCTTGAATCTATTTCCAAACCCTAACTTCCTCTCTCACCTATCCTTTACAATCCCAGTTAATACAACTCAACTATCTCTTATTTCTGTTATTCAATCCACTAATTCCTCCTTCGATTTTGCACAAACTCAATACTAACTGCAGAAACCCTAATTCTATTTCTTAATGATTCCTCGTCCCTCAATCAATAATAACCCTAACCAAAACCAAATTCACAACCTCAGTATCACCATCCTGATTCATTTACTTCTCCAGATTTCTTCTTGATTGATATGAACGATTTCTCGGTTCATGCTTTTAAGAAGAAAAAGATCGAATAACAACGAAAAAGAAGAAGTTCAGAAGAAAGAAAACGAAAAAGAACGAAGAAGAAGAAGAAGAGTTTATCTTCGATACTGTTTCTTCTGAGAGATCGAGAGAGAGGGAGAGGAACGATGAAAGAGAGACAGGAAGATGGATAATGAGGCGGAGAGAAAGAGATTAGATGTAATATCGTGTGGGAATATAATCTAGGGTTTTATGATTAAGATGTAATCTCGAGAATAAAATGAAGGGCGGAGATATTAGTTTAGGCATACACGGTGTAGATGAAAGGATAGAAAGCGCACATGTGAATTGCACACGTACATACTCCAGGTGTTACGACCCATGTGTGACCAAGCGTGTGACTGGCACGCCTAAAAAGAATTTCGTAACGGCTGACCACTGTTACGAATTTTTCAAACATTCGTAACGGCTTGTGCCTGTTACAACTTTTTTGTGATGGCCATTTGTAACGGGAAATTCGTGTGCATTGTGTTTTATATATTTGAATTATAATGCTCAGCGTGGAAAAGTAATGTTGGTTATCCTCATAAGTCAATAGCTTTACCTGTATGAGATTACGAGGCATATCCTATGGCTACATTAGCTGGTTGTTTGGTACAGTGGAGACAACCTAATAGTGCACCTCTTACACTACTCTTGCAAGAGAGAACAATAACAAAGGCAGTAAAAGTATAGGGTATAGGGTCTTATCCATCCAGTGCGCTTTTTAGCTTGGTTTATTCCTATCTGTGTAGGCACTATTGTGTTGTTGAATTTTTAATATCAATATTGTGGTGTTTAGTATTTGTAACGATTGAAATCCGGAGACCCTAGTTTGAATTCAGTAAACATTACATTAGCCATGCCATGTGCATTTAGGAAGAAACACTCCCATGCCCATATCAGAAGCACATAAGAAACTCATTTGTTCTAATATGAGGGTGTGAAGTCCTGGTTCCCCTCTTTTGCCACATAATATTGCTCAATGTAGTTGACAGGGATTTTTGTTTTACACTTTGGTCATTCGCATTGTCATACCTTATTGATTTACGCTTCAGTTTCATTTTTCTTTCCTTACCTTGGATTAGTATATATGTTTCCTCTTGAAGCAGTTTCATTAGCATGACTTCGTAATGTTTTTGTTGAACATTTACAGATAAATACTATCTATGTGATGCTGCGTACTCTCATACGAAGGGGTTTATGTGTCCGTATCGCAACATAAGGTATTGGATAGGTGATTACCGAAGAGTCCAACGACAAAAGAAGAGAAGTTTAATCAAGCCCATGCTCGATTGAGGAATGTGATTGAGATAGCATTCGGGGTATTGAAAGTAAGATTTCCCTGTCTTAAGTAAAATGCCTTCTTACTCATTTGAGACGCAAAGAGATATCGTCATTGCTTGCATGTCAATACATAAATTTCTACGTCATAATGCATTGGATGATTGGATATTTAAAGAATATGAGAATGAGACATTTGATATGAATGAGACACAGGTGGAAGTGGAAGTGGAAGTGGAAGTGGAAGTGGAAGCGGAAGCGGAAACGGAAGAAAATGCACCTCGTCTGTTTGGACGACAAGAGCAGATATATATATGAACAACTTACGTGATGAGATAGCTAGTCTCCTTTAGATTTTGTTGCTTCTTTTATGTTTGTAGGAATGAAATCTTTAGATTTTATTGTTTTTGTTAGAGCACTGCTCGGTCGAACTCGCAAGCGTTGCTATGTCAAGCTTGTTGTCAAGTTTAGTTGCCAAAACTATAAGTCTTAATTTCTAGTCTACTTATAACTAAGTCTCGGATTAGGATAAAAACTGTAGTTGAGCATTAGACTTCACGGCATTCATCGATTGAAGACGAAGTGTTAGAGCACTGCTCGGTCGAACTCGCAACCGTTGTTATCTCAAGCTTGTTTGTCAAGTTTAGTTGCCAAAACTATAAGTCTTGATTTCTAGTCTACTTATAGCTAAGTCTCGGATTAAGATAGAAAGTGTAGTTGAGCTTTAGAGTTCACGGCGTTCATCGATTGAAGACGAAGAACTACTAAGCTTGTGGAACTTCGCCAAAAAAAGGTATGTGGAGACTTGAACTCATCTATCACTCAAAAGTCTATCTACTCTATCTCCTATTTGAGACAAAATTCGTATAGCTATATAGACTTCGATTATACACATTTGATATTTCGAGCTGAGTTTAACTCGCTTACATATTTCTCGAAATATGTGTTGGTAAGCTTTCGCTTTAACCAAGTTCATCTTATATTCTTGGCGAAAGTCAAAAGATGATCATGTGAAAATCGCCTGGTAACATCTTACATGATTTGTGTGAGACAGTCATTTGATGTATACTCGGAATGTTTCATATTGATCATTCGATTACTTGAAAATTGTTTCAAAGCTAACAGTTTGTGTGAGACAGCTATTCCAATCTTTTAAGAATGTTTCAATGATTGAAATGAGAGTTTACAACAAATTAACCATGATTGGTATGCGTACTTGTATGCTAACTGTTGCAAGTTATTCCAAGTCCGGGAACCATGTATGCATACCCGTGTGCGTACTGGTTGGTTAATGAAATTCCGGGAACTAGGTATGCGCACCTGTTCGCGTACTGGGTAAGTCCAAGTTCCGGAGTTCAACTGAGTTTGTTGGTATGCGTAGCCGTTCGCGTACTGGCGAACCCAAACTTAGTCAGGCCACTTAGGTATGCGTACACGTTTGCATACTTGAGTAGGTTATGTTCTAAAATCGATTTGTTCATGAACTAATACATTTATATAATAAGGAATGCAATCTTTTGCAAACCGTGGCTATAATGTTCATGAATTGATTCGAGTGAATCAAAATCGATTTTGCTTCAATTGTGTCTTGTATACTTCTATGAGAATATAAACAATTGAACAACTCTAGAACTAGTTTCATTTGAGTCATTTGAACTAGTTATGGTTAAGATGAATAAGGTTGATATGAAAGTGTTCATATGGCTAACTTCGACTAACTATTGTTGAGCCAACAAGGTGTACACGTTTAGGTACGGCTTACCCATATCTAAATGCAGTCACTTTTCATTTGTGTGTAACAAGTTAAGTTCGATCTAACGGTTGAAAGATATTAGCTTGAGTCTAATCAGGTTTTCATCTAACGGTGAATATTGAATGCTTTGTTACATAGATTGCAAACCCTGATTTGAAGACTATATAAGGGAGAACTCTAAAAATTGGGAAACCTAATCCCCACACCTCCTGTGTGATACTAGTTGCGACTAGAATTGATTCTCCTTTAACCTTAGGTTTTTCCCAAAACCATGTAGGTTACTGACTTAAACACTTCATTGGGATTGTTGATGAGTGCCAAATAGTGCATATTTATTCACCTTTTTATTGGCATTTTACTCATCTTTTGCGCTTAGAAATCAGATATTATCCCAGATTCTGTGTTTTCTTTGTTTTCAAGAATAAATAATTGTATTAATTAATTTTGTGTTTTTAGGCAATAAATAAAGCTCGGAGAATCTGAGGAGCCAAAAGAGCAAAAGAATTGGAGTCGAGCATCTATGGAGCAGATAGCCAAAGCCCGCGCGCATCAGGAGCAAACCATTTACAAGACATGGGCTCAAGCTATCCAAGACCCGCGACCCAGATCCGAACCCGCTCATCCTGAGCCGTCGAGATCTCGCCTGGCTACATCCAACGGTCGCTCCGCCTAGCACATCAACGATTGATGCTCCCGCTCAACACCAGTTTACTCTGAGCCTTCCCTCAGCCGTTCAGATCATAGCTGCTGCATCCTACGCTCGCTGATGCCTTCCCATCGACACTTCGCTGTACCCGCTCAACACCCTATCAACCTAACCCTATACCTATCGAGCAAAACCAATTCATTTCCTCTCTCCATCTTCTCTTTCTTCTCCACCCGCACTCCGCAGAACCCATCCCTTCTCCTCCACCTCCCATACCGGTCAGAGTTCATCATCACCACCATCTCCTTCTTCCGTCGCCCGCGTCGAGCCATCACCACCTTCTCTGCCACCCTCACATCACTCATCTCCATCCGTAGCTTCTCACTTACCCTAGAAGCTAGGGTTGAGATGATTGAAGTTAGGGTTTCCACCAAACCCTTTGCATGGTCGATTCAGAGGTCAGAGACGATTGAGTAGAGCCATCACGCGATTCAGAGAAGTGGGTGAGAGTTTATTTCATTTTTTAATTTCTGTTTTATCAAGAACTAGGGTTTGGGGTTTGTGTATGTATAAATAGGATTGAACTGAGTTTGTTAGGGTTTATGCCTGGGCTAGCCAGTGCTTCAATTAGGGTTAATTTGTAGTTTGTTTATTTTCTTGATGCTTTAATTTAAATTACTAGGGTTTGAGATGAAACCCTAGCTTTTCTATGTGATTCATGTTACTTATAGTTCTCTTGAATGCTTGAATATTTTCTAGGATAGAATTAATCTTAGTGCTCAATACTTTGCCCTCACAGTGCATGCCAATGCCATGGATGCACTGTAGTTAGAATATCCCTGTATTGATAGTGCTACAACTCATGCTTTAGAGATTTTTGTTAATCCCTTGACTATTTGTGCTTAATTAGACAGATTATTGCTGGGATTGATTCTTTAGTTGTGATTAAATCATCCATTGGTGAAACACCTTAGGTAAATGGTAGACTTGACACTTCTCCATTACCTGTTATAAGGGCAAGAGTAAGATAAGTAGCTGAATTTACAAGTGTAGGTTAGTGGTGGATTCAAAGACCCTAGGGCTCTTTAATTTGTATCTTTTACCTTAGTTTAGCGTCACTTCAGTTCAAACTCAGCCGTATCGGCAGCAAAAACATCTGTGTTATCCATTGCCACTTGAAACTCAGTCTAGCAAAGCCTTAATCAACCTTAGAGCACCACAAGTCCTTGTGGGATCGACCCGTACTTGCCGCGTCTCCGATAGACGCCGTGCACTTGCGGTATAACATGTAGGTCATAATTATATACACATTCCGAGGCCTACCAAGTTTTTGGCGCCGTTGCCGGGGACTTGGCGTGTGCTGAGTCAATCCATTGCTTGCTTTTACTGAGTTCACTCACCCTGTACATATTCTCTCTGCATTATTTCTTTTAGCCCTGCATTGTAGTGTATATTGTAGCTGTAACTTAGTATCCTTGCATTTGTGTTCTCCCCCAGTACTGTAACTTAGTTTAACTCACTTGAGTGCAACTCAATTTGAAATTTTGCTTTTTCTGCATCTTCTATTACATTTTGTTTTAACACTTGCATCATTACCCTGTCTTAGAATAACTTAGTTGTAGTTAGCTCCATCTGCATACTCATATATCACCCTGTAAAAAAAAAAAACAGTCCATCATCTCTGCATATCACATTGTGCAAACTTTGGAACTTTGCAGTGTTATACTTTCTTGCTTCTTCACTTGTATCATTTCTAGCAACTGATTGCTTTGCTGAGAAGACAGGTACAGGTGCTTGCTGTGCTTTTGGTGCGAAAGTGAGTGGTATAACACTGGAGAGAAAGCACAGTTAACACTGGAGAGAAAGCACAGTTGACACTGGAGAGAAAACTGGCGCATAAGGTGCAACTGAGCAAGCCACTGCGACTCGTAAGGTACACGAGCTCGTTGTCCGCATGCAGACCTGCTGTGCTGCTTCTTGAGCAACCAAAGAAAGGGAAGGCAAGGAGCACAGAACTTGAGGTTAGCTGTAATTGAACCTTGTATTAACATGTGAATAAGGTAAGCTTACCAAATGCAGTACTTTGTGAGTTTGTGTAGCATTGAATGTTTGAATGTTGATGATAACAGACCTTGTAAGGCTGCCACCTGAGCATAACTCTTTATCAGCCCCTGTAGCTATATTTCTAAACTTTGAAAAGCTCGCCATTTAGACTCGCTAACCCGGTGCATGCTAAACCGTGCTTAAGAATTTGTATGAGCCATCTAGCCAAGTGTCTACCAAGTGTTAACTGACCCCTGTTGAGCCAAAGGCCTGAGCATAACCTTGACCTTGTGCTCCATCTTTAATCTATGCTTGCATCATGCACTAGCCACCATGTTAGGTCACCATCCCCTGGTTGTGCAGTGATCTCGCGCTTGTTAACCCTGTTGACATCCCTTGCATGCTCTGTGACTTGTCTTGTGTTGTCAATCCTAAGCTTGGTCTGTCAACCTTATCGTGCATAATGGAAATAGACCTTGAATATCATGTGACTTGTTGAATCTGCTGAGCCATGATCACATGAGAAATTAGCAAACTTGCTAGGTATTACTCACACCTGTTGAACCAACCTTGCTGCCATACTCCCCTGTCGCATTAGCTACCCTGCTCCCTTGCTAGCCCCCTGAAGCTGCAAGTGTGGAGCTATCCCTTGGAAAACCAAGTGTTGACAGACCCCTGTATGCCCTGCAATTGCTGAAACTGGTGCATGATCTCTGAGTTTGAGCTCAATTGACCCCACTGAGCTTGCTGGCCAGTGCTAGCATTGGTTGTTTGCTGACTTGCTAAATCTATGAAGTCTAAATCCACACCTTGCTAAGCCATTACCTGCAATCCCTGTGCATGCTGTGAAGTGCCAATACTGATTATTTGCCAATTTAATTGATCCATTTGTGAAGTTTGTTTACATTGCAAATATATTGGGCTTGTACATTTGCTGTTACTTTGTGTGCACCTCAAGTACTTGAATGTGTTGGTGAATAGCAGAGTGCATTAGCATTTTAGATTGTTTTTCAAACAACACAACCCTGCACATGCTTCACCTTGAGTGAGCACATCCATAACCCTGGGCACATCACAAAATTTTTGAGTCTCTTTTGCACCTGCCAACAGGCCAGTGTTGTGTAGACTGTCTTTGTCTTTGTGTTGACCTGTCTTTGTCTTTGTCTTTGTGATCTCTACCAGAAATTCAAGCATTTCTATGTGATAAGTTTTGAGAATTCAGGAGCCATTAAGTGTGAGTTGTGATTGACTTATGCTGTGCATAAGCCAACCTACACACCCTACCCAATTGCTGCATAACCTGAGCTGCTGGCTCTGCACAAATTAAAGCCTGCAAAACTGGGCTGTGCATCTGCATGAAGCCCACCTAAGCTGAGTTGCTGGGCTGTCCATTAACTGAACCCACTAAGCTTTACAAAACAACCTGGGCTGAACACTTAACAAAGAAGCCCACATCAGCTGAGCCCACAACACCACACCTTTTGGGCTGTGCACATCAGTTGAGCCCAATCACCTGGGCCGTGCAAACAACCCAAACATCACATCTCTTGGGCTGAAATACACCTATTTAGTTGGGCTTTACAACTTCAAAAAGTAACATTTTGGGCTTACACTTAGAATCAGGTGTCATTTTCTTTTGTGGGTTGTATCTTCCTGGGCTGCAAACAATCAAATCCCAATAAACCAAAGAAGCCCACAAAAACCAAACTACAAGCCCACAAAACCAAATCTGAAGCCCAAATACTGGGCTGTGCATCTGGGCTGCCCAGTTCACTATGCTGGGCTGCTTCTGCCTAAGCTGGGCTCTGCTACTAGATTTTGCTCACATAGCTGGGCTGCACATACTAGGCCTTGTACAAGCCTGAAGCCCATATAAACCAAAATGCCCATATAAACCAAAACCCACATAAACCAAATTGAAACCCATACAAACCAAATCCCAAACAAACCAAAGCCCAATAAACCAAATTCCCACATAAACCAAAGCCCATTTTCATGTTCTATGTTTCTGTACATTATCTTTTGGGTTGACCCTCAACTCTTTCGATTGTTAGTAAATTTTTGTATATAATTCAGTAGGACTTGTTAAATTTTTCTTTTCTTGAATCGGTTGAGTCTTCTTGTGCATATATTGTGCTAATCCGATATGATATGTTGGATTCTAGCTTTGATTAATGAAGCTCTAACCGAGCTCCGCCGACATCCGGTAATCTCTTCCCTTTTCTCTTATCAGCATAGTTCTCTCGGTATGTGACTGTTTAAAACTTTTTCTATCTGTCGACACATTGAGGACAATGTTTGATTTAGGTTTGGGGGTGCATTTTTTAGTCTTTCTAATCTTTTATTTTCAAGAAAAAAAAAAAAAAACTCTTTTTGTAAAAACCTCCAACTTTTATAGATTTTAGAGTCACTAGCATGCTTCTAGCTATGTTTACATAGAGAATCTGACCGAAATAACAAAAGTTAGAAGTACCGGAGAACACAATCGGGTTCCTTAGTTGATTAGAGCGTTAAAGTTGGATTTAACCATACCGGAGGGCGAATTAGGTCTTCATTAGATATTCGGTAGTAGAATTGTGATCACCCATAGTGGAGACTACCCAATTTACATCAAGTGAGGCACCAACCTTCAATTTTTTGCAACTTTCTAGAAAAGCTGTTAGAGTGTGTGTGTCACCGTACGTCAATTCCGGGTAGGAATGGTGAGCTACCCAACTTCTCACCAATTTCAGCACTACTTTTGATCTCTTGAGTGCTAGTTTTTGTCAATCATGAGGGTGACGTCTAAAGATGAAAACTCCTTCTAAATACCGATTTGCAGTTAGCATATCTCTCTCTCTCAATCAGCAAGACCCATAGAAACACATCATCGTCAGCAAACGGAGCATCATCAGAATATGGAAAGAAAAATTGATATAGTCCAAGGTTTATGTGCAACAAAGAAAAGAAAATAGGATGAGAATTAATAAAATTTATAAAATCAAGACAATACAAGTTGTGGAAAAATTGAGTGTTAAAGTCCTTTGTCCATGGAGTTAGTTGTTTCATTATTTGTATTTTATTTTCGCTTTTTGTATGTAAAAAAAAAAAAAAAAAAAAAAATATTGTAGTTTATTTTTGCTACCACCATGGTAAAGAAGAATTGAAAAAGAAAAATCCAAACAACAAGGAAATTGAGTATAAAAGTTAAAAATTGTCAAGTTTTGTGAAGTTTAGAAGTTCGTCATCAACATTTGAAGACCGAAGACCGAAGATTGAAGACGTTTCTATGGTTCTTATGAGAGAGTGATATTAATTGCCGATCGGGTGAGAAGTGAGTGAGTACTCCCACCCCTTGCTAATGGTTGATTTCCTTTCTTAGAGATCATCAGAAAAAGATTCTTTTTATCCACACTTCTGTGGAGTCTCCAGATTTTATTTCGGAAGGTTATCCTTCTTACCTACAACGTGTGCAGGATTTCTCTCTTTATTCCTGCCTCGCACACATGAGAGACTAAAAAAAGCGATCTTTTTGAGTGCAATTATCATAAAACCCTAATGGTGAGGCGAAGTTGAGACTTATGATCACAATCGAATCCGAATTCTTTCATATGGTATGGTTACTTCTCGCTCAAGCACTTAAGGATGAGAATGCGTTCTTTGGTAGTTCTAACTTCATGTTACTAGCATGCGAAACTCTATGTCCTCATAGCTTCTTGGATGCTTGAGACTCTTTACACTCGAAGTTGGAGAAGGTTTTGTGGGTACACCTCTGGTAAACCCTCACGAGACTACAACTCGTCCACTAGGGACACCTAGGGGTTTAAAGGCTTAGTGCATACGCTAAATGCATTCGAGAGACCTGCGACAGGGGTATAGTTAGGATTTCTTAATTTCTGTTTCACTTGAGGACAAGTAAAATTCAGGTTTGGGGGTATTGATAGGTGTAGAATACACCTAATTTACTATCTAGTAGTTTATGCTTTCTTTGCTATTTTTCTTGTAAATTATGTATTTTACGCTTGTTTTGAGTTTTGTAGCTACTTTGGAGTCGCACGGAGGAATAGAAGAAGAAATCACCCAATTTGAGCCAAAAGGGGCAAAAAGGTCATTTTACGGGCGATTGATATATGGAGCTCGGTTAATGTTAAGGGGTAACCCTTTTTGGGAAGCTTTAAAGACAGACTAATCAAGGTTAAGGGGCTGCCATCTGGCTAGCCCTTATCAGAAGTAACATCCTATTATGAGCACCCAATTGGGGTGGTCACTATCCCTGGGGTGTAACCATCCAAATCGCACAAACCTAGATCGAGGTTATCTTCTCCCAAATCATTTTCACTTTGTCTAAAATCGAGAGTGAAACAACAATTTCTTGCTCAAAACCAAATTGAGTTTGAGTTTAAAATCGAGAAGCTCGGGGAGATGTAGCCATGAAATCGCGAGATGATTGAGATAACGAGCTCAAATTTAGGGTTCCCTAAGGTTCAGTGAAGAACCAGAGAAGGATTCGATCCGAAATTTAATCGAAAATCGATGATTCCGGATCGAAGAAGATGGCGTTGGTAATGGAGAAATCGGATCGAGAATAGTTATGATGGTCTTTATCATCGTGGGATTGAAAGCACTCGGAAGGAATGGGTGTCCTTGTTGTTGGGCGAATCACAAAGAATCAAGAACAAAGAGAAATTTGTTGGGATTAAAGCTCGGGAAGGTTTAGATTGAGATTGAGAATTTGGATGATTTGTTGCAGTCGAGATGGAGTATGAGAAGCTCAGATAAAGGAAGATTATGATGGAGTCGATGGCTAGATGTGGTTCAGATTTGGTTAATGGGTTGGAGGATTAGGAGTGGTGCTGTGAAGCTGCATTTGATGGTGGAATTGAATGAGTTTTTGTTGAATCGGGAGAAGAACCATTTTAAGTCATTGCGAGAGATGGGTGGCTCGGATGGTAATGTGATGCCATGGAATCTGAAGATGTCGATTATTGGTGGCTGCGGTTGGAGTTAGTGATGATTTGAAGCTCTGTTGAGTGAATGAATGTGTGCTTGAATTGAATTAGGTGCTACATTTGCTGTGCCTGAGACTGGAGATGAAATTTGATTGTCTATTCTTTGCTATGGGGCTGTGGTGATGTTGGTTGTGTTGTGCTTTTGTGAAGTCGGGTGGGCATTACAGAGGTAGAGTGCCCGAGATTAAGCTCGAGGTGGTTTTAGCATGTCTGTGATGGTTTAGTTGCACATCTAATAGGCCGAAATGCCACACGGATGCTCATGGTGGTGTTACTCTCGGGGAAGTATGATGATTGCCGAGGATTGACAAGCGGTAATTATGTTGTGAGTTTGTGTTTAGAGGCTGCAGGAAGAGCATGAAGTTAAATGTAGTGCAAGGCACGAGAATTAGATGAATGTGTTAGGCATGTTACAGATTATTGGAATGGATTGCAGGGAGCTATATGATGTTGCGAGAGATGAATGCGGAGGTTATGGCAATGCGGTGGCTCTCATTAGAGCTTGTTGGTGGCGGGGGGCAAGAAGAAGGCAGGGAACTGAGGTGTGAAGGAGTTACAGAGATTATGGTGCACAATCATAGAGCTGCAGAAGATTATGACTTACGCAAGTTGCAAAATGGCCTAGGCATGTGCCAATCAAACTCTGACTAGCCCAGTTAGACTTTCACTCGGACACGACTCATCTGACTCGGTCGATTTGACCCGAGTTGACTCAGCTGACTCTCTTTTCTCCTTGACCTGTTGACTAACGTTGACTGACGGTTGACCAGTTTGACCGTTAGTCCTAACGGTGGACTGACGGAATATTCCGTCGAATATTCTCTTGACGGAGAAATTTCCAGATGGCCGGCGGCGACGTTTTCCGGCCAAATTCCGGCCATAATCCCAGTTTTCCGGCGAGCAAAAATTCCAGAATTTTCTATGAACTCCTCTCATGGGTGTGAAGACTTGGGCTAGGAATTGGATGGAGAATTGGACTCAAATTTGGAAAGAGAAGGTGGAAGAGTTGAGAAAAGCTTGGAATTGGAAATTGAATTGCAAAAGAATAAGGATTCTATTCCTTGGAAGAATTGGAGAATATTGAAGCCTATAAATAGAGAAGTTTTCTACAACTTCTACACACCTTTCTACACACACAATTCTTTTCTTTTCTTATTCTTTGTGTGAACTCTTTTAACATGAGTAGTTAATTTTATTGATTGAGGATGAATTCCTAGTTCTTAATATGATTTGAGTTTTTGTTTTTAATTCTATCTTGAAGTTTTTCACAATGATTATCGTTTGTTTTTACTAATAGGAGTGATCTTAAAGACATTCATGATTGATTGATAGATTGTTTAGAATGCATGCTAAATTAATTTGTTAGTTTAATCTAAAGCTAGTGAAAGTTAGGAGATAAGTAATCGTTTCTTGACTCTTTACATAAGTAGCAAACACGAGACCTTGCGGAGGGATTCCGTGGAGCAATTTTGTGTAGAAACAACGCTAGAAAGTGAACCAAGCGAACCGAGTTTAACTACTAGTACTAAACCTAAATTCATAAATCTTAATGCATTCTGGGAATTACATCTTGTAAGCGGACCTCAAGGTGGTTCTTTTGAATAGAATCGATAACTAAGCGGACTGTTACTCGGTGAAATTAGGGATTTTGGGGCTAGCTAAGCGGACTGCTATCCTACGGTTGGTGATAATCTGTGACTAATAACAAGTAGAAAAGGACATAACTTTAATCATTATTTCGTAACGAAGAAGGATTCCTTGATCTTGTCTCTCTTATTGCTTTCAACTTTACCTTTTAATTGTTTTGTTTATTTTCTTTTGCTTTTTACACCCCCTTTTGTGACAATTTTTACAACTAGAATCTCGTGCTCCTCGTGGGATCGACCTTGACTACCCTATATTACTTGTTAATTAGGTAGTAAAGTATTAATTAATTTGTTGTGGTTACGACACGCATCAGGTATTTGATGAGTGCCAAATAGTGCATATTTATTCACCTTTTTATTGGCATTTTACTCATCTTTTGCGCTTAGAAATCAGATATTATCCCAGATTCTGTGTTTTCTTTGTTTTCAAGAATAATTAATTGTATTAATTAATTTTGTGTTTTTAGGCAATAAATAAAGCTCGGAGAATCTGAGGAGCCAAAAGAGCAGAAGAATTGGAGTCGAGCATCTATGGAGCAGATAGCCAAAGCCCGCGCGCATCAGGAGCAAACCATTTACAAGACATGGGCTCAAGCTATCCAAGACCCACGACCCAGATCCGAACCCGCTCATCCTGAGCCGTCGAGATCTCGCCTGGCTACATCCAACGGTCGCTCCGCCTAGCACATCAACGATTGATGCTCCCGCTCAACACCCGGTTTACTCGAGCCTTCCCTCGGCCTTGAGATCATAGTCTGCTGCATCCTACGCTCGCCGATGCCTTCCCATCGACACTTCGCATTGCACTCCGCTCAACACCCTATCAACCTAACCCTATACCTATCGAGCAAAACCAATTCATTTCCTCTCTCCATCTTCTCTTTCTTCTCCACCCGCACCTGCAGAACCCATCCCTTCTCCTCCACCTCCCATACCAGTGCAGAGTTCATCATCACCACCATCTCCTTCTTCTGTCAGCCGCGTCAGAGCCATCACCACCTTCTCTGCCACCCTCACATCACTCATCTCCATCCGTAGCTTCTCACTTACCCTAGAAGCTAGGGTTGAGATGATTGAAGTTAGGGTTTCCACCAAACCCTTTGCATGGTCGATTCAGAGGTCAGAGACGATTGAGTAGAGCCATCACGCGATTCAGAGAAGTGGGTGAGAGTTTATTTCATTTTTTAATTTCTGTTTTATCAAGAACTAGGGTTTGGGGTTTGTGTATGTATAAATAGGAGTGAACTGAGTTTGTTAGGGTTTATGCCTGGGCTAGCCAGTGCTTCAATTAGGGTTAATTTGTAGTTTGTTTATTTTCTTGATGCTTTAATTTAAATTACTAGGGTTTGAGATGAAACCCTAGCTTTCTGCTATGTGATTCATGTTACTTATAGTTCTCTTGAATGCTTGAATATTTTCTAGGATAGAATTAATCTTAGTGCTCAATACTTTGCCCTCACAGTGCATGCCAATGCCATGGATGCACTGTAGTTAGAATATCCCTGTATTGATAGTGCTACAACTCATGCTTTAGAGATTTTTGTTAATCCCTTGACTAGCTGTGCTTAATTAGACAGTTAGTGCTCCGGATTGATTCTTTAGTTGTGATTAAATCATCCATTAGTGAAACACCTTAGGTAAATGGTAGACTTGACACTTCTCCATTACATGTTATAAGGGCAAGAGTAAGATAAGTAGCTGAATTTACAAGTGTAGGTTAGTGGTGGATTCAAAGACCCTAGGGCTCTTTAATTTGTATCTTTTACCTTAGTTTAGCGTCACTTCAGTTCAAACTCAGCCTTATCGGCAACAAAAACATCTGTGTTATCCATTGCCACTTGAAACTCAGTCTAGCAAAGCCTTAATCAACCTTAGAGCACCACAAGTCCTTGTGGGATCGACCCGTACTTGCCGCGTCTCCGATAGACGCCGTGCACTTGCGGTATAACATTTAGGTCATAATTATATACACATTCCGAGGCCTACCAATTGTGAAGCCAGACCCAACTATTTTCTGAAGTTGCATGATCTGATCTTGCTGTTTTCTATGGTATCAAGTACTATCTTCTTTAAGATTAACTAGAGATTTAATCTCCGATAGGCAAGATAAAAAGTAGTCGCAAACATCTTCGTCTCATTGTTTGTGATTCCATAATATCTAGTTTCACTACCATACGATTAAGATTATTGTGAGGTGATTGATATTACTAGAATGTTCTTCGGGAATATAAGTCCGGTGTACCAATTGGTTCCTGTTCACCTTGATTTACCAAAAGACGTACAAAACCCTTAGGTATTTCTGTGGGAGACAGATTTATCTATTCAATAGACTTTTCTGTGTGAGACAGATTTGTTTATCAAGTCTTCGACTTTGGGTCGTAGCAACTCTTAGTTGTGGATGAGATCTGCTAAGGGAATCAAGTGTGTAGAGTCCTGCTGGGATTCAGAGGCGTAAGGAACGCGGCTGTACCTTGATCAGTGTGAGATTGGTTAGGGCTCAACTATATTCCAGTCCGAAGTTAACTTTGAGTAGGCTAGTGTCTGTAGTGGCTTAATACAGTGTGGTGTTCAAATCTGGACTAGGTCCCGGGGTTTTTCTGCATTTGCAGTTCCCTCGTTAACAAAATTTCTTGTGTCTGTGTTATTTCTTTTTCGCATTATATTTTATATATAACTAGGTATCACCGGGGCCTTACGGCCCCGGCTCAACCTCTCGTTATAATCTTAAATATACATACATTAAAAGAGACCACAGCATGACTGAGTACCCAAATACAACTTAGTCAATTTTAAAACCAGTTATCCTTACCTAAAAACGAAATACATAAATCAAAAAATAGATGGATCCATGTTTTCAACTATAAATTTGTTTAGTTTTTGTACGTAATAGTGATAAAAGATGAGATCAACAAATGAGGCGACCATTTTTCTGTATAACCTATTTGGATATAGTTGGAGAATGATACGAGTAATGAAATTCTCAATTCGAGTCAGCTGTTTTTGGGATTAGTATGGGACTCTTGTATTCGAATCATACAACAAAATTTTGAAAATTAAAATTTCTGAAGCTCGTATTTTTTATTTTGCGTATATCTTAAGTCTATCTTTTTGCACAAATGATTTTTACGTATACATTTCATGTCTTTGAAATATTCGTTATATTTTATACATCGTGTCTTTGAAATATTCCATTTCAACTGTTTGCAGTGTGGGATTTCAAATATTTTTGTCGATCCTAGATTTTATCCATGTTGACATTATATTTTCGATATAGATGTTCCTTTAATTTTAACAACATACATTCTTGTTGTGTTCTTAGTTTTTTCATCCTCATAGATAATTCTCCATATTTTTTCTTTGCTCTCCAGATCCATGATTTGGAAAAACACTCATTAATATATGTTCTCTGTATACTTACTCAGTTACTTATTTTCCTAGGAATGAATCACTTTTTTATCACTTTCCTTAAATATTTTTTTTTTTAAAAACAATATTTGGAAAAGAGAAACTGCTTACCTTTTTAGTGTTGTCACCATGTTTCTTTAGTTGTTTTTCACCATGTACATCAGTAGACTCTAAATATTCTTTGAACTCTTTATCCAGTAAATCATCTCCAAGCATCCTATTTTCAAGTTGCTGAATTATTTTCTTTCTTGTTGATTTCTTCAGTGTCTTCCAATTGCAATCTTTGCCTAATTTTAGGTATGATATAAAAACTTTCAGCTATAGTGTGTTTTTGTTCTCTTATAGCTGTCCATAAATTTCTAACAAAATGTCTTCCACGTTGGTGGTATTTGACCCGTTTTATGTTGGTGGCACCCATACTTCTACAACATCGGCACTAATATAATCAGTTTATATTTAGACACATAGTTCCAGGAAAAATATATCTTGAAAAAAAAGAATATCAGTCCCTTGATTTAGTTGCATTTGTTCATTATTAGTTTTAAAACCAATCACTGTTACTGAAGATCGAAATAGAAATCAAAAGAATAGATGGATCCACATTGACAACTATAAATTAGTTTAGCTTATGATAAGTATATAGAATAAGTAATGAGAGAAGAAGGTGACCTTTTTCTCTACAAAATATATCTCAATATAATTAGAGAATGATACATAACAGAAATGCTCGAATTGGGTTATGTACATAAAAAATTAGATTACTGATGCTTTACTTTGAAAGTATATTATGTTAGTCTTTTTTAACAAATTAAATGTGATTTACTTAACATATAATTGTGAGACGCATAATTTCTTCAACCTAAAGTGAGACTCCACAAACGACATGTAGTAGAGTGCAGGGACCATAAAACATGACGTAATGCATTGAAACGTCTATGGTCCCAATTTAGCAAAAATCGATTGGTATATTAGTCTTCTTAATTTGAAACTTAAACAATATTCTAATCTATAACCAACTATCATTAGTTAAAATGTTGTTCCAGATGATAGCTAAAGAGTATACAATCAAAATGAGCGCACCATGCGAATCTGTTTCCAAATTCATACAAAGGGATTTATCCAAAAAGCTCAAAACATTTCCATACATATACTGAAGAGTTCGAGCATAAGTCAGCATTATTAGGTTTCGTTTTTAAGCAGCTCTCTACTTAATTCATTTAGCTAAATAAAATATCTTTAATACATCAAGTAACATATGATCATACATAGATTAAAAAGTTCATCCTCACACACTACATGGAAAAAATTAATCCTAGGTACCCTACACTAAAGTCCATTCACCGATTACATAGAACCAAAAATGTAGGAATAAATTAATAATGATTCACAAAAATAATAATCTCTAACAACATTTTCAGTTCACGTACATATATAATTCACGGACGGCCTCATTGATGCATTTATACCCCACCTAGGATTACAGGATAAGACAAACCAAGATATATAGTATGACTATTTCCCGTCTCTACTTTAAGAAGCGTGCTTGCTGGATCCTATCAACTTTCATCTATTAGTAGTATAAGACAATATGGAGCTAGCAATAACATGCTTTTCTATTCTTATTCAACCATGATTTTGTTTTTCATTGATCCTTGTTCCCAAGCATCCCCAAATTAACTCCACTAAAAAAGTTTTTTCAGTCTTACTATTAAGTCTTACTATTAAATGACCGAGCAAGCTCCTTAGTATTAAACTTATAGGGGTTTGTCTCGATTCTCATGCCTTTCCTATTAAGTTCACGTCTTTCATTTTTATGCTTCTCGATTCTCCGCCAACAATATGTACCAACTACTATTTATATTCTTTGGGTTACTCTTCTCTAAATTGTTTAATCTTCTTAGTATTTTATTTTTCTCACATAACTCGACCAGAGCAAAGATGGTAAATATCGTCTGACATAACCTTGACACTATGGAAATGGGGAGAACATTACTTATGCTAAATTGTTAATGGAAATTGTCATGGAAGACTTTAACGCGGTTGAGGTCGCAATCTTAAAATAAAAATTGAAAACTCTATAAATCCGCATGTGGCTGAATAATCAAATAATAAAAAAAGGTTACTCGCTTTTTAACAAACGTCAGCATAAAAAATTAAGTATAAAGAAAAAAAACATAAAGCCATGGATTCTTATATGCTTAATTATGTAAACTTAGATTTAAATAACAGCGGAAACAAAAAATGTAGCATGCTGCCTTATAGTATCTGTATTACAGTGGTGCAGCATGTTTATCACAAAAGATGGATAAGAAAATTTTTGAATTGCAAAAAGGAGAAAACACCAAAACAAAGGTTACAAAAAAGTATTATTCCTTATGGATTTAATTGTTATCATTCTTCACTTGAAATGACACAAAGATTGGTCACCAACTTCTTCCAAGCAATTTCTATAACACATAAAACACGAAAAAGACAAATTTGATTTCTTCGAATAATATAGACTTCTTGGAATAACATGCTCAATAACTCCAATGTTGAAATTACCATTAACATATGTTTTAAATAATCCGCGTTTAGAAGTTAGACAACAGATGAAGAAAAAACATTTCGACAATATATAACTAAGAAACTTTAAATAGGAAATTAGATACAAATGTAGAGAGAGAAAAACTTGTAAAAAAATAAATAGAAGGTACCGATTTTTTACGGAAGATGATCAGTATGACAAACCCTGCTACACAAAATACGGCATCCAACACCTTCCGGTTAGAAATTCCAAGAAAGCAACACATTTTATGACTCTTATACATTTCAGTATAATCCATGACCCTCGAAATAAGAACTTCAACATAAGACAAAATATCGAATAAGATAAGACGAAATGCCCATTTGATTTGTGAAAGGTAAGCCAGCCAGCCAGAGAGATGAACCTTGAATATCAACCAAACTTACATATTTGAACTTAATTACATTAATTGTATGCCAAACATGCTGACGGGCAGGATCTCATAATCTAAATTTCAAACATGATGACGTGTCAAGATCTCGCTATCTCAATCTCAAACATGCTGATGGGTCGGGATCACACAATCTCAGAAGGTACAATCTAAAGTTTATTATATACCACTAAGTCATTCTTCCACAAGCACTGCGCTAGAACCTAATCACATTTAGCAACATGGACGGGTACAATAATAAAGTTTAAGAAGAAAAAGTAGTTGACATTTATGATGATCAAGAGACTCAAGACCTACAATACCATGTTATATACCATATATAATAGAACCAACCATCTAATCTACCAATACTGTCAGCCTCTTACGTCTTAGATGCAGGCTCAACTATCACATTATTTACACTATACTTCCAAGAAGTTGTTTGATCTTACTACCAACTGAACACATAGCATAAATTGATAGGTGGACCCTTTAGTGGGGTAATCTTTCCCAGGAGAATTAGGTCAGGACCGACTGGTGTGATGTGCATAGCAAAAATTTAAACATTGTGAAATATGATGTCACTACTATTTTGACCACCGGGTTCCATTGTATATGCATGTCACTGACACGGATATCTTCCAAGGAAATCATAAACTATCGGTTTAACTATTGGGGTAAAGTCAATTCTTGGATTTTTTGGAGATGTTTGCACTACTGTTGGTGTTTCTGAATTCTTTAGCGGCAGTGGTTAACTATTGGGAAATGATGACTTGCAGCTGATAAACATTACTGATGTTAGAATACTGATGTTCATGGAATAACTCTCCACAAAATACCTAGGTAAAGACTTGATCATTCTTCTATGGATGATCAGACTGGTTTATGTTCCACCCACTGTCACTGTTTTCTCGGTAAACAAAATTTTAGGGGAAGGTGGATGCAAAATTGATCGTAAGTGGCAAAAAGATGCACATAAATTAACTGCCTCATCAACATTCCGTTAGTATCATATTAAACGGGGCTAATAATACAATTGTAGCTCAATTCAACGCTATATTTCTTAGGTGATGTCTAAGCATAATGAAAGAGAGATTTCCTGGGTTAATTATGGAGAGTAAAGACTGTACTGAAACTGTACTCAACGTGAATAGATATCCTTTGAAGGCTCCTCCAGATATTTTACTAATTCATTAACATAAAGAGAGTTTAAAATAGAAATCTAGATGAATACTAAAAGAAAAAAGAAACTGAAGGACCTTTTCATTTTCTCTACGAATTTTAATCGAAAACAGGAAAAACTAAGATAGTGATTGCTGAAAAGGTACCTTGGATTTCGTCAAGGAGTTGTATCTTTGGAAAGTTTGCAGCAACAACCATGATTTGAAACATTTCAAGAAAATATTAGGCACAAAACAAAGGCATGAAGGGAAAAGCCAAGATATAATTATGATTATACCATCTGAGCCGGCAGAGAACCAATGTGATTTGAATTTGCCCAAAAAAAAGCCTGCTAGAAAAAATTGCAAAAACCTCTATCATTTCTTTTGTTGGTCAATTTTCGAACTATTCAATCAAAGCCGTGGAAATGTCTATGGATTAAAGAGAAGAAAATATATACAAAAGCCTTGTTCAAGAGTTTCGTTTATTTTCTTTTTGTAAAGAATTGTAGCATTGGTACTACTTACAGTAGAAACCGATATCGAGGAACTAAAAATTACATGAATCTGTAAGCAAAATATATGAACTTATTCACCTAGGATTAATTCCATAACCACATCTATCTGTAACTCAAGTTGTTTCCAGGTAACCATCCGGGTGCAGATAATTTATTCATGTTCATAGGCCTGAAGGACACGATGTTGTAGTATAAACAAAAGTGCAACATCTGTGATCCCTATCTGCCCTAGCGCGGAAAATGTAGCCAACACCAATCAAAGACCACACATAAGAAATAAAATCCAAGAACATTTGGAATGCAGATAAACAAAGCAGATATCGGAGCATAAACCTTTAATGTGGATATGCTTTCCTGCACCTAGTAAACCGAAGTGGTTATTGAACCTAAACACTAACCCTTTCATCACAACCACGGGTAAGCACCGATTGACTAATAAACCCAATAGATGACATAGTAAAAGTCATCTTAATGCAAACAACGAATTGGGGCACTGACATCAAGAAAATTCTTATCCTATATCAGATTGTAAAACAACGTAAAATTAGTCAGCTTCAACAGGTAATGGTATAACTGGGATATTGTTAGAAAGGCTTGTATGGATTAAAACCCCATCAACTTTGCTAGTAAGGCTATGCCCTCAGATTCCATTTCCCCCGAATGATTTAAGCGAACAAAATTGTTTACCCAAACCACACTTGTGAATAAATGGTTAAAGGTGCTTAGTGCTTACTAACGAAAGGGTTACTATGTACATTTACAATTCAACAAATTTCCATATCTTTGGTCTTCTCCATTCAGAAAACCGCATCGAAGAACCATGTATCATATTGTCCGGATTTAGTAGCACAGACTCAAGGATATAATACTTTGTTTACTATGCATCGATCAGAGATGCATACTCAAGGATATAATATTGTCTACTAAATTTTATTGCGCGGGTCAGGAGTGTGGCAAAGATGAGCAATGTGTAAAACCCATCGATCAGAAACAACCCAGTTATTAATAAGATAATACAGAGTGAAGTTACAAATGGGAGTTTTCTGCACCTCATCCATGATGAAGAAGATTCACATAACAACTTGGGGCACAAAGTTGTGGTGTCAGCGTATCTTCTTTAAAATATCAAATGGACAATAGTGGGGTTCATAAAGCAGGCAAATAATAGTAACTATTAAGTCAACATGAAACTATAAACGTTATCAATTACAACTACAACAATCCAGTGGCAATCGTTCTGTATCAAGTCCAATCAGAAATCTGAAACGCATTAGATGAGTATCACGGCCTCGGAAAAAACTATCCAACGAATTTTAAGTACCTCATCGAGAAGTTATGTCGGTCTCTGACCTGCCTCAACCGCAACCAATGCTTCCACCTGATTACCGTGTTGAAGAAGCCAAGCTAATATGATCTTCCGCATCCCTACGAACAATAATAAGCACTAAGTAATATAAATGAAGTACTTCAACAAAAATGACCATAAAAAGGACAATTTTTCTGTCATTCTAACAATAATAACAGACACCGAAGCACTTGTAAAGATCAAAATTCATCATGTCACTGTCTTTAGCGAAATTAATTAATCCGTTTTATTGAACACTAACGTTTCACATTGGTACCTTTGACTCACCTAGGCTTTGCAATGACGACATCCTTAGGAGACAAAACATAATACATCGGTGCATCCCCAGCAGCCCACTGACCACCTATATAGCTATTACCAGCATTTCCATGCGAGCATTACAATTGCTAGAATAAGGACCATATACCTAGCCAAACTTATATGCCTCAGTGCATCCCCAACTCAATTAATGATCAACTAATCAATTTTTTCAAACTTAAAATGCTACTTTGTGTTTAAGTGACACCCTCTGGATTTAGACAGCTTGAGTATGGTTTTGTACCGGGCCAGGGCATAATCTCTTCCACCGATTCCCACAAACCGATGGACGTAAGCATCTCTCGAAATTATATGTCAAGAATGGACGGACGGATAGATATGTCGCCAACTATCTATCCCAGCCGCCGTTTCTTTGCGTTCAAATGTAGTTGCCCCGCTAACCACCAACTAAAAATTACCGCTTGCAAAATTAGTGTCGTTCGGGGATGATGGTTAACATATAGTTATACGAGATATGATTATGAAGATAATCAACGTAGCAAGACATGTATACTTGTAATAGTAAAAAGGGAACCCTAATTTTCCAGGCTGTCTATATTCCAACTGTTGAAAAATATAGATTAATAATAGCGATATCAATGACTTTTCCTTGTCAGACATGGTTGGCACGATGCATACATGATAGGTGTCTTAAACACCTAATTTTATATCTAGTATTTATGCTTTCTTTGCTATTATTCTTGTGAATTACATCTCTTATGATTGATTTTGAGTTTATTAGGTGCAATGGAGTCATTTGGGAGTAAAAGAAGGAGAAATTAGCCATTTTGAGCGAAAAAGGAAAAAAAAAGGTCAACTCGCAGACGATATTTGGCGCATGCTAGGTTGCCCAAGAGGACTTACGCCGGAAATTAAGCTGTCAGTTGAACTGAGAATTAGGCTGTCGGTTTTCTGAAACCGACAAGCCATGTTTGAACTGGTCATCCCTTATCCTAACGCAATGGGTATCTAAATCCATTTGTCTCTATAACATTAAACTTAGGCTGAGTTTGGTAATGCTTATTTTTTTTCAAAAGCACTTTTAAAACCTATATATGTCAATAAATTTTGAAGTTGGTGTTTGGTAAAAAAAAAACTAAAGTGCTTTTTATCCAAAGCACTTCCCAAATTCCTCAATTTTTAAAAGCTGGGGAGGAGGAGCTTTTAAAAGCTACAAAAGCATAAGCTGTGGTCCCATATAAATTTAATGCTTGATTTATCTTTTTTATCCCTACTTTATTTTATAAATGACAAAAGTTACCCTTAATTTTATATACAATCAATTTTTTATTATTTCTTATATTACATTCTTTAAATATTATTATTTTTTATTATTTCGAACTATTTTATATACCATTTATTTAATTTGTCAACAGTAGAAATAAAAACAAATATTAAATAATTACTTAATTTTAGTTTCATTTTTTGCTTGAATAATTACTTAATTTGTCAACAGTAACAATAAAACAAATATTAAATAATTACTTAATTGTTAAGTAAAATAATTTCTTAACAATCATAATGATAGTGGTAATTAGTATGAACATTAGTATTATATAGTAAAAAAATTAATTATTTTTAAACCCGATAAAATTGAATAAAACTACCATGAGTGATATGTCTGTTTTTGTCATTTGTTACAACAACAATGGTTGAATTTGAAATTTTACCAAACACATTTTAATTGCTTTTTTTAATCAGCTTCAACTTTAATTAATATTTTACCAAACGTCTAATTGCTTTTTTTCTCACAGCACAGCACAGCAACGCACAGCAGAAAAGTGCTTTTACAAAAGCTGCAGCAATACCAAACTAAGCCTAAAGGTCCAAGACCTAACCATTTCATCTCAGCTCATGTCGCTGAGTTCCATTAGATGGTTCCAATCTAACCATGCACGGATGCACCTATACAACAATTAGTAGTATTAACGGCTTGTATATGAAATTGCGGAGACCCTAAGATGAAAAGATGAGTGACGGAGAGATTGGGAAAATATGAAGCCAAAAGATTTACTTAAATGGAGAGATTGCATTCGCTGCAATTCTGCAACTTCTTTCAGAGCGTTCTGTACATAGAAGAAGATCAATAGGTTAGTATGAATTTATGACACCTTTTATTCTGCATAGGTTCTTAACCGTAAGTATACTTGGATCTGCATAAATCAATCTATTACTATAATTTGTCCATAAGAGCACAAACTGCCCTCTCGATCATGAGTTTGAGTTCAAAATTTTCAAGATCAATATTTTATAAAATAGAACAAACTGAATGCTTTCTGCAAGCATTTTCTGAAGATGAGAGGATTTCATGGGTAGATACTTGTATTTTGGCGGTTCCATAAATGGAATCACGAATAATCCAGATGAAGAAAGTAGAGAACAAACTGAAGAAAGTATACTTGGATCGGCATAAATCAATCTATTACTATAATTTGTCCATAAGAGCCTATGAAGCACGGACACCTCAAAACCGGTGATGTATCTGTGTCGGACGCCGTATCAGTGTCTGACACTTGGGGACACTTGGGGATACGTATCAGACACCCCATTTAAAGTGTCTCTTTTTATTAATTACGAAAAGGGTAGGGAATACTTTTGGGATACTTCTCGGATACTCTAGAGAGGACACTTCTTATAGTATAAAATATATATATATTGCCAAATATTTATATACAGAATATGTTAAATATTTTTAGATATGTAATATATTCGTATTTATAAAAAATTATTCTATAGAAGCAGTATATAAATGTCTAACCTAACATTCTTATTCAATATTGATGAGTGATGGGTTATCTTTTTTTTTATCTATTTTTTTTTTTTTTTGATATTCCAGATAGTATTTTGGAATTTTCTTACTTTATGTTATTCTTTTCACTATTAATAAATTAAATATTTTTTAATTAATACACGTATCCCAACGTATCATGTATCCCCATTTTTTGAAAATTGACGAATCCCCGTATCAGTATCCCCGTATCCGTATCCCCGTATCAGTATCTGTGCTTCATAGATAAGAGCACAAACTGCCCTCTCAATCATGAGTTTGAGTTCGAAATTTTCAAGATCAATATTTTATAAATAGAACAAACTGAATGCTTTCTGCAAGCATTTTCTGAAGATGAGAGGATTTCATGGGTAGATACTTGTATTTTGGCGGTTATATAAATGGAATCACGAATAATCCAGATGAAGAAAGTAGAGAACAAATCATTGGATAATCTCCACACATCAATCAAAAAAGCACAAATTAATCACTGATGTATCTGCGGATTCACAGACCCGGAGCCAAACAAAAAAGGAAAAAAAAAAAAAAAAGCATACTACCTCCGTTTTTAACACAATGAAGATAATAGCCATCAAAAGAATATTTAACAGAGTTGTAGTATTTTCTGATGATAATTGCCACTAATTTTCAAGTCATCTCATATGCCTCCTTAGTTTGTTTGTGTTTAAAGTTCTTAGGGCTACGTGAGCTCTAACTAATGAAAACCAAACACTACATACATAGTTCGACATCGCTACCCAACCTTAGGTGGAGGGAGTCTAACATTCTTCGATGTGAGAATTCTACGGCAACACCCGTTCCCCTAAACATATGCGACATGTAAAAGCTCTCAATCTACTACCAAGTTATTTATAACATCTCTAATTTTTATTTAGGTGTTACCCTCACTAAAATCAATTCTACAACAAAAAAAAAATATCTGTAAATGTATCAATTTATATCCGCAAGCTACGGTTTTTAATCATTAGTATTATTAATGATTTTGATTGATAAGAATTACTTGTTCATTCGATTAAAGAGAATATATTACCTCAACAGGGAGAAAAAAGCCCATTATTCCGCAACAGGGAGAGGGAAAGTTGGAAGATACCACAACAATCAATCGAAAACCCTAATCAAACACAGCAAGATAAGAAGATCACACGCAGAAAACTAAACAAAAACCCTAAATTTAATTTCTTGAAACACATAGGATGAATACGCAGGTTTTGAACGATTTATCGACCACCTAAATTTAGGTTTAGGTTGGTGAAACACGAGAGGATGATTAAGCAGGGATTGAACGATTTCTCCACCGATCTATAGAGTTTATTGTGTGATAGAAAAAGCTATCTGGGAGGAGAGAAAAAAGAAGTGAACGATTCGTTTAGAAATTCTATGGTGTTAACCCAGCTCTACCCACGTAATATTACTTGAAGTTTCTTAGCCGTCCATGTAAAAACCCAATCCGGAGCTTCCCGACCTTCGGATCGAGGTCCCCATTCAATGTCGTCCGTCTGATAGCCTAGGCTATCATGGACATAAACCTCATAGGTTTTTAATCATTAGAAAACATTATTATTAATAATTTTAAAAGTACTTACATGTCATTTAGCTTCTTAAGAATATCTTTGGAAATTTCCAGTTGCAATGGAAACAGTGAAACTTCCTAATTGGAGGATTCCTTGGAGTCTGTCCTTCCATGATTTTTCATTTTGTAATCCACTATCATGTAAGATCTGCATTCTCAAGTCCATGTGAATATATCTCGAAACAATTTTACAAAAAATTGATGACGCCATTAATCAAAGCTAAATCCTGTAAGAAAAAGAAGTTTGTAAGTGGTGGCTTTATCAGTTCGTCTGAAGGCTACAGCGGGCAAAAATAATACTTATGGGAAAGTAGTATTGTTATTTTATGCGAGGCAAATAAGTTGGTAGGTGACCCAATGCAGCACCCTCGGAAGTTAGCATCTTTAAAGCAAAAAATGGTTTGCTCAAAATATACCCTTACATGTACAGATGTGGCATAAAATCCCTGGTTAGCCTATTTATATGAAAATGCCTTTAAAGCATAAAAAACACATCATTAAAGCGAGAATAAGGAAAAAAATAACCCAACCAAAAGGAACAATGTTTACAGAAGAGCAGAAAAATCTTCAATAGAGTAAGACAGACCTCGCTCTTGAGAAGGTGTTGATGGTGGATTTTCGTTTAAGGTTAAATTTGTAAATAACCAGAAAACTCATGCGCTGATATCTTGTAAAAGATAAAGCCGTTTATGAAGTGTTGGATACTCCCTCACTTAATTCACCAAGAATGGAGCATGTAGCAACAATCCCATTCTGTGAATACACGAAATTCCTCCAGGTTGGAGCATGTAGCAACAATCCCTTCCCTGTGAATTTCATATCAGCCTTGTATTTCCAGTACTCATTATCGGTGTGGCATGACGACCGAGTGTTACTCTTACGAGTAACACGAACCTCCAAACACTATAATGAAACCATGTACGAAATACCCGTACGGAGTTGATTCTCGGTGTGTTATACTAGCCCGAGCCCTCTCGGTGTGTTATACTAGCCCGATTGAGCCCCTCTCGGTGTGTTATACTAGCCCGATTGAGCATCCCAAGACTCGACCATATCAGTCCGGATATGATCTCGATCGCAGATCATCCAACTCCACAAGCATGATTGGACGACCCCGCATCAATTCCATCACCCCAAGCGGTATGGAATACACACGGCCGACCCCGCATGATCGACCATTGGCCTTTGCTTGCCAAGAAACCGTCCATACCAAGCATTATGGGCGGAAAACCCTAAATTAGGGTTTGCGGCATATTACATGTGCCGCAAAACGGTCTCAACCATCCATCTTCGCGGTATAGATGGAGGGTGTAGATGTAGACTCAAAGGGCCCGAAGCATGTCGACACAATCACCATGTGACCGCCTACACACTTGACCAATCGGTCAAAACCAACCATGGTTGGTTACAACACATTCGCCCGCTTTGAAAGAGCATGGTCGCACGGCTTTGCAAGCCAAAATTAGGGTTCAAGCCATCACGCGCGTCCATCTTCTCCGGCACGAATGGAGGGTCACAGATCAAATCGAGCAGGTCCGGTCATACCAAAGATGACCACCGTGGGCCCATCTACCCCCTCATGTGATCGGCCAAGGCATATCACGCCCGGCCAATCCAAAATGCCCGCTCAAACATGCGTGGTTACACTTCCCAAATTGCAAATCGATCTCGACCACTCAACTTCACCGGACGAATTGGGTGGCTTAGATCACGTTTTCATGGGACAAGTGAGACATGGGCGTGAACATCAGCCTACCATCTTCACGCCAAAACAACCGGCCAAGACCGACCAAGCCAGGTCGTCTTGGAAAACGCGCCAGAAAAGAGTGTGGCGCGCGGCTTCTTGCGGTATCAAACTTCTATCGCAAAATCAATCTCGACCACTCCTCTTTGACGGTCAAATTGAGTGGCCCAGATCGCGCTTTCATGAGGGAACGGAATACGTGCACCTACACCATCATGCCGTCAACACGCATGTATGGTCGGTCCTCTCCAAAATCCTTCCCATGCTTGGTTTCGACCAAGTCAAGAGTGATGCTTGCGCACCTCTTTAAAAACCCTAATTTCATCAACGGTCGCAGATGGGTGTCTCAAACATCATCTCATCCGTCCGACCTCACCAGCTTGGTTATACAACCCTGGTGGGGAGTTATTTGGTTAGTGAGGAGTCATTACCCATCACTTTACCACACCGTAATGCAAAGACCGCATAAAATACACATGATACTTCACAAGTATCGACTTTACGAATAACGCAGTTATTCAATTCAAAGATTACATGCTATCTTTCGTGGATCCACGATCCACATTCCAGACATCAATCATGTCGCAAACTGGGGATACATACTTTGGGGTATTGGTCGGCGGTTTACGGCGTGCAACGCGCCATCACAAGAACGTGTTAGGAAGTCATGGACGGTTAGAGATGAACAGAAAAGTGGGCAAGACCGGTCGTGTGTTACCGACACACAACTCCACTACTCCATCATTCCACTACCTCCACTTCCCATGAGAAACGTGAATGAGGCTCAATGACTTGTATAAATAGGTTCTCCGCCCTATTTCCAACAACAAGGAATAACGGAGAACAACACAAGTTCAGACGACAGAAACCAAGTGTTAATACAAAAACCGTATTCAAACACTCGAGCCCGCTTGCATCAACCGTAAGCTTGCTCATCCTTCGTTACAAGTCATAAGCAAGCCAACACCTTCACAATCTCAACACCTTCTTCGCTTCCCTCCCTAAGATCAACCCCATCTCCTTCACTTTGTGACCGAAACAAGTCCGGAACGGCCATTTCTTGGTTTAGGCCGGACTTGCATGCATTGATCTCTCGAATCTACAAGCACTCACCGCGTGATGCATTTGTTGAAGGTTTAGATTCATTCCTCATCCACACCCCAAATTACCAAATTCTGCAGGAGTAGTTTTCACCCATCAACAATTGGCGACCACGGTGGGAGATTGATCTATCGGTTGCATAAAATTGAATCCTCAATTTCTCGGTTTCCATCTCGCAATGTATCAGGAAACTACAAAGGCGGTTCGAGATATCATGGGAAGCATAGTTTGGAATCTTGGAGGATGTCTTGGCAAATCAAGCCGAGTATCACCGGGAGGCAGAGCGAGACATTTCGCCTTTTGAATGATATAGCGGCACAATTACAAGAAGGGTCGATGAGCATCATCTACTCAGCGACATAAGAAATGTTGAATCATTAGCCAGAGTCACACCTTTACGGTGGAGAGGCAAAAAGAGCTCGTAATCGCAGGAGACTCGGGGAAAGATGAATGGCATGGTCCGGTCGACAATGAAGATCCGAGGCAACTCCACGGGAGAAAAGACTTGTCCAGGAATACTACAATGTCTGCACGGATAAAGAAAGGGAGCTGCAGCCTATGGAGCCCTGCTAGAAGATTTGTATTTCAAAACTCTTATTGAAGCACGGAAGACTGTCCAATCCGCGTCGGCCTTCCAACCAATCGAAGGAACGCTTGAGGAAGGAGAAATCAATCGAAATGCTGAATACGAGAGGATGGGAACGTTCAATCCGGTCACTCAGCAGAATGACATTACGACACCTTCCACATCCCTCTACCTAGGCAAGCGATCCGCGAGATATGATGGCACTCACAAATCTTCCAACTTCATCTCTGTTCCACATCAAAGCCGCGGAGAGACGTTACAATGCCCACTAACGCGGGAAAAGCCGGACTCAAGGTATTTACATTTCCCATTCCCAATGAAGAAGATTCGGAGCTACTGGAGACATGGGTGCGAAATGAAGAGGTGGAGCTACCCCGTGTATGGCGTCCGCCTCGATCAAGAAGTAATAGACCCGAGGTTGTCATTACCACCGGTTCCTTCATCACCCCACCGGTGAATGCGGCGCTTTGAAGCGCATTGTTCGGGAGAAGCTCGGATGAAAGATAGCTTGCGGAGGATTTTCTTAGAGAGGCTACTCCGGTTTGATATAGTGAGGCTTCAAAAGCAAGTAAGTTTTACTCAACAACTTTACAAGAGAGATAGTTTAGAATTCTTTGGGGACTTAGCATCCCGCATGTGGAAAAGAGGCTCGATGATCAAACGCCATGTTTGTTTCCATTCGTACCTCCCTTTTACATAACATTTGCAATTTCATGCGCAATCATTCATGACCAAGATGCAAATTTCATTTAACATAATCCCTTTCAAAAAGGTTGTTCACAAAACTATCTCAAAATAAGCCAATTCAATTACCTATTCAAAACCAGAAGCCAAATTACGAAAGAAAATCCTCACTATCACTCAAAAAGAAGAAACATCTAAAAAAGAAGAGACAAGTATATGGCACAAATCAAGGAAAATCCTTCCAGCAACAACTCGTCCTTCTGGGCGAGAGCGACCTTCATCCTTTGGAGCACGGCTGCTTCGGCTTCAACTCCTCGGGCTGACTTTTCGACCTCTTCTTCCCGGGCGAGCAACACGGTCACAGAAGGGACTT
Organism: Papaver armeniacum; assembly: GCA_023531295.1. Classification (NCBI taxonomy): domain Eukaryota; kingdom Viridiplantae; phylum Streptophyta; class Magnoliopsida; order Ranunculales; family Papaveraceae; genus Papaver; species Papaver armeniacum. The sequence goes on from JAJJWW010013463.1 coordinate 196,243, forward strand.
CATCATGTAGTTTCGGAGCTCCGAATCTCGGAGAACCCTTTGAAGAACCAAGGAGCATTGAAGCTATATCTGCGTAAAACACGTCCGGATGACACCTCCAATCTTCAATCACCTCTTCAGAAACTGTTCCACCAGTCGCAGCGCTCATCCCCTGGATGGAAACTAAAGCTTCTTGGACGCGGTTGACCAATGCAAGACGACTCTTGAGCTTCGTGGTGGTACCAATATGTCCGTGTTTCTCCCATATTGCCGTGTACAACTTTTCAAATTGAACCTAAGCACGTTGAATCCACCAACCAACACATGGCCCGGATAAGGGATAGCAAAAGGGGATCGAACAAAGCCCCAGCTGCATCACCGGTAATTCACCAACCGCGGAACCCCTGTCAGGTGCGGGGGCTTTTCGAAGGAGTCACCACAATAGCCATATTGACCGGAGCCTGTTCGGGACGAATTTCAAGGAGCCGCCCCAACTACAGCAGTGCCGCCTCTCTTTCACTCTGGGTGCTAATTTCCATCACAGCCCCGTCAACAAGATCACTAAGGGAAGCGCCTTGTTCCACCGAGCTTTCATCATCTCTGTCGTGGTCAGAAAAAGGAGCGGTTTCTCCAGACTTCTCAGTATGAAAGTCAGTACCGCCATACTTCTCAGCATGAAGGTCCATACCGCCAGACTTCTCAGTATGAAAGTCAGTACCGCCAGACTTCTCAGCATGAAGGTCCATACCGCCAGACTTCTCAGCATGAAGGTCCGTACCGCTTGAGACTTCTCAAAGATGAAGACCGCACCGCCGGCCTTCCCGTTTTGAATGCGTGCCAACCTTGTGAAGGCATTATCTTTCGAAATTCCCTGATTTAAAACAAGGATCGTTTTAGAAGAACTTACACTGGAGAAATGAAAGAACCGATGGGAGGAGATTTAAATACCTGCATATTGGAAGAATTGAGGATTACCGGACCGCATGCTTGCCTCTTAAGTCTCTCTCCTACTTGGGGACTGCAATCCTCAGCTCTGGTCCGTTTGGTCAGGGGAAGTGGCTTCAACCGGAAATGCTTCGTCAAGACGTCGGAAGATGGCTCACTACGGAATTCGTCACAACACTCTTCGAAAATTTCTCGGAAGATCAACGGTTGTTTCCCCAAAATTCTTTATACCTGTCGGTCACCTTTGGGTTTCTCCCAATAGGCCGGAAGGGAAGGCTCACCGGTCTAAGAACACATTGGCGTTAAGAATTTGTGGAAGGAATTCAAGGGGCCCCTGGTGGACGGATAAATGGGACACCCCGATCGAATCCCATTTGGCGAGCAGCCCCTGTCAATGTTGTATGGAGTCACGAGAAAATTCTCCGTCGAATAGAGACGGGACATATCTGGAATGCAGTCTGCACAGGTAAATAATTTCCCAGATCTCATGGTCTTGACATCGCACGCAACACAACGCCCGGGATCGTCAGCAAAGGTCTTTGGCTGAACGATGGAAGAGTGAATCGGCCCCCATGGACGAAAATCTACGGAAGAAATGTTGTCAAATACCTCCACAAGTTTCGCACCGGCTTTAGGACGCTTCTTATTCCATCGGAGTATTCTCGAGACGCCGTACAAGTTAACAAGAGAAGGTGCAGGAGTAGGAGCATAACTTCTGAAGTGTTCCCATAAGAGCGCCTGAAGAAAAGCGAAGTGAACGTGCGACTCCACCTTCTTGTACCCGTTAGAAACGTGCATATCCATTGCTAAAGCGTCCAGATGAGAATACAACGATCCAAGGAACAATGCACCTAGAGGAAGAACTTCACCCTTCGCCATGACCTTATGGCAATTTTGACAAGGTCACTTCTAATTGTCCTATTTCCGGAACCATCATCAAATACATCTTTGGATAGCCATAAAGACAGGAACGCGATGAAGATGAGCTCGTTTTCCAACTCTTGATTCAACTCTGGGTCTGCAGAAGACCACTCCGAAACCCACCAAGTATAAAAGCATCTCGCATCCTTCTTCTCCTCCTTGTCCAGACTCTCGAATCCCTCCGCCTTTTGAAGTATAGCATCATAGTTACTTTGTTCCGCATCAGAGAGCTCGTAAGAAAGACTTCCGGCGACAGGCAGGTTCATTAATGCGGCTACACTCTCCAGAGTAATAGTCATTTCTCCCCATCTAGATATGGCTGTGTGAGTGGAAATACGCCACCGAGAAATGAAGGTGATCAAGCCCGCGGTGTCTTTCCTAATTTCGAGGGTAGCAGATGCCATGACCGCATCGAGGATTTGTGCTTTGGTCAAATTGTCCTTAATGCCCTTATTACTCAACATGTGTCTCATCCATCCCTCATAAGAACCCAGTGGAGCATGGCAAATCTTGAAGTCAATAGGAGAAGGTGGATATTCGTTTATCTGGAGACAAAATCTCATCACAAGTGCGGAAGAAGAGAATGGATCAGCATCCATATTTTCTGAATCGGAAAGCAAGACTATCTTATGAGAAGGATGCTTCCTAATATTTGGAAAAGGCGAGGTGAACAACTCGTCATTGATGTTCGGCATATCTTTGAAGCTATCAACGCTTCCTGACTTGGCACCAGCATTATCTTCAGAAGACATATCGACAGGAGTTCTTTTTTACCGCAATGAAATAAAAGACAGGAGTTAGAACTTGTATGAAAGCATATGAGAAGTGTAGTCACACACGGCAATACACGACTCACACAATGGCCGGTCCAAACATCATACAAGTTTCGGTATTGATTTCAAGTTCTCCGGTATAACTTTCAAGTCGGTCTGGTATTGGTTTCAAGTCCGGTACAAGTTCCAAGTTCGGTGTAAATTTCAGTCAAACATGTGTGAATAAGACCCACGTTCCGGCATACACGGCGGGCCCACATTCACCCGCATGCATCATAACACGATTTTCTTTATTCATGGGAATCGTGTCTACGGGATTCAAGCCAAATGGTGAAAAAAGCTAAGCATGCACATGTCTTACAAAAGGTATTTACCTAACAAAACTAGGGTTTGACTGTTAAAAAAAAAAAAAAAAAGAAAAGAGGGAGCGAAACCTACCTTGGACGGCCGGACGGGAGCAACTCCGGCAACGGACGGCGGCGGTTTCCGACAACAATTCCGGCAGCGGCAACAGCAGCGGTCGACGGCGGCAGCAAGGTTGCGGACGAGAACAAAAAATAAAAATAAAAAAAGTCGTGAGGAAAAGAAAGGAGTCTTGGTCTCTTTTATAGACAAAAATTAGAAGAATCCCACTAGAAAAAGGATTCCTCTCTTATTTGGTTTCCTCTTTTGATTCAAATACCCAAAGAAAGAAACCGGCCCCACCAGAGGATTCCATACAAGCGTAACGGGCGTGGGGAATTAGCGGTCGGCCAACACTCTTCCGGGTAAACTCCTTTTATCCTGTCTTTCTCACGTATGTATGTCACCATCTCATGCCTACCACACAATAATGTAACCATTATGTGCTAGGCAGGGGACTTAATGTTGATGGTGGATTTTCGTTTAAGGTTAAATTTGTAAATAACCAGAAAACTCATGCGCTGACATCTTGTAAAAGATAAAGCCGTTTATGAAGTGTTGGATACTCCCTCACTTAATTCACCAAGAATGGAGCATGTAGCAACAATCCCATTCTGTGAATACACGAAATTCCTCCAGGTTGGAGCATGTAGCAACAATCCCTTCCTGTGAATTTCATATCAGCCTTGTATTTCCAGTACTCATTATCAGTGTGGCATGACGACTGAGTGTTACTCTTACAGAGTAACACGAACCTCCAAACACTATAATGAAACCATGTACGAAATACCCGTACAGGCTGATTCTCGGTGTGTTATACTAGCCCGATCCCTCTCGGTGTGTTATACTAGCCCGATTGAGCCCCTCTCGGTGGGGGATACTAGCCCGATTGAGCATCCGGCACCGACCATATCGGTCCGGGATATGATTCGATCGCAGTCATCCAACTCCACAAGCATGATTGGACGACCACAGATCAATTCCATCACCCCCAAGCGGTATGGAATACACACGGCCGACCCCGCATGATCGACCATTGGCCTTTGCTTGCCAAGAAACCGTCCATACCAAGCATTATGGGCGGAAAACCCTAAATTAGGGTTTGCGGCATATTACATGTGCCGCAAAACGGTCTCAACCATCCATCTTCGCAGGTATAGATGGAGGGTGTAGATGTAGACTCAAAGGGCCCGGAGCATGTCGACACAATCACCATGTGACCGCCTACACACTTGACCAATCGGTCAAAACCAACCATGGTTGGTTACAACACATTCGCCCGCTTTGAAAGAGCATGGTCGCACGGCTTTGCAAGCCAAAATTAGGGTTCAAGCCATCACGCGCGTCCATCTTCTCCGGCACGAATGGAGGGTCCTGAGATCAAATCGAGCAGGTCCGGTCATACCAAAGCATGACCACCGTGGGCCCATCTACCCCCTCATGTGATCGGCCAAGGCATATCACGCCTGGCCAATCCAAAACGCCCGCTCAAACATGCGTGGTTACACTTCCCAAATTGCAAATCGATCTCGACCACTCAACTTCACCGGACGGGTGGGTGGCTTAGATCACGTTTTCATGGGACGGTGAGACATGGGCGTGAACATCAGCCTACCATCTTCACGCCAAACCAATCGGCCAAGATCAACCAAGCCAGGTCGTCTTGAAAAACGCGCCAGAAAAGAGTGTGGCGCGCGGCTTCTTGCGGTATCAAACTTCTATCGCAAAATCAATCTCGACCACTCCTCTTTGACGGTCAAATTGAGTGGCCCGGATCGCGCTTTCATGAGGGAACGGAATACGGCACCTACACCATCATGCCGTCAACACGCATGTATGGTCGGTCCTCTCAAAATCCTTCCCATGCTTGGTTTCGACCAAGCTGAAGAGTGATGCTTGCGCACCTCTTTAAAAACCCTAATTTCATCAACGGTCGCAGATGGGTGTCTCAAACATCATCTCATCCGTCCGACCTCACCAGCTTGGTTATACAACCACAGTCGGGAGTTATTTGGTTAGTGAGGAGTCATTACCCATCACTTTACCACACCGTAATGCAAGACTGCATAAAATACACACGATACTTCACAAGTATCGACTTTCGAATAACGCAGATTATTCAATTCAACATTACATGCTATCTTTCGTGGATCCACGATCCACATTCCAGACATCAATCATGTCGCAAACCGGGGGATACATCTTTGGGGTATTGGTCTGGCGGTTTACGGCGTGCAGCGTGCAACGCGCCATCACAAGAACGTGTTAGGAAGTCATGGACGGTTAGAGATGAACAGGAAAAGTGGGCAAGACTGGTCGTGTGTTACCGACACACAACTCCACTACTCCATCATTCCACTACCTCCACTTCCCACGAGAAACGTGAATGAGGCTCAATGACTTGTATAAATAGGTTCTCCGCCCTATTTCCAACAACAAGGAATAACGGAGAACAACACAAGTTCAGGCAGCGAAACCAAGTGTTAATACAAAAACCGTATTCAACCACTCGAGCCACGCTTGCATCAACCGTAAGCTTGCTCATCCTTCTTACAAGTCATAAGCAAGCCAACACCTTCACAATCTCAACACCTTCTTCGCTTCCCTCCCTAAGATCAACCCCATCTCCTTCACTTTGTGACCGAAACAAGTCTGGAACGGCCATTTCTTGGTTTAGGCCGGACTTGCATGATTGATCTCTCGAATCTACAAGCACTCACCGCGCAGTGGATTTGTTGAAGGTTTAGATTCATTCCTCATCCACACCCCAAATTACCAAATTCTGCAGGAGTAGTTTTCACCCATCAACAGAAGGCTAGAGACGAAGAAGATCAGAATGTTAACCAAACAAATATACAAAGATACCCAAGCTAACTAAATCGTTAGTGTTTATGGGTGAAAATCGTTTCTGCCGATTTCGGTAAATTCGGTAGGTGAGTGAGAAACTGGTTTAAACCCTAAACAAATGTGCTGCACGTGAGCACTTTATAGATTCGAGAGATCAATCTGTACAAGTCCGGCCTAAACCAAGAAATGGCCGTTCCAGACTTGCTTCGGTCACAAAGTGGAGGAGAAGGGTTGATTTGGGGAGGGAAGCAAAGAAAGGTGTTGAGACCAGAATAGTTCTGGGAGAGTAGTATCTCGACTTGTATCAGAAAGTGAAAGCTTAAGAAGCTTGCAAGAGATGAAAGCTTTTTGGAGAGCTTGCAAAGTTGCCTTTTCTGAGAGTGTAGTATTTTTCTCCTGACCGAGACTTGTTCTCTGGTGGAAATAGGTAAGACCTATTTATACAAGTCGAGATTGAAACGTACCCTGGCCTCATGAAGGAAGAGAGTAAAGGGTGAAATAATGGGAGGAGGTGGTAACCGCATGGTGTTAATGGGTGAAAACGTTTTCACCATTATTTCCTCATTTATTTGACCGCTTTATTCCTTTTCACGCTTTCTTAATGTGAGCGTAGTGTACGCTGCAAGCTGTGACCGCCAAACCAAAACCCCGGAAAGCATCCCCAGTTTTGTGTTGATATCTCGTTGGTTGCACCTTGAGTGCAAGTGGCGCCGCTAGTGGCGCGTGTGGCATGTGCCATTGGCATGTGCGGAATGCCCTTGTTGCGGGTTGTACTTCGAGCGCAAGTGACGATGCCAGAGATGCTAGTGGCGTGCGTGGCATGTGCGGAATGCCTTGGTGGTAGGTTGAATGTTGAGTGTAAGTGGCAATGCCAGAGCTGCTAGTGGCGTGCGTGGCATGTGCGGAATGCCTTGGTGGTAGGTTGCACGGTTTGCAAGTTAGGCTACCAGCGTGTGTGTTTGGCATGTGCCAATGGCATGTGCGGAATGCCTTGGTGGTAGGTTGCACGGTTTGCAAGTTAGGCTACCAGCGTGTGTGTTTGGCATGTGCCAATGGCATGCGTGGCCGTTAGGGCCGTGGCCTTGGTAAGAAAAGCTACCAGCGAGAATGTTGGCATGTGCCAATGGCATGCGTGGCCGTTAGGGCCGTGGCCTTGGTAAGAAAAGCTACCAACGAGCATGTTGGCATGTGCCAATGGCATGCGTGGCCGACTTGGCCTAGGTTGTATGGTTCGTAAGCCTAGGGCGCTATATTTGGCATGCGCCAATGGCATAACGGCTTGGAAATATGGATTGTGGTACGCGTTGGCATGTGCCAATGGCACGTACGGCCATGTTGACCTAGTTGCACGTTTTGCAAGCCTAGGGCGCTATATTTGGCATGCGCCAATGGCATAGCGGCTTGGAAGTATGGCTTGTGGTACACGTTGGCATGTGCCAATGGCACGTACGGCCATGTTAACCTAGTTGCAAGTCTTGCAAGCCTAGGGCGCTATATTTGGCGTGGGCCAAAGGCATAGCGGCTTGGAAATATGGCCCGTGGTACGCGTTGGCATGTGCCAATGGCACGTACGGCCATGTTGACCTAGTTGCAAGTCTTGCAAGCCTAGGGCGCTATATTTGGCGTGGGCCAAAGGCATAGCGGCTTGGAAATATGGCTTGCGATACGTGTTGGCATGTGCCAATGGCACGTACAGCCATGTTGACCTAGTTGCAAGTCTTGCAAGCCTAGGGCGCTATATTTGGCGTGGGTCAAAGGCATAGCGGCTTGGAAATATGGCTGCGATACGTGTTGGCATGTGCCAATGGCACGCACGGCCATGTTGACCCAGTTGCAAGTCTTGCAAGCCTAGGGCGCTATATTTGGCGTGGGCCAAAGGCATAGCGGCTTGGAAATATGGCCTGCGATACGTGTTGGCATGTGCCAATGGCACGTACGACCATGTTGACCTAGTTGCAAGTCTTGCAAGCCTAGGGCGCTATATTTGGCGTGGGCCAAAGGCATAGAGGCTTGGAAATATGGCCTGCGATACGTGTTGGCATGTGCCAATGGCACGTACGGCCATGTTGACCTAGTTGCAAGTCTTGCAAGTTTAGGGCGCTATATTTGGCGTGGGCCAAAGGCATAGCGGCTTGGAAATATGGCCTTGTTGCCACGGTGCGCAGGGTGCGGCTTGGTTTGGCATTGTTGCCATGGTGCGCAGTATGCGGCTTGGTTTGGCATTGTTGCCATGGTGCGCAGTATGCGGCTTGGTTTGGCATTGTTGCCATGGTGCGCAGTATGCGGCTTGGTTTGGCATTGTTGCCATGGTGCGAAGTGTGCGGCTTGGTTTGGCATTGCTGCCATGGTGCGCATAGGGTGCGGCTTGGTTTGGCATTGTTGCCATGGTGCGCAGTATGCGGCTTGGTTTGGCATTGTTGCCATGGTGCGCAGGGTGCGGCTTGGTTTGGCATTGTTGCCATGGTGCGCAGTATGCGGCTTGGTTTGGCATTGTTGCCATGGTGCGGCTTGGTTTTGGAATTAGGGTTCTGTGTCGAAAACCCTAATCAGGTATTTTGAAAAAATACCCATATTAATTATTTACACCTGAGTTAAATGCTCTTAGTTAATGTGTTGCGGGTAACACTAGGTCATGGGGTTTTACGATTTTACCCCTTGTTTAAAAACCACCATCAACATTAAGTCCCCCGCTAGCTCGGAACAGGGGCTTTGTTGCGAGGTAAGCATAAGATGGTGACAGACTATCAACAAGAAACCGTAAAGAGAATTGAGGGGCTTGTCGACCTTTTATAAATAGGATTTGGAATCCTTGCCTCGGGAGTTTTGCACAAATCGGGGAGGCTGGCACAATTGGTGGGGCCCGGTGCAGCTTGGGCGACGTTGGGAAGTTGGCGTGAGTTGGGAAACCGAGTGTGCTAGCTGGTGAGACCGGCGCGCAACGTGTGGAAGCTGTGCGTGCTTGCGGGCGTGACTTGGGAAATTGCGTGTCTTGCAACCGAGTGTGCTAGCCGGGTGAGACCGGCGCAACGTGTGGAAGCTGCGCGTGCTTGCAGGCGTGACTTGGGAAATTGCGTGTGCTGGCAAACTGAGTGTGCTAGCTGGTGAGACCGGCGCAATGTGGAAGCTGTGCGTGCTTGCAGGCGTGACTTGGGAAATTGCGTGTGCTGGCTGGTGGGGCCGGCGCAAGGTGTGGAAGCTGTGCGTGCTTGCAGGCGCGACTTGGGAAATTGCGTGTGCTGGCTGGTAGGGCCGGCGCAAGGTGTGGAAGCTGTGCGTGCTTGCAGGCGTGACCGATGTAAACAAGGAGGGAGTTTCTTCCGATAGCAAAGTTTCCTTATCTTGCTTTCCTTCACGTGCGGCTTCAATTAGGGCATTATTCATGCTAAAATCTGGAAGCGTTATGTCCCTCATTGCTTCCTTTCCCCCCCCTTTTTTTTTTTTTTCAGATTCCGTATTTATACCCAAAATAATTGCATCGTCTCCTCGATTGAGAAAAGGGTTCTTCTTGTCGAGTTTCTTTCTTTGTCATGTCGCATGAGAGATGAATCATCTCCTAACCAGCCAAGTTCTCCAAGTGAAGGCGCGAGGTCTAATTCTTGCAAAAGCACCCCAACCGGGGTTATTCGGGCTACGAAGATCATACCAGGTATGTTTTCGTATTCTTCTCTGCTCGCGTTATCCTCTTTTACATGTGCATAGATATGGTAGAACGGGTCATCATTTTTATCTTTTGCAGTGTGTGATGGGACCCTCCAGGGATGGTTGCGCCTTTAATTCTTCGGAGAAGGATTTCAGACTTGGTGAAGATCGGTCTTCTTCTCTTGAGGAGGCATTGGTTGGGATCGAATCTCCGTTCCACGAAGCTAGTGAAATCATTAAGGAACTCCCTTCCATCTATCCCCACGAAGAACAGTGCATATTCGGACTTTATTGGGCTCGGTGAGCATGGAGGAGTGCGCCATGATTCTTGACCCGATGTGGATGAATCAAAAACTTTCTCCGAAGTGTCGCTGAGAAAACCTTTGAAGGATCATATGATGGCAGCGAAATAGCCTTTGAAGTTGATGCCAAAGGTGTTATTGGTGATACCGGAGGGGTTATGGTGGCGTATGCTGGAATGGTCGTCGGGGAGGACACTGCTGCTGCTGCTGTGGGTCGCTTCGGGATGGGATGTTGAGGTTGTTCTTTGCTAAAACCGTTGAATGGAACCTTTGTTGCCCGAAGGATTCTTTGGGGAAGTGTTTGAAGATAGCTTTGCCCGAGGGGACTTGTGCTCCATCCTTCGAGGGCTAGTTCCTCCCTTTTGTTATTTCTGTTAGCTGCTTAGTTCCCTTGATGCCGCTCTTTTTTTTTTTTTTTTTTTGACGGGAAGGGAATCCCCAAGGAGAAATACAAACGGTGTATTCATCTTGGGGAAGTACAACTACTAAGAGGAATTGTTAAAGGAAATACTGAAAAGGAAAAGGAGTAAATGGGAAGTACAGCCCCCCCCTTTTTTATGGATTGGATTCCCTGAGCCATCGCGAATGAATTATCATGCCTTCAGGTGTGACTGCATTGATGAGCTTGCAATATCCTCCCAAAAGGGTATCCACAACCAGATACGGCTCGTCTTCTCCTTCACTGGGCAAATCCATTTTTACTGTCATCTTCCCAACTTGAAACGTGCTTTCTTTGACCACTACATCTCCAATTGAAAACGGGTTCAGACGTCGTGCAACCGTTTGAGTCTTGGCTTCGTTGGCTTCAATAGAAGTTTCCAAGCTTCTTGCAAAGTGTTCAAATGATCTAGCCTCCCATTCGCATTTCTTGAAAGCGTTCGTGCCAGTAATCGCGCCGAGTCCCCATGACGGAAAGGGGGAAGGAAAGACTGGTTGCAGAAAAGGTTGCTTGGTCAGACTTACTTGCATTTGAAAACCATGAGCTAGCGCCAACGGGTCTTCTCCGGATGTCTGGGTTTCTTGAGTAGTTTGTTGATGCGATAACAGTGGGATGATTTGTTGGAATTTCCTTCGGGCGTGGACGTTGGCGGAGGGCGCACATCCAATTTCGCTTTGTTGTCGAGTACCCATAAACGTCCCAATATCATGTCGTGATCTAGTTCTTTGACAATATGGAATTTTCTATGTGTTATAGCGTCTCCCATCTCGATCTCTAAGTTGATGTAGCCATGCGCGTTCAAAGCTTCTCCTCTCAAGTCCTTAATCACGGACGGGGAATAGGTAGCGTCTTGTTTCGTAAATCCTGCTACCTTCAGTGTCTTGAAAGTAATGATGTTGTGGTAGGAGGCCGTGTCGATGAGCGTGTCGTCAAATTCGTTACCTCTTAAACGGGACGTGGTCAGCAGTCCCTAGTTCTCCGCTTCGCCTGTTTGGGAAGCTTGGGCCCTTGGTGTGGATTCCGAGGAGAGAAAAAGCCGTTGGCTGGATACAACACGATTGAGAGGTGCGAAAATATCTTGGCGCTGAACCTTGGAAAGATAGAGAATTTCGCATACATGTCGCATCATGGATTGCACGGTCTCGTGTACGGAGTCCCCATAGGAACCGCAGTTTCTTATTGGTAGTGGGTCTCGATGCACTCTTTCGTCTCCTAGTTGGAGTTCTCCTGATCCTATCCTTTCTTTGAAAATATGCTTCATCTGTTGCAATCGCTAGTCGGGTGGTGAACGAACCTGTGGTAATGGCAGATTTGGGGTTCGCCATCTCGGCCTCGATTGGTGGCCGTCTCGAGCGGTGGCAATCGATGACATCATCTTGAACCTGGAGCTTCTAGGAGGTCAATCACCTCCTCGATGGGGAATGGGAAATCAAGGGTATTTCCTTTGGTCTCACGATCTTTTGCACATGAGTTTTAGTGACGATCTTCCATTGTGAGGGTTCCCGTTGCGCCGGCGCTTCACGTTTCGGCTGGTGGCTCGTAGTTGCGGCTTTCCTTTTCCCTCTTTCGTTCACTATGTTCACGGAGGATGAGCCGACATTAAATTGTTTGCTGATGAGGCGCCTACTCCCGCGAGTTTCACGTGCGTCTTGATTCGAGTTGGCCTAGTCCTTTCCAAGAATCTTTGGTCTTTGTTGTTGCAGATCGTCGGCGGCCTCATGGAGTTCGGAGAATGTTTGGAAACGCAAGTTTTCTAGCAGGGCGCGGTAGGTGGGACCATACCGTTGATGCATGCGTTTACCAATTGTTGCTCGGTCACGTTTGGGTCGTGACAGTCGAGTGCTTGAACCCTGAACCTTTTGACGAAAATCATTCGGATGTTCGTTATCCCACTGGTACATTCTCCCGAGGTCTGAAAAGGTAACTTGTTCAGACACGAAGAAATACTTCTGTAGAACGCGGTGACCATGCTACTCCGGTTGGGAATGCTGTTCGAGTGGGATCTTGTTGTACCATGTATACGCCCTTAGGTAAGTGATTTTGAAAATTCCCTTAAACGAAGAACGTGATTGTATCCATGTTCGCCCAAGGATTCCAGGAAACGAGAAACATGTTCGCGTGCATTCCCGGTACCATCGTACAGGGTAAATTGAGGGGAAGAATACCCCCTTGGGAGAGGGATTCTCTGTATTTCGGATGGGTAAGGGGGTTGGTGATGATGTACATCGAACTCATCATGCTTGATTCGGTCGCGTAGGAGTTGTTCCAAATCTTCTCTCGTGACGAAGTTGGGTGGTTGATTTCTTTCCAACGGGACTCTAGTGCGAGTTTCTTCATCCGTGGAGGCGTGCCCTGCCGAGGTACCGGCGTCAGGGTTGTTGGAGGTGCTTCTAGGCGTCTCTGGAGGATGCGACTCACGGGGTAGTCGCTCTGTCAGGGTTTTGAGAAAGGTGAGCACCTCCTTTTGTGTTGAAACCATGTCTGCTCTGGGCTCGCGGCGTCTCTGTCGTTCCATCAAATCGGCGATGGTGACGTAAGGGCGACTTCCTCTCGGTCCCTCCGGTCTCTCGTCCCGTCGGCGGGATAATTGGAACCTTAGTTGTCGGAGGCGCCATGCTGGAAGAAGCATTCGGGGTCGTGGTGGCGGCCCTAGCTCTGGTGACTGGGGGCGTGACACCTGAAGATATATTCTCGTTGCCGTGATTAGAGGGTTGTGCAGAGACGTTAGAGGAGGCAGCGGCTCTGGCCCTGGTGATAGGCGATGTTACACTTAAGGGAGTGCATTCGATGTTGCTGTTGTCAGCTGGTGAAGTAACAACGTTATAGGGAGAGACGCCAACATCGGGGATGCATTCTGCGCTGATGTTCTCGGCAGCCGCTCCAGATCTGAGTTCCACCATGTTGGGATTTGACGTTCGGAAAATGAAATCAGGAGTTGGAGTTGGTATTGTAGCCGATAGATCAATCCTCCCGCTGTGGTCGCCAATTGTTTATGGGTGAAAATCGTTTCTGCCGATTTCGATAAATTCGGTAGGTGAGTGAGAAACTCGGTTTAAACCCTAAACAAATGTGCTGCACGTGAGCACTTTATAGATTCGAGAGATCAATCTGTACAAGTCCGGCCTAAACCAAGAAATGGCCGTTCCAGACTTGCTTCGGTCACAAAGTGGAGGAGAAGGGTTGATTTGGGGAGGGAAGCAAAGAAAGGTGTTGAGACCGAGAATAGTTCCGGGAGAGTAGTATCTCGACTTGTATCAGAAAGTGAAAGCTTAAGAAGCTTGCAAGAGATGAAAGCTTTTGGAGAGCTTGCAAAGTTGCCTTTTCTGAGAGTGTAGTATTTTTCTCCTGACCGAGACTTGTTGTCTGGTGAAAATAGGTAAGACCTATTTATACAAGTTGAGATTGAAACGTACCACTCAGCCTCATGAAGGAAGAGAGTAAAGGGTGAAATAATGGGAGGAGGTGGTAACCGCATGGTGTTAATGGGTGAAAACGTTTTCACCATTATTTCCTCATTTATTTGACCGCTTTATTCCTTTTCACGCTTTCTTAATGTGAGCGTAGTGTACGCCTGCAAGGCGTGACCGCCAAACCAAAACCCTGGAAAGCATCCCCCAGTTTTGTGTTGATATCTCGTTGGTTGCACCTTGAGTGCAAGTGGCGCTTCTAGTGGCGCGTGTGGCATGTGCCATTGGCATGTGCGGAATGCCCTTGTTGCGGGTTGTACTTTGAGCGTAAGTGACGATGCCAGAGCTGCTAGTGGCGTGCGTGGCATGTGCCAATGGCATGTGCGGAATGCCTTGGTGGTAGGTTGAATGTTGAGTGTAAGTGGCAATGCCAGAGCTGCTAGTGGCGTGCGTGGCATGTGCCAATGGCATGTGCGGAATGCCTTGGTGGTAGGTTACACGGTTTGCAAGTTAGGCTACCAGCGTGTGTGTTTGGCATGTGCCAATGGCATGTGCGGAATGCCTTGGTGGTAGGTTGCACGGTTTGCAAGTTAGGCTACCATCGTGTGTGTTTGGCATGTGCCAATGGCATGCGTGGCCGTTAGGGCCGTGGCCTTGGTAAGAAAAGCTACCAGCGAGCATGTTGGCATGTGCCAATGGCATGCGTGGACGTTAGGGCCGTGGCCTTGGTAAGAAAACCTACCAGCGAGCATGTTGGCATGTGTGCCAATGGCATGCGTGGCCGACTTGGCCTAGGTTGTATGGTTCATAAGCCTAGGGCGCTATATTTGGCATGCGCCAATGGCATAGCGGCTTGGAAATATGGCTTGTGGTACGCGTTGGCATGTGCCAATGGCACGTACGGCCATGTTGACCTAGTTGCACGTTTTGCAAGCCTAAGGCGCTATATTTGGCATGCGCCAATGGCATAGCGGCTTGGAAGTATGGCTTGTGGTACGCGTTGGCATGTGCCAATGGCACGTACGGCCATGTTGACCTAGTTGCAAGTCTTGCAAGCCTAGGGCGCTATATTTGGCGTGGGCCAAAGGCATAGCAGCTTGGAAATATGGCCTGTGGTACGCGTTGGCATGTGCCAATGGCACGCACGGCCATGTTGACCTAGTTGCAAGTCTTGCAAGCCTAGGGCGCTATATTTGGCGTGGGCCAAAGGCATAGCGGCTTGGAAATATGGTCTCTGCGATACGTGTTGGCATGTGCCAATGGCACGTACGGCCATGTTGACCTAGTTGCAAGTCTTGCAAGCCTAGGGCGCTATATTTGGCGTGGGCCAAAGGCATAGCGGCTTGGAAATATGGCCTGCGATACGTGTTGGCATGTGCCAATGGCACGTACGGCCATGTTGACCCAGTTGCAAGTCTTGCAAGCCTAGGGCGCTATATTTGGCGTGGGCCAAAGGCATAGCGGCTTGGAAATATGGCCTGCGATACGTGTTGGCATGTGCCAATGGCACGTACGGCCATGTTGACCTAGTTGCAAGTCTTGCAAGCCTAGGGCGCTATATTTGGCGTGGGCCAATGGCATAGCGGCTTGGAAATATGGCCTGCGATACGTGTTGGCATGTGCCAATGGCACGTACGGCCATGTTGACCTAGTTGCAAGTCTTGCAAGCCTAGGGCGCTATATTTGGCGTGGGCCAAAGGCATAGCGGCTTGGAAATATGGCCTTGTTGCCACGGTGCGTGGCAGTGGTGCGGCTTGGTTTGGCATTGTTGCCATGGTGCGCAGATATGCGGCTTGGTTTGGCATTGTTGCCATGGTGCGTGATATGCGGCTTGGTTTGGCATTGTTGCCATGGTGCGCTGTGATATGCGGCTTGGTTTGGCATTATTGCCATGGTGCGCAGTGTGCGGCTTGGTTTGGCATTGCTTTGCCATGGTGCGCAGTGGTGCGGCTTGGTTTGGCATTGTTTGCCATGGTGCGCGAGGGTGCGGCTTGGTTTGGCATTGTTGCCATGGTGCGCAGATGCGGCTTGGTTTGGCATTGTTGCCATGGTGCGCAGTGGTGCGGCTTGGTTTGGCATTGTTGCCATGGTGCGCAAGAGATGCGGCTTGGTTTTGGCGTCATTGCCATGGTGCGCAGTATGCGGCTTGGTTTGGCATCATTGCCATGGTGCGCAGTGTGCGGCTTGGTTTTGGAATTAGGGTTCTGTGTCGAAAACCCTAATCTGGTATTTTGAAAAAAAATACCCCTATTAATTATTTATACCTGAGTTAAATGCTCTTAGTTAATGTGTTGCGGGTAACACTAGGTCATGGGGTTTTACGATTTTACCCCTTGTTTAAAAACCACCATCAACAGTTAGTAACCACTGTAAGGAATCTCCACAGAGATGTCAAATTCGAATTGTTCGGACGAAATTCCACTTCATGGATTTGCTCCCTTTTTGGAGACATAGCAGCAGTGGTGCTTGCTTCTTTGGAAGTAAGTCAGCATTCATGGAGGTGCGTTGTGCCATTAGTTGTGGCCATTTCCCATCGAAAGCACTATAAAATGCACTTGTTCTTCAGGATGGTGACCACTTCTTTAGAATAAGATACAGTTTAAACATGAGCCAATTCCGTGCCATAACCCATTCTAGACTAATTTATACGAAAGTAATTCCACCAGTATGCAGATTGGCATCACCAAACAAAGAAAAATTTACATGGATTGCAAAGCCTATGGGATATTCTAAAATCCAAAAACAATTAGAATGCAGATCAATAAAACCATAGGACCACACTCAAAGTGGAGTCATAGGAAAAAAAATATATTCATATCCAACCCTTCGCTTTGTCAACTGAAGCAAATTTACGACAACTTCTCTCTTATACAGCAAATTTCCATATTATCCTAGCAATGTTCTCAGAAGTAGGTTCCCTCATTAACTACTCATCTCTCCCCTTAATTCCTCTGTAAAAAACTTGGAATAAAGGTCCTGCATTGCAATCATTCAAGTACTTAATGTTGATGATGGTAGCTTATGTTATTTTAGAATTGACAAAGATTGCCAAGCCTATGGGATCCCAATGGCGATGGATACGGATGCCATCCAAGTGAGTTATTCTAAAGAGAGAAAAAAGAAGTACCATGCATGGAGAATAAGCTAGAATCTTGGATGGGAAAAAATTGTCTATATACGTTTTGTGGTTGCAGTTTTAATCTTCTCCTCACTTTAAATAATGTCTATATACGTATCGAATTAATCATCCTCCATTGGACCTGCTTAGGAATTAAAATTGAGAACAAAAGATACACACATGAAACCAACTCAGTAAAAGAGTCAACACTGGCAAAAAGGTAACAAAAGAAGTGTGTTGAACATTATCAACAATATACCAAAGAGGTTAAAGAGTGTATCAGTGTTCAATTTGATTACTGATTAAAACCTAATGGTATAAAGAACTTAAATATCTCAACTAACAGGTAATATTAGTAGTGAATTATGGTTAAACCTAATTCAATTAGATTGAAAATAGTAAAGAAACACAATGTTTGATAAGGATGAAGAAGAAGGATAAATATCTGTCTGACTTGTTAGTGATCTTTGTTCTTCAAGCTTGTTAATAATAAAATTGATTTTGGAATTTCAATTAATACGGATCAAAGGGTCATAGTAAAATCAAAAATATATAAAGAGAAAAATCCAAGAGAAAATCAGTAGGGAAAATCAAAACATTGCCAACAAATTAAATGCCAACAAAAAGAAAGGTGAAACAACCATGTAGCCCATAGATGCAAAAGAGTACAACCTTTTAGAATGAAGAAGAACCACTTGTATTCAAATAGCATTACCTGGTTACGAAAGTTTTAGCATCTTTAGTCTCTGATTGTAATCGTTGATCTACTGATATGCTTTTCATTAAAATTCCCCACCGCAAATACCAATGCTAGCTAGCTCGATGAATCTTCAGACGGGATTTCTACCACAGTTACGCCCTTCTGAGAATAAACAACCATTCAAATCAACACTGAAATAAAAGGGGGTACATTAGGGTTCAAATTTTGAAACCTGAGGATATTTCTTCTGTGTTTGTAGCGGAGAGAGGAGAAGGATTGAAAAAAGATAAACAGGTTAGTTACTTCTCTGTACAGATATATTAATGTTGTTAGGGTTCCTCAACAAAGAATACCAAGAAGAATAGAAATCGCTTTGTCTGCCTCTCTTATATCGCTGAGCAAAATAAAAATAAAAAAATAGTATCCTTAGACGATCGGTATGGGAAGTTAGCAGTACTGAACAACCGAGTCATAGATTAGTTACAGAGTTTATTGTATAGGATTACCTTAGCATATTATAAACAATAACTCTATCGCCAGCTTATTAAATTCACTCCATAGGATTGCATCCAACAATGTTTTACTAATTGGCCAACTCTGCCAGCAAAGTAAAAAGCAGAAACTCAATATTTATTGGGCATTAGCATACCTCTAATATCATCAGTAAGTTGCATTCTCTAAAGGAAAAAGACTGTGAACCACTATATTAATTCAAAGAAGAATTTAAGAAAATTGAACATGACTTCGCGAACCCACTCTTTTGTCTCTTACACTCCTGGTTTAGTTCGCATCCAGGGGATTTTGCACCGTGATAAATAAAATCTTCCAAGCTTATCCAAGATAGTCAGTGTTTTCTCTGGTTCAATTTCATTTCCCCCAATTAGATGTCCCTGCAATAGCATTATTCAACACAAAATCAACACATCAGAAGAGATGTACCTAAAAGGTGAGGGTCGTTCTCGATACCTGAGAAGGAGTGTAACTACATTACGAATGCTCGAGATCAGTAGCTAATTTAAGTTCATTCTCATTGTCACCACTGTGAACAAAAATGTGCAGGTCTTGAATAAAATTATAAATGCCGATGTGGTTCTCAAACTTTGATATCTCTGCCGATATGGAATGTGTATCAAACGGGAACATAAATTAGTCCATGGTGAACTAACTGAGTGATTGCTCTCAATCTGTATATTTAGAGGGTACAAAATCAGACTAATTAGTGTTCTTTTCGATGAATATAATTTGTTACTTCTTAGGTAGAGAGAGCAGAGGGATACATACGCTGTTGTTTCCTGACCACCACCTTAAGACCCATCTTTCCAAGAACCCCTTCTGGTACCTGTTTCGTAGATGAAAATTATTCAACAACACTATCCAGGGTGAACTGCATTCCACTACAATCACATTTTATCATATTAATTCATCAATCATCATAATTCTCTCCACTTTATTAAGTATGCTGGAACATTTACATGCCAAAAAAGTAAGCACTTTTCCCCTGCGTCAACAAAAGAGTAAGCACTGTTTCCTAATCTTGATATAATTACGTTTCCTAATAATGTATTGATAGAAATAACTATGTTTTTTAATGCTAACATTAAGAGACTTCCCCACTTTCAGTACAGTAGTATAAGAGACTTCCCAAATATTCTTAAAACACCCAACTTATATAAGTACCATGACACAACACCCTACACAACCCACGACAAATATGTAACGATTTGAAGTACCTTCTCATTCACCATTCTACAGCTAATTAGATCAAAAAAAGAAAAAAGTTAACATAAACGCAAGTGCATCGTTTAACTCACCAGCTGTGGCACATGATTTATTAACTGTTTATCAACTATTTTTTCATTGTTCTCATAGTGCTCCATGAACCTGAACACTAAGAACAAAAAAGTAAATATAAATTGAGACATCAAGGAGAAGAATTTGCCTAAATTAAATCATTAGTATTCATTACCAAATTAACTCCATTAACACTCTTTCCGATACTGCTCATTTCAATCCAAGAATCCCTCAAAAGAGAGAAACAAAAGATCAAGTCAGTAAAAGCTCCTACACAAATTCACAATCAACCAAAATAACACAGAAAGGATTTGCCTTTGTATCTGAAAAAACCACACCTGTAGAAATGGCACTGCATTTATGAGCAAAGTTCTTCATTGCTTTCTCAAGTTCTGTATTGCTCATATACCCATGACTTAAATCAACACTGCTGTATTACAAAACCCAACATAAGAATCCTAAACATATTTTAGAAAGAAATAGAGAGAGTGAGAGTGGGATCTGTAGGTACCTTGGAGGAGTTTCTCCAAATAGGTGCTGGCCATGGCTATGGTCAACAGAACCTGTCAAAACAATCAAAATTAATCAAATCAGCTTAAACCCAACAAAGGGTTATTTAATTTCATTAAATCACAACAGTGAATTGCTGATATGTTTTCACAAACCCTAATCTTAACAACAACAAAAAACGAAAAACCAGACTAACTTAGACAAATTTAAGAACACTAAATTGCATTCATGCACAAATCGTAAAGACATAAACAAACTAATTAAATGAATCAATTGATAAATAAATTCCTCGAATCTACAATCAATCACCTAAAATTAAGCATGATTTTCATCAAATATCAATAAAATTCAAAATTTGAGAACAAAAAATTCAAAATCAATCAAAAAACCCAAAAAGAATCAGGAACGTGCATCGAATGCGACTTCATGAACCCATTGATTGATAAGAATTACTTGTTCATTCGATTAAAGAGAATATATTACCTCAACAGGGAGAAAAAAGCCCATTATTCCGCAACAGGGAGAGGGAAAGTTGGAAGATACCACAACAATCAATCGAAAACCCTAATCAAACACAGCAAGATAAGAAGATCACACGCAGAAAACTAAACAAAAACCCTAAATTTAATTTTGCTGAAACACATAGGATGAATACGCAGGTTTTGAACGATTTATCGACCACCTAAATTTAGGTTTAGGTTGGCTGAAACACAGAGGATGATTAAGCAGGGATTGAACGATTTCTCCACCGATCTATAGAGTTTATTGTGTGATAGAAAAAGCTATCTGGGAGGAGAGAAAAAAGAAGTGAACGATTCGTTTAGAAATTCTATGGTGTTAACCCAGATCTACCCACGTAATATTACTTGAAGTTTCTTAGCCGTCCATGTAAAAACCCAATCCGGAGCTTCCCGACCTTCGGATCGAGGTTCCCATTCAATGTCGTCCGTCTGATAGCCTAGGCTATCATGGACATAAACCTCATAGGTTTTTATAACTATGATTGAAATATTATAGGTTGTGCGTAGTTCAATCAATTAGATAATCCAACCTTTGGTTGTTGATATAAATTGATTGACACTTGAACATTGGTCTTTGGTACCATTCAAGTTGTTACATATTATAATCAAGCTCGCATATTTCTATCTGTTTGATTTGCTGATTACATTGTGAAACAGAGATATAACTCTTAGATATATTTCTTAATTGAGATCGCTTTATTAGTTGGTGCTCTTGGAATTATATTGGAGTTAGTCCATACAGATTGTTAAACGAAATATTGGGTGAGGTTGTTAGACCCCCGTTTTTTTAATTGGTATCAGAGCAGGCAAACATGTTTAAGACCTTATAAGTCTGTGTTTGTAGCGATATGATTTTATGGACAGAAGTGTAATCTCTATAAACGTACCGCCAGTCTTCGATGGCTCGAATTACTTATGGTGAAAAATCGCTATGCATGCCTTTCTTCAAGCGTGTGATTTTCAATCATGGGTTTACATAGTTAATGGTTATGATCCTCCGGAAGTTACAGAAGGCGATGTAACTGCTCCAAAGGATATTGGTAAATATGATGCTACCGAGATTCTTGTTGCAAAGCAAAATTCTAACGGATTAAATGCCATCATCCATGCCATTACCCCAGATCTTCAGCACCATGTGACTATGTGCACTCGGTCTAAATATGCGTGGGATGTTAGAGCATAGCGCGGTTGGACCCACCAAGCGTTGGTATGTCAAGTTTGGTTGTCATATTTTAGTGAATCAAAACTCAATTAAAGAGTCGCTTTATTATATACTAGAGACAACTTCGTATAAGTTAGGCTAGAAAGATTAGGATAATGAGACATACAAGTATTACTCGAAGACTTGAAGAATGTGAAGAAGTAACAAGCTACATCGACGACATCATCCTTCCTCTTGAGGTTAGTAATATTTTGACTTGAACTGTTTCATTCCCAACATATCTTTCAAGTCGTGCTATATTGAAAACATAACTGCGAAGCTGTGAATGATTATACTCTAGTAGACATAGTGTTAAGGAATTAGAATACGAAGTATAACGCCTATCTTTTGAACTTCGTATATAAGACATCGACATAATCGTTTGAATGCTATTGTGATTATGTGTATGGGTAAAGGTGAAGATTTCATCCTAGGAAACAATGTTTACATTTGTTTACAGGAAGTACATTCATGAACTTGTTTTATGAATCGAAAGGGAAATCGCTAGGCTTATTGGTATTGTTATTCATTGCATATCTATGGATTACCAATATGTGTGAAAAAGTAGAACCGAATATAACTTGTTATGTATCTTGGTAAAACTAGTCACAATGCCTGACTTATGTATTGGTATGACTTTTATTAGTGTAACCGATCCTAAGTAATCACCTTAGATGGTATGATCGATATTTGTAATTGGTGTAACCGATCCTAGTAATTGGTATGACCTATCACAAAAGAGTTGTAATCGATCCTTGTCATTAGTATAACCGGTCCTGGTAATTGGTGTAACCGATCCTAGTATAGTGTAACCGATCACAAGTAATACCATGAGAATATGGTAACCGATCCTGGTAATTGACGTAACCGATCCTGGTAACTGATGTAACCGGTCCCAGTAACCATATTAAGGTAGAACCGATCCTTGTGTTTGGTAGAACCGTAAACCCATGATTAGTATATTGATATTTGATCAATCACATAGTTCTTGGAAATCAGATGAACCAGTTCTAACTTGTTTGGAAGTGTGGTTTAATCGGTTCCAAGATTGTAAATATGAAAAAGGATTTACAAAGAAATAAGATGTCGACATACTTTGAACATGTTCGGTAACTCTTATCTTTTATTGTTCAAAGATATTCCTTAATAACTCAAGGAGATCCCGGACCGAAATAAGTTGAGAATCTTTTAATTAAGGTTGTTAATTTTATATGCTTTTAATTACCCGCAATTAAAATGAATATCTCTGGAAAATAAAAATGGGTAATGTGCATTTACTAATTGGAGATTTTCTAGTAGGATTTCGGTTAATATTGGACATAGCATTTCTATGAATTATGAAAACCGAATTTGGAAATATATTGCATATCTTGAGAATATTTTAGGTTTTGAAAATTCCTTGGTGTGCAAACTTTCTTGGTCTATAAATACCCAAGTTTGCATTTCGAGCAAACCATCCTAAGAGCCAGCAAAACTACCTTGTTATGTTGTTACTGGTGGAGCCGTCTATTCGGACAGGAAAGTACCCTAATTAGGCGAAATCTCTTACGACTGCTCGTTTAAAGACTTTTGTTGGATCAAGAAGCTCTACGAGTACCGTTGGTGGGAAAATATATAATTGCGGTATTATTAGTTTTTTATTTGATTTGATTGACTAATTGTTGTTGAACTTTGATTGTAACTAGTTTGTTTATTCTTGAGAATCTTCTCTTATGATATAAGATTCACTCAAACTAGATCGAAGTGTCGATGGGATATTTAGAACTGTTTGTAGATCTAAAGACGTCTTGTGATAATCCATGTTAACAGACTCCGTTCTGTGCGTGATTGATCATAAGAGATTCAAGTTGTGGTGTGCAGATGTTTATTGAAGATTTAAGAAGATTTGAAGACGAAGAAGATTTCTGATTTGGGTTCATAATCTTTGGTGTGCACAAAACTTGATCGGCTAGGATCCAACTATA
The DNA here is from genome assembly GCA_023531295.1 of Papaver armeniacum. Classification (NCBI taxonomy): domain Eukaryota; kingdom Viridiplantae; phylum Streptophyta; class Magnoliopsida; order Ranunculales; family Papaveraceae; genus Papaver; species Papaver armeniacum. The sequence goes on from JAJJWW010013463.1 coordinate 219,702, forward strand.
ATCGGTTTATCTTTGATAGATTTGATTGATTATTTGCGTAGATCGGCATCATTATATAATATCTTGATAGATCATATTTTTGATTGCATTATCTAAACTCTGCTACTTTGCTAGTTGTTGGATAGATAAATCTAAACCCGACAAAGGAGTTTATTGGATTAAACAGAAGAGCCTTTGTCTAACTCATATCAATGAGATTGAATAGAGTTGTTACCGAACAGATTTGTTGTTCCTTTACTGTTTGGAATACGAACCAAAGGAATTGTTCCAGTGCGTGTACTTATTGAATGTCGGAAGCGCAGGGATACTGAAGAAACTAGGTGAACTATAGGTTTAGTTGCTTGGCCTCAACTATACGAAGTTGGTTTAATTTTGTTTAGCGGCTTAATTATGAGAGTATTCAATTCTGGACTAGGTCCCGGGGTTTTTCTGCATTTGCAGTTTCCTCGTTAACAAAACCTTGTTGTGTCATTTACTTTTGTTTCCGCAATTATAATTGTTGTTATTATAATTTAAAGTAAATTACACAAACGTTAACTCCGTATTACTTGATAGTGATCCTATAGAGTTTGGTTAAGTCCGAACCTATTATCAAGTAATCACACTTTGATTGTTGTATTATCTCGATCTCGTATCCATAGACGATCACACAAAGTGTGAATACCGATTCGTTGTATTGTCTCGACTCGGTCCATAGACAATCACTTTCGGTAAGAGGACTTATAGATGGAAAAGTTTAAGATTGTGGTATATTTGGGTACCCTCGTCTTTTCAATTGGTATCAGAGCATGCAAACACGAAAAGATCTAACAATCTGTGTTTGGTGCGATCCAACCTATAAGATATAGTCAAAATAAGAAAAGCAAAGCTAAACTTATGAAAAACTCAGTTAACGTACAACAAGATACTGAGAATATGGTCTCAGAAAAGGTCAATGGAAATTGGTCTCGTAAGTCTTTTCGAAAATCAAGAAGAAAGTCTAAGACTGATAACTTGATTGAGAATCAGGACCCTGATCAGAAAAGAATGGATCCAAAAACAAAGGAACATGTTTTGGATCCGACTCCAATCACTAGTGGAAAATCGTCTGCATCTAAAAGAGAAAAGAGATTTGATTCACTTGTCTGTCCAAGTTCTGAATTTCATAAAATGTTGGAAAGATTTTTCAAACATGTTGAAAATTATTCAGAAGAAGGAAAAACCATTGACAGCCTAGATGATGTCCTAGAACTTACTGTTCAACTAAATATAAGAATCTATGAAGGAAAGCGAGAAACACTCAGTCTTCAAAGTAATGTAGCAGATTATTTGGAACAAAAATTGGCCTTTTGCAATGAAGTATATCAAAAAACTTCAGAGTGTGAAATTCTTACTCAATCGCCAGAGCATTCACAAATAAGGAACAAAATCCTTATAGAAGATCTTCTTACAGAGACATGTCGAAAGGTATACCTTGATAAGTGTTTAGAAAAACATTTTCAACAGGGAACGGATACCTTAAACGGACATATAGAATGTCTTGAACAAAAAACATCTGCAATATGTTTAATGGCAGATCAAGATCACACGAGTTCGAACTCTAAGAACATACCTTCCTGGGCACAAGAAATAATCAAGGATATAACATCACGCAACATTCCTGATAAAGAGCTTGAATCCGAAACCTACACAAGGAAACATGATCGTGTTCCTAAATACAAAAAGGAAGAAGTTCCTCAAAAGGTACTTTGTGAGAAAAGTGCTTCTCACCCCAACGCTTAACTGTGTTGAATAGTGCATCCTTACAATGCCCGATCTTTTGATGTAAGGAAGCACAAGTACCTGGGCATCGTGTATCCTGTAAATATCTCTTATTCAACATAGAGAGAATACACATTCTACCTAAAGATATTTTATTGTCTTCATGTGTAGAAAAGTTGTCTTACAACAACTTGTGTAAACAGGATAAGTTTACCCGTCTAAAATATCTTCTGATATCTGATCTAGAAGATCAATTCTTTCCAAAGAATATGAAACTATTAATCTTGATGATTCCTTCAAGAAATCTAGTTGTGAAGAAAAAGAAAAAGAAGACGTGACTTATCTCCTTGTCCAAAACAGTTTGGATGCTAAGATTGATATCCTCAATCTACGACAAGTCCTCCTCAGTACTATTGAAACACATCATAGACAAGCAGCATTACTAAGAACTGTTATCCGTAACCAAAGAAAGCTGATCAAACTTGGAATCGGTAATATGAAGTATGCTCGGAATATTAATCGTAAGGTTAATGCTTTATCCTGTGAGCATAATCAATGCATTGTGTGCAGAATACGAGAAATCAGTCGAGATGCTGTTGATGAAGATCCAGAAAAATTTGAGGAAATTGAAGATGATCTTTGAAAAATCTGTTTGAACATCAATCCGAAGAAAATAGACATCAATTTTTGATTATTTCAAATTATTGTGTAAGGTCTATTTCTGAATAAAACTATCTATTATTTATGAATAAAATTATTATTTTATAATTTTTCTTGTGATAGTTTTTTCAATTACATAGCATGTGCTTGAATGCTTTATATTATTGCTACGTGTTTATGGGATGTTTGATTTCGGTTTTCTTAACCTTAATATTCGATCTCATATGATGTGTGAACCCTTATGGTTTGTGTGGCTTTTAGCGGGATTAAGTTCTAGCCCAAGTTGGTAGGCTTTATCAAAGGATCATAAGGTGTTCCGATTGAAACTCATATGTGAAAAGGTCACAATATGTTGAACCGATTTGTATTTAACATAAAAGCATATGTGTTTCGGGGTTTTCAGCTTTTGCATTGGCACGCATTAGTTAAAACCGATTCAACCTTTCTCTGGTAAAGGTTGCTTTTGTTGTTGTTCTTTTGTTCTTGCGAGAGGATGACAATGTAATGGGGGGAAGTTCTAACTTGAACTTGCGCTTAATGATATATCTTTCTGGGGAGAAGAGGATGCAGAATCTGAGGTAACGAATTTGTTAGTTAATCGTTTTCCTGTTTAAGAAAAGCATGAGTTTATTGCATATATTTTGCTTTTGCTTAACAAAATTCGGTACAATTGATGTTTATTCCATTATGTATGTATGGATGCATGTGTGTGTGTGATTCAATTGTTTCCGGTTAAGAAAAACTGGTTTGATATCTTTCTTTATTGTTTGGTATCAATTGTTTTAGACTTAACGAAATTTCGGTGCAATTGCAGTGCTTTAATGTCTATATTTGTTTCAATTGCTTCCGGTTAAGAAAAATAATCGTGCAAGTCAATTTATTTGGTTTGTATGTATTGTTTATGGATTAACAAAATACGGGATCATTTGTTTAGTCCAATTCGATTTTGGATAAGAGAAACTAAGTTAATTTTGATCTTAGTTAGACTTATCAAAGTAAAGGATTCGGTTATTCAAGTCCAATCGAATGCCTTGACAAGAAATATTAGTTAACTAACCTAGTATTTATCTTGTCTAAAGTGAAAGGTCTAAGTTATTATCTGAATAATTAGTGCCTGATGAGAAAAATAAAGTTAATTCTGATCTTTATTTTGGTCTTATCAAAATAAGCAATTGTATTTGTGCGATCGGTTTAGCAAGGGAACTAAGTTTCTTAGTCAATTTGTTAAACTATTAGGGAAAATTTCTTCGGGCAAATGTTTCCTTGATAACATATTAAAACCAAATTACTTGTAGTTTCGGTTTTGATATTGGTTATCTAAAATGGTATGTGAAACCTTCGTGCTTAACTCTTATAGGTTGTACAATTCTTTTAGATTTGTAAGATCCTTTCGGTTTTGGTATTTGCTCGGACCTTTGTCATTTTGTGACAAAAAGGGGGAGAAATATATGGAGTAAACAAAGTGATTTGAAATCAATTAGGAAAGAACAATTGTACTTAAACGTTATATCTAACGAAAGAGTAAAGCATTAACTAAGGGGGAGAAACATATCATATGATGATTGTAGTTATTTGGACTACAAAGGGAAATAACAAAGATGTGCGGATTGAAAATCTACATATCTTACCTTTAGAGGGAGTATTAGCTTTGTTATTAAAATTTCAACAGCGGCATTTATGGATTGAATATATGCAGGGTATTGTGTTGTTGAAACTTGGAATCAAGCGTATGTATAATGAATTTTTTGTAATTTGTTTATCCATATATAGTAAGAGTTTTGTCACTAAAATTGACAAAGGGGGAGATTGTTAGAGCATATCTCGGTTGAACCCACCAAGCGTTGGTATGTCAAGTTTGGTTGTCATATTTTAGTGAATCAAAACTCAATTAAAGGGTCGCTTGATTATATACTAGAGACAACTTCGTATAGGTTAGGCTAGAAAGATTAGGATAATGAGACATACAAGTATTACTCGAAGACTTGAAGAATGTGAAGAAGTAACAAGCTACATTGAAGACATCATCCTTCCTCTTGAGGTTAGTAATATTTTGACTTGAACTGCTTCATTCCCAACGTATCTTTCAAGTCGTGCTATATTGAAAACATAACTCGAAGACGTGAATGATTATACTCTAGTAGACATAGTGTTAAGGAATTAGAATACGAAGTATAACGCCTATCTTTTGAACTTCAGATATAAGACATCGACATAATCGCTTGAATGCTATTGTGATTATCTGTATGGGTAAAGGTGAAGATTTCATCCTAGGAAACAATGTTTACATTTGTTTAAAGTGAAGTACATTCATGAACTTGTTTTATGAATCGTAAAGGGAAATCGCTAGGCTTATTGGTATTGTTATTCATTGCATATCTTTGGATTACCAATATGTGTGAGTTAGTAGAACCGATCATAACTTGTTATGTATCTTGGTAAAACTAGTCACAATGCCTCGACTTATGTATTGGTATGACTTTTATTAGTGTAACCGATCCTAAGTAATCACCTTAGATGGTATGATCGATATTTGTAATTGTGTAACCTGATCCTAGTAATTGTATGACCGATCACAAAAGAGTTGTAATCGATCCTTGTAATTGGTGTAACCGTCCTCGTAATTGGTGTAACTCGATCCTAGTGACTAGTGTAACCGATCACAAGTAATACCATGAGAATATGGTAACCGATCCTCGTAATTGACGAATCGATCCTCGTAATCGATGTAATCCTGTCCCAAGAACCATATTAAGGTAGAACCGATCCTTGTGTTTGGTAGAACCGTAAACCCATGATTAGTGTATTGATATTTGATCAATCACATAGTTCTTGGAAATCGATGAACCAGCTTCTAACTTGTTTGAAGTGTGGTATAATCTGGCCCAAGCTTGTAAATATGAAAGAGGATTTACAAAGAAAAAAGATGTCGACATACTTTGAACATGTTCTCAGAATCCTTATCTTTTATTGTTCAAAGATATTCTTAATAACTAAAGGAGATCCCTAATCTAAATAAGTTGAGAGTCTTTTAATTAAGGTTGTTAATTTTATATGCTTTTAATTACCATCAATTAAAAATGCATATCTCTCGAAAATAAAAATTGGTAATGTATTTACTAATCGGAGATTTTCTAGTGAGATTTTGGCGACATTGGATAGAGCATTTCGTGAATTATGAAACCGATTTGGAAATATATTGCATATCTTAAGAATATTTCTGTTTTGGAAATTACTTGGTGTCCAAACTCCTTGGTCTATAAATACCCAAGTTTGCATTTCGAGACAAACTATCCTAATGAGCCAAGCAAAACTACCTTGTTGTGTTGTTACCGTGGAGCCGTCTATTCGGAGAGGAAAGTACCCTAATTAGGCTGAAATTCTACTTAACTCTCTCGCTTAAAGACTTATTGTGGGATCAAGAAGTTTCACGAGTACCGCTGGTGGGAAACTAGATAATTGGCAAGATTATTAGTTTTCGATTTGATTTGATCGACTAACTAGTTGTTGAACTTTGATTTCACCTAGTTTGTATATTCTGAGAATCTTCTCTTCTGATATAAGATTCACTCAAACCTAGATCGACAGTGTCGACTGGATCGTTTAGAACCGCTTGTAGATTATAAAGACGCCTTGTGATAATCCATTGTTAATGT